>QRFJ01000139.1:2323945-2688462 GCA_006176705.1 Cocos nucifera | reverse complement strand
GACTTGTCTTTGACTAGTCTTGCACCATCTAAGGATGATTCAGAGGAGCTCTCATTTGATTAGATTAGATAATGTCATCCCATCAATCAAATTTAGATCTGATTGCACAAAAGGCCATGATTGGCCGGGATGATGTGGCACTGCATGGCACAATAGGGCCTATAAAAACCTTGTTTGCACCAAGATCTAAGGAGCTTGATCCATTGCCCATGCCACAAGACTGCCCCTCTCCCTCCTCCATGTCATCTTTAGGTCTTCTCTCTCCTACCCATGCCCAAGAATTTTTGGGCTTCAGTTTGGTGCAATCCAAGCAAGAGAAAGGCGATAGGAAAAGGAAGAAGGCAGTACTGCTACAAGAGACAACTCACATCTTCAAAAGAAGTTTTGAAGATCTTCAAAATTAGATCCAGATCAACTTTTGGAGAGGTGATGAAGAAGAAGAAGATCTCTAGATCCTATCTGAGTGGATACTGATAGAGGCCAGACACTTGCATGGCTAGATCCAGAACCTCAAACAGACATCAGGATCATCATAGGATAATCAGATTACTCTCAATAAGGTAAATTAAATTAGATTTAATTTATTTTTTATTTTATTTTATTAGATTAATAATATCAGATCTAGAAAATCTCAGATCTAATCTAGATCTAAAAAAAAAAAAAAAATATCTCTTAATCCAATCAGATCTGAATAAATCTGATCCAAAAAATTAGATTTTTTCTTCAACTAGTATCAGAGAGGTTGCATTTTTCATTAGATCTAATTTTATTTTAATTTTAATCTAATAATTAGATAATTTTAGATGTTACATGAGATGTGATTAGATCTAAAATTAAAAAAATTAAAAATTAAATAATTTTGATCTACGTTATACAAGATGAATGACTAGTTGTAGAATAGAATTATCCCATGTGTAGTCTAGCATGATCATAATTTAATTTAATTAAGTTATAATTTTTAGATCTATTTATTTACTATTTTTTTATATTATAAATATTATAATAAGATCTAAAAATAGAAAATAAAGTTATTTAATTTTTGTTCATATGAGATATGATGAATGCATGTTTAGACTAGTTGTAAAATAGTTCTACATAATTATCTAGAATAGATTTTAATTTGATATGATCAATTTAAATTTAATTTTTTAGATAATTATGAGATAATTTAGATCTAAAAATATGCATGATATAATACATAAAGATGTATGCAAAATATGTTTATAGTTAGATCAATTTTTATATATGAAATATATGATGTAGATCTAACTAATTTTGTAGTTTTTATATTTTTGATTAAGGTGTTCTCCTTGGCCGTCCGATCATAAGAACAAAGTAAGATTTAAATACCCTCTCCTCTCATTCAATGGGATGTTCTTATGGTGTATAGGGGTGCTGCACGTTCGTCCTTAATCAGAAACCTAAAACTTATTTTCTGCAAAATCCTAGATCCTGAAATCCTAGGATTTTATTTACATATTTTATTTATGAACTCTAAACTTAATTAAAAATTGAGATTATAAAATATGTTAAATCTAAAAATATCTCTCTTGGTGCCATCTAGGTAGAGTCCCCGAAGTAACCTGGAGTCCCATTTGTATGGGACTCCAGGCATCATTATCTTTGGGTGCATGCCTCCCTAGGCATGCGCCCCCTCTCTTTTTACTTTTTAGTAGGAGGACAAATCTCTATCTGCTCTCCTATGGGTGCATGACATATGGGCAGATGTCTAAGTGTCAAAGGTCAACGTTTGACCAAATGTCTGAAACAAGATTTAGCAGGTGATGAAAAATGGCAGGTGTTATCTTAAATTCATCTCATAAATTAAGATATTTCTTTTTTAACCTAGACAAGCTCCAGAGAGATCAAGTAAAGGTACCTGAGTGAGCCAAGATACATCTGGCTCAGTCGAGATAAATTTTAATGATAATTAAAGAAGAACATTAGGCTCAATCGTGTGCTAGCACGATTTTCTTGAACCTAATTGAATCTAATTCAAATCAATTAAACTGTGTTAGTCCAATTGATGATATTCAGATCAAAATTCTTATTTGTGTGACCCAATTAGGTTCAATTTTGTATGGTAATGAGATATATCATGATCTCTATTATTGACATCATCGAAATACCTTCCAGTGGATCAAAACTTTTTTGATTCAGACAACTAGTATGATTGATCATCTAAATCATTCTAATTGCTCTTAAAATCCATAAGTGACACCTAGCAACATATGGTGGCAACCCATCAGAATTGAAAATGTATCTCTTGGTGCAGTTACCTATGTGATTAAGTTCTTCTATCTTGAGCCTCGACTGGATTAGGATTAAGGTAATCTCGTCAAATCCTAATATTCGTCATATAATTAATTATTCGATTCAAATTCAATGTGAAAACCTTAATAGAAACTCTTTCTATTATTTAACTCTGCCATGGCCATGAGCTTATGGACTTGATTCTCATGATCATCATAGGGTTTCTTCTCATCTACCGAGGTAGATAGATCCCTTATTGGTACAATCCAATTCCTACAATGAACATGCTATAGCCAATATACACCTCAAGATTTCAAATAGCTAGAAGATCGAGTTGTGGTGTAGTCAAACTATAACACCCTCAAGGTGAACTGTCGATGTACCTCAGATCAAAGAACCAGACACACAACTGCAGCTTCGAGCTAGTCATCGATGAGAAGGTAGACTTCCTAATGACTGCTCGAGGTGGTCACGCTCAGTGCCCTCGTTCTCTAACGAATATCTGTACTCTCGCTCTAATATCTCTACACCGTAGACTCAAGACTCATCTACTATAAAGAAGTGATTGTACACCAATCTTCTGGATCAATTACCATTCTCATGATGATCCTACGGTCAGGAGCATTTTATGAGTTAATAATGAAAATTCATGTTTTAAATTTTCAACTCTTGAAAATAAGAACTATCATTGCCATTAACTTAAGGAATGTATCATAGATAATAAATACACATTATGATAGAAAATAATTTATTTTATTATTTATAGTCAAAATTTTAATTTTGTCCTTAGAAGTGTATAATAAGTGTCAGCTAATTCTGACTTTTAGGGCACAGATATCTAACAAAAGGGGCCCAGCATTAGATAGCAGGTGCCCTAAAGTCTTTAGCTCAGATAGGGCATTATCTGGAGCCTCGGCTTTAGAGCTTACAAAGGCAAAATAGGAGATTGGCAGACTGAAATACCTTCTAGAGTAAGAGAAAACTGCTAATGCTGAATTGGTCAAAAAGATTGATCATTTTGAGGAAGCTCTTCATGAAGTTCAAGAGATGATCGACCATCAGGATGATGAAATAAATTAAGCCTACAAAAGAAATGATGATCTCAAGAAGAGGAGATTTGAGGCCATGCAGGATTGTTGTTGTGTTCATAACTGAAGGAAAAATACTATTTTCCACCATAGGATCGTGTAGATCTGATCAGATCTAAGAAAGATTTTTTTAAAAATTTTTAAATAATTTAATCAGATCTAAGAGTTCTTATATCTAATCATGATGATCTGATATTAAAAATTAAAAATTAAAAATAAATCAGATTTAATTTAAAGTACTTGATTGGATAATCTAATTATTCTACAATGATCCTGTTGATTCCTGAGGTTCTAGAAGGAGCCACGCACGCGCCTAACCTCTATCGGTATCCACTCAGGCAGGATCTGAACATCTTCTCCTCACAAACCTTTTTTTCAAAAATCAAATCTGAATCTGATCCGAAGAACCTTCAAAACTATTTCTAAAGGCAGCCCATCCGTCACACGAACTCTATTACGTAGATCCTGAATATTGTGCCAGAAATATTGGACCTTCTTCTCAGATTTATGCCTAACCTTTTAGGCTTATAGAAGAGAAGAAGAGAGAGGATATAGGGGGTGTGGGATATCAGGGATGGTAGACTTTGGGCATGAAAAATTATTTCTTGCATTAAATGCACTTTGACGTGAGAAAGGCTTTTATGTCCAACGCCTACTTAGAGTTTCTTTTGACTAAAATAACTTATTTATTTTATCATTAGGACTCTAAGACTTATTCTCCATAAAAAACCATCAGATATCATCTATTTTTTTTTTCCAAAAATGATTCAAAAAGATGTCGGCATGAGTAGCTAAGGAAGAGTCCACTGCGCCTAGGACTCTTTCTTCAAGAGTTTGATCCAAATCAAACTCTATCATAACTTAGTCTAGATATCTTCAAAAATCATGAAATTTGGTACACCCAATGCATTACTCGTTCTCTATTACATATCCAAAAATTAGATCAAAATAATTTCTAAAAATTTTTTTAAAAGCATCTGATCAGGTGACCCTCAATTCTCTCAAATAGGTCCACTTTTGATCCTAGTCCAATTTGACTATAAATGGATTTAATTTTTATGATTAATCTGATCTAGACTTATTCCAATCGGATGAAAATAAATCTATTCTAAATATAAAAATGAGTCAAATCAAATTTGACTCGATTGCGATAAATCAGAAAGATTTCAAAAGAAGAAAGTCAGGCTCAATCATGCACTAGCATGATTATCTTGAACCTAATTGGATCTAATCCAAATCAATCAAACTGGCTTAGCTCAATTTATGACATCCAGATCCAAACCCTTATTTGTATGATTCAATTAGGTTTAATTCTGTATGGTAATGAGACATGTCACAATTTTCATCATCGATATTATCGAAATAGTTTTTGATGGATCGAAACTTTTCTGATTTATATAATTAGAATGATTGATCATCAAAATTATCCTAATTGCTCCCAAAATCTAGCAGTGACACCTAATAGTATATGGTGGCAATCTATCAAAACTGAAAGTGAACCTCTCGGTATAGTTATCTATGTGAATGGATTCTTCTATTTTGAGCTCCAACAGGATTAAGGTGAACTCATCAAATCCAATGTCCATCATATGAATTAATCATTCAATCCGAGTCCAATGTCAAATCCTAATAGAAACTCTTTTTATCATCTTCACTCTAACATGGCCATGGGCTTATGGCTCAATCTCATGATTATCATAGGGCTACTCCTCATCTACTAAGGTAGATAGATCTCTATTGGCGTAATCCAAAATCCTATAATGAACATGCTATAGCCAATATACACCTCAGAATTTCGAATAGCTAAGAGACCTAGTTATGATGTAGTCAAACTATAACACTCTCAAGGTGAACTATCGATGCACCTTAGGTTAAAGAACCAGACACACCACTGTAGCATCGAGTCAGTCATCAATGAGAAGGTAGACTTTCTTATGACTACTTGAGATGATCACGCTCAGTACCCTTATTCTCTAACGAGTATCTATACTCTCGCTCTGGTGTCTCCACATGATAAGTATTATAAACTCACTAATAAAAGTATTAATTTATCAATTAATTTATATTAATTTTTAAGAGTTAATGATCAATTTATATATATTTTTAAAAAATTAATATTTTTATTACTTAAAAAATTAATTAAAAAATAATAAAAATTAAAAAATAAAATTTTATTACCAATGGAAAGAGCTTATTTTTTTTATCATAATAAAATAAGTTTCAAGCAAAATGAAGTGAAGAAGATATAAATTTTAAAGAAATAAAATAAATAAAAATTAAATAAAAATAACATATAGCTCAGCCGGCTCAAGCTGCCATGCCATATCAGCTGGCGCATCCAAACGCACCGAGCCAAGCTAATAAGCCAGCCAAACTAAGCTGACTCAGTCATTAAAGCTGCCAGTCGGTCTACGATCCAGGTGTGAACCGCCAGCTCAACAAAAGATAGCGAATTATGGAGCGACACGTGGTGGACCTAGACCCTTAAAGGGTTCACAGAAAATCTATTATGGCTCATAGAACATTTTGGTCTTTCCACTCGACAACTAGAGCGCTGATTAGTTGCGATCTTTGGAATGCTTGGTCCACGCGGTCCATGGAAATAGTAAAGGCGCGATTGGATGGCTCTGGTAGCTTACGGCCAAGATCGAATGGTGGAGGAATTTTTTTGCTTCAGGATTCATGCGGATCGCCATCCAATGGCAGTGCATGATCTAGGAGATGATCCAATGGTCTAGAACACTTTCGATGGTAATCAGAACTCTAGACGTGCGATCAGTGGTCAAATTTTCTCCATCAACATGCGATCAATGGCCAAAATTTAATTCAACCTGATCTAGGCTGATACGCATCCGATTTTGATGACTTTTGGTCCGTTGGATTTCTATCAATGATCAGATTTTATCTACAGCAGTAGAATTCATTCAGAACTTTTTTTAATCAAATTTTTACTTAAATTTTTTCATATTTTGAGATCAAAGGCCCTTGAGGATAGCTCTACTGCAAGATTTTTGCTATGGTTTCTTCCAAGACCACGGCTTGAGGCTACGAAGAGCTAAGCCCTAATGAATATGACCTCAAACCGACCTCGACCAACTCATGGTTGTGCTATTTCAGCTTCAAGATGAGCAACACTTGAACGAGGAGAACAACAAAGCACTTGTATTTCGATTTCATCGAATTTATTGTAATCTCCATTGTATATCTATGTTTTTGCTTTCTTTTTGCCTTTGTGAAATCAACGCTTGTTATGTTACTTAATTTGTAAAGCTTGCTATTATTAATGAATGGATGCATAATTTTTTTATGTCTTTTCTGCTTGTTTCGATCAATAGGAACTTCAGGAAGGCTAGTTTCGATCAGAGGTACTTTGGGAGAATTTAGTTCCAATCAGAGAAACTTTGAAAGAGTTAATTCCAATTTTATTAAAGATGATTATGATTGGAGAAGTCTTTTTAAGATGTGTTTCGACCTAAGACACTTTGAGAATATTTAATTTTGGTTAGAGGAACTTGTTAAAGTTAGTTGACCAAAGGAACTTTATTAAAGTTTAGTTTTGATTAAATAAATTTATCGAGACAATATTTCGATCTAAGAAACTTTAGAAAAAAATTAGTTTCGATCAAAGAAATTTTATGAGAATTCAGTTCCGACCAAAGAAACTTAGTTCTCATTCGAAGAACTTACTGAGACAGTATTCTAATCAATGAAACTTTAGAAAAAATTCAGTTTCGATCAAAGAAATTTTATGAGAATTCAGTTCTGATCAAAGAAACTTTCTGAGATAGTGTTCCAATCTAAGAAACTTTAGGAAAAATTTAGTTTTGATCAAAAAAATTTTAAGAAAATTTAGTTCTAACCAAAGAAACTTTAAAAAAATTTAGTTTCGATCAAAAAAACTTTATAAAAATTCATGATCCTCCCTGCCACTCATGCATAAGTATGAACCAATGAATTTGAAAATCCATTCATATAATATTACATTGTCATTGATAATATATATGGAAGTTGATCGAATTCCATGGCCTGAGAAGTGGGGTTCCATCGAGCTGCTTGAGACGGTAGGTTTCGAGATGCACTACTTTATTAACTTAATAGGATCCTTCCCAGTTATATGAAAGCTCTTTCTACTCAGTGGGTTGTGAAACTTTAGTTTGTCGAAGGACTAGATCGCCGACTTAAAATTCTTTAGCTTTGACACAAGCATTATAGTATTTGGCTGCCCTTTAAAAGTAGGCAGCCATTCTTATAGCAGCCTATTCCCTATTTTCTTCAATTAAATCGAGGTTGGCTCAAAGCCACATCGGATTGGTGTCTTTACTATACTCCTCGACTCTAAAGGAAGGAAGCCCAAATTCTATAGATATAAGCACCTCATTTTCGAATGCAAGAATAAAAGGAGTCTCGCTAGTAGAAACTCTTTGAATGGTTCGGTAAGCCCATAGCATATGATGCAGCTTATTTGTCCATGACCCTCCTATCTGATCTAGTTGGGCTTTTAAGCTCTATAGGAGAGTTCTATTGGTAACCTCTACTTCTCTATTCACTTGCGGATGATCCACTAAGATAAAACATTATTCTATCCCATGGTCTTCATAGAATTTATGAAGTTGAGCATCGTTAAATCATCTGCCATTATCAGAGATCAACATCTTGGAAGGACCATACCGACAGATAATCAATTTTCAAATAAAATTCCTCACTTTTACTTCAGTTATGTGGGCTAAAGGTTTGGCTTCAATCCATTTTGTAAAATAGTCAATGACCACTAGAAAAAAATTGCACCAGCTCGAGGCTTGAGGAAGAGAATTTAAATGTCCATCCCTTATTGGACGAATGGTCATGGACCTTTAATATGAGTCAGAAGTGTTGTTGGTTGGCGCTGGACTCTAGCATTCCACTGACATTGTTCACACATTCTGATGAATCCTTCCACATCTTATTGCATAGTAGGCTAGTAATAGTCTTGCCGAAGAATCTTGTAAGATAGGGACCTACCCCCATGTGAATTTCATAAATCCTCTCATGAACCTCTTATAATGCATAGTCAGCTTCGGATGGGCATAGATACTTCAAGAGAGGAAAAGAGAAAGACTGCTTATACAACTCATTATTATGTAGCATATATCGAGCGACCTTATTTCTTATTTTTTAGGTTTTTTTTCGATCAGGCGGTAGCTTGCCTAATCTTAAATACTTCAGGAGAAGATCTATCCAGCTAGGCTCTTCATTGACTTATTGGATGATAGAGGCTCCTCAAGGCTCGAGATTTTTAGAATTTAAAAAAAAAAGCTTCCTTCTTTAGGTCCACAGGCAATGACGATGCCAATTTGGATAATGCATCTGCCTTGACATTCTATGCCCTGGGAACCTATTGAATATCAAAACTTTGAAAGAATGAGGTTAGATCCTTTATCTTTTGAAGATATTTCTTCATATTCTCCTCTTGAGCTTCATATTTGCCTTTAATCTGTCCAACAATTAACTGAGAATCGTTAAAAATCTTCAAATGTTGAGCCCCAACTTCTCTTGCAATTTTGAAGCTGGTGATCAGAGCTTCATATTCTGTTTCATTGTTCATGGCTAAAAATTCAAAGCGTAGGGTGTATCTAGCTACATCTCCTTCAAGATCAGCCAAAATAAGTCCGGCTCCTAATCTCGATAAATTTAATGAGCCATCAATGTGTAGGGTCTATAGATTTTCAGGATCTGATCCTATATTTTCATTATCTTTGAGCTTCCGAGGTCTTCTGAACTTTCTATGGTTTCATCCCTTTTTAGGCTTTCTCTTGGGATGGTGCATTCAAGATTAAAGTTTGCCAAGACCTGGGCTTTAATGGAAGGTCTCGAATGGTATTATATGTCTAATTCTGAGAGTTCTAGAGTCCACTTTATTATCCATTCGGAGGTATCCGGATGATGCAATACAGCCCTAACCGATTGATGTATGAGCAGCACAATAATATGAGTCTAAAAATAGGATTAGAGTTTTCTTGCTAAGATAACCAATGCAGAGATCAACTTCTCCAATTTAGAATATCTAATCTCTACATCATGAAAGACTTTGCTGGTATAATAAATAGGTTTCTGAATTCATCTCTCTTCCCAGATAAGGGCCACGCTGATTGCTACTTGAGAGATAGCAAGATATAATAGAAGCTTCTCACCAGGTTGAGGTTTGGTAAGCAACGGCATAGAGTTGAGATACTGCTTTGTTCTTCAAAGGCTTTTTGGTACTTCGAGGTCCACTGAAAGTCTTTCGGCTACCTGAGGGGTCTGAAAAAAAGAAGACACCTCTCAATCGATATAGAGACGAAATGATTAAGAGAGACAACTTTGTTAGTGAGGCATTGTACCTTCTTAATTATTTTTATGGTGTCATCTTTAGGACCGCCTTGATCTTCTTAGGATTCATCTTGATGCCTCTACATGAGACTATGAAGCCAAGAAATTTGCTAGTAGTAACTCCAAAGGCACACTTCACAGGATTTAATCTCATCTTGAATTGGCGAAGAGTGTTGAAAGTCTTTTAAAGATTAGTAACATGATCTGATATTATCTGACTCTTGACAAGCATATCATCAACATATGCTTCCATGTTCCGACCGATTTGATCTTTGAAGATCTTATTTATTAGCCATTGGTAAGTGGCTCCTGCAACCAAAAGGCATTATCCTGTAACAAAAAAGCCCATGATCAGTAATAAAGACTATTTTCTTCTCATCTTTAGGTGCCATCCAGATCTATTTATAGCTGGAGAAGGCATCCATGAAGCTAAGGAGCTCATGTTCTGAAGTCGCATCTACCAACTGATCGATCTAAGACAGTGGATAGCTATCTTTGGGATAGGTTAAGTCTATTTAGGTTGGTGAAGTTGATGCACATGCACCATTTTTTATTGCTTTCTTCACCAATACAACGTTCGCTAGCTAGTCTAGATACATTGCTTTTCTAATGAAGCCGGCTTTAATTAATTTATCCAGCTCCTCAATAATAGCCTTCTAGCACTTTGGGGTGAAACTCTGCTTCTTTTGCTTGATTGGGCGACATGTTGAATCCACCTTTAAGTAATGGGGTATCATTTCCAAGTCTATTTTGGGCATATCCATGGCCACCCAAGTGAAAAGATCTATATTTTCTTGCAGAAGAATAATTAGCCAATCTTTTGTTACTTGATCCAGACATGAGCCAATCTTGACAATTTGATGAGGATCCTTCTTCCTCAACAGAATCTCCAAAAGATCCTCAGATGGCTGGGCATGCTTCTTGGCTAAGTCATCTCGGGTATCTAGCCCTATTGGGAGTTCAAACTAGGCCTCTACTTGGATTTTTGCTTGAAGTTTAGTGGCAAACACTATTGAGTTATAGTTTGATTACCTCAGATCCATCCCACTCCATTTGTTGTTGGAAATTTTACTATTAAGTAATAGCTGTATACTACAGCTCTTAACATCAATAGGCTCGATCGTCCGAGGATCGTGTTGTAAGTTGAAGAAAGCTTGACAACTAGAAAATCTACTTGGATCGTTACTTGTTGCGGTAGGATATCCACTATGACAGGTAGCTTGATTATGCCTTCCGATGTTACGGAGCTTCCAGAAAATCCATGGATCAAGGTATGAAATTTGCTTAGCTAATCCGAGGTAAACCCTATTTGAAAAAAGATAGAAAAGTACAAAATATCAATTGAGCTTTTATTATCAATAAATATGCAATGCACATTATAGTCAACAATATTTATAGTAACAATCACTACATTATTGTATGGTTATTGTACACCTTCTGCATCCTGCTCGGTAAAAGTGATGGCATCTCCGAGCCTGTCCTCTAGCTTTGGTCTCTTTGTCACCACCGACTTGGACAATCCCCCAGTTATTATATGTATTTCACCTCTTAGGGGCCATTCTTCTACCATTGATGGCTCCCTCATCTCCTGTGCTGATACTGACATTGGTAGTTGCTGCTGAGGCTGACGAGATGGCTGTCAAGCTCTTGGGGGAGGTCATCATGGAGGAGTTCTTCCTCGAATGAAGTGATCCAGTCTTCTCTCCCAATAAGCCTCTCGATCGCATTCCAAAGTTGATAATAGTCTTCAGTATCATGACCATGGTTATGATGGTAGAAGCAGTATCTTGTTAGATTGCAGTGCTCAGACTTCATCCGCATCCTTGGAGGTTGAGGCAGCTCGGTGTGAATCTTCATTAATAATTTTCCTCGAGGAATATTTAGCGGCGTATAATTATTATATCGCCTCAGGGATGAGAGCCCTTCTTATTTGATCCTATTGCGATAAGAATGGTAGGAGTATCCTCGACGAAAGCTTCCTCCAAGTGAGAATATCTCTTCGCATGGGCAAGCATATCAGTATAGTCCCGAGGAAAAGATTTTATTAACGACCTTTTAAGATCGTTCTTCAAAAGTCCATCCATTAGGATGGTCATTACGACTGATTGGCTCGGGTTGCGGACCTCCAGCATTATTGCATTGAAGTGGCTCATGAATACATGAATTGACTGACCTCCTTTTGTCTGATGGTATTGAAATAGTCGAATCATTTCTATTGCTTTCAACTGCTGTTAAAGTGAGTAGTTAGAGACTGGCTCAACTCTTCAAAAGACTGAACCTTAGCCAATTTTAAACTTGAATACCACTACCGAGCTGCTCTCTTGAGAGTAATGGGAAACGTTCGATAGAGGATGGCATCCGATGCTCTTTGAAAGAGCAGCAAAGTCTTAAAGGTCTTTATAAGATCGACAAGGTCGGAAATCTCATCGTAGGTCTTAAACTGAGGCAACTAAAGTTGGGAGGAGTAGCTCCTGTATTATTTTTAAATCAAAGGGTGGCTTGCTACTGAACCCATCATAGGGCTGCACTGAAGTAGCTTTATTGATTACTTCGATCTGCTTGTCGAGCTCTTGAAGCTTTTTCTCAATGACCAGATCCCGGGCTATGCAGGCCTTGGCTTATCGAGGAGAGTGGTGATTGGGAGTTGAATCATACCCTGATCGTGGGCTAAGAGATCGTTGATAGGTTTGTTTCCTCTTTAGACTTTAAGGGAGTGTCCGGAGAGGCTCAACTTGCGATTGTGGCAGGAAAGTCGACGCTTGCAGTGGTACTATTGCAGGGGGTGTAGTTGGCACCACTGAAGGAAATATAGGCTACACCATTGAAGATGGTGCAGGGGCAGCTTGATTTGGTTGCAGTGCTGTCGGATGAGGTACAAAGGCAGTTTAGACCGTCTAGATGATAGCTGTCAAAGTATGGACCTACTGAAAAAGCAGGTTGAATTGATCCATCATGATCAGTGCTGGTTGAGCTGGGGAAGAAGTCTCTGCCATTGGTGGTTAAGCATGATTGTCAGCCTGGGCGTCTGCCTGGTGGGAGATGGTGGTGTTGGTGAGATGAGATGAGGTTCTTTTTGGTGGCATGTTTTAAGAAAGTAGATCCTTTATCTATTATTGCTTGATCTGGTCTGGATTGGAAGACGAGCAGATAGATGCGCAAGGGTGCTAGAGTGATCTGCAAAATAAGTCTGGACTGAAGGATTTTACTTTGGTGAGGACCTTACAATGCTCAAGTCGGTAGAGAATAATGGAGCAACAATCGGTTCTCTTAGAGAAATTGCTTACCTAGGTCTTTAAAATTTTTAATATTTATAGAAAAAAAAATATCGTGAAAATATGCTATTCCATAAATTCTGAATCGTTAATCGTGCTATTGCGATATTATGATCTATTTTTATTTTTTTGAAATGAGAAAGTTGTTACTGACATGATTTGATTGTCTTATTTACTCCATGAAATCGTATAGAATGAAAAATAGCTTGGTTGTAGCTAGATCGTGGCTTATCTCAGATATGCATATATTTTAAGTCGTGGATAACTTTTGTTTGAAATGTGTATGATTATATGCTGATCTAAGATATTTTGATTGTTAAGATGATTGATCCAAAATATTTATATTATTATTATAATAATTATTATTATCCATACTATAAAAAAAATAAATTCATACTTCTTTAGCTGCTTGCGTCCAAGTGGCGAAGGAAATCCACATCGGAATGCGGAGAAATTGCAGCCACGAATCCACGCAGTGCGACCGATTCGCGGCCAATATGAAGCCTTGGGAGATCCAATCCGCTGACACGTGCCAAACCTGTGCACGTCCAAAGCAGGGACCGTTGGATTGCGATGGGAAGATGTAAGGGACCCATACGAATTTTTGATGCGATTGGTGGTACAAACGCGCGGTTGCAAGAAAACGAGGTGTGCCGGAGGATGTGTGGCCGTGGAGGGATGCTACGTCCCCTTAAAAAAAATAATAGTGAAAAATAATACACTTATCCTTTAAAAATTTATAATTATAGATAGTTGCATTCGTCTGGGTCCCAGTTCATATACCCTACAAGGAGAGAGCTGAGACAATGACGTGCAGTTGTTGGGATAAATGCCTGTAGAGGTAGGCCAAAGGTAGAACGAGACACTAATGTCATCAACTGATTACTGTCCAAGAAAAAAATATCTTAACATGGTTGATGAAGAATATAGGTTTGCATGCCATATAATATAATATTTAGAATTTCATCCAAAAAAATTCATCAAAAAAATATTATTTAAATTTTTTAATATTATATAAATATCTAAAATTTATCTCATATATAATAGATATTGGACTAAACATGCGCATGGAGCCTTGCATATGGACTTGCTGAAGTATATGGTTAGGCAAATTTGCTTGAATTAGGATGAAAATCACAAATGTATGAGAAAAATATTGTATTATCAGATAGGTGGTGTTATTGATTTATTTAGAGCTGATGGATGATTATACAAAGGTAGAGATTAAGTTTATGTGTCTTTGTAGAGATGCTACATGTAGAACATCCTAATTTGCTAGTTGAATTGACAAATCTCCTCCCATCAGTTTTGAAATAAAGATGGGTGTGGACCATTCTTAGGTGGTTGTGATGAGCTGCAGCAACATGGATGGTAGAGTACTCTGGTGAGTTATTCAAGTAACCCTTTGTTTAGGAATTTTGAAAGTTAATTTCATCATGCACTATTATTTCACAGTAAATTACTTAGTTATATGATCTGATTATTAACAATTTATGTCTTTCTCTATGTGAGGTCAGATTTCAAATTAATTTTTTTGGGCTTGGATTTTCAGAGAAATTTCTAAACATTTCTAATCCATTGTTGCTTTCTTAATATATGCTCTTTTATCACATCCTTTGGAGAAATTCTTCAATTTTCTTTTCTTTTTCCCCCTTGCAGCCAAAGCCAATGTATCAGGGAACAATGTGAAAGCAACCAAGTCATACTCAATGATTCTATTTCTAATTATAAGGACATAGAAAAGGTTATCCTTCAAATGTGTGAAAAAAGAAAACTATCTCAAATACATACCCTTGAAACCTATTGCATTAAGACTTCGGGGTACTGATGTGGTTGCTAAGAGGATGCCAGAAGCTGATGGAAGGCAGGGTATTAGAGATCTATAAAAGAAAGTCCACATGCTGAAGATTTTTTGATAGAGGATTCTTCAATGTTTAAGTTAGCCAGAACTTGAGCACAGTAGAAAAAAGGAGGAATGGATCCTAAGTAGCTTGGCTTAGCGTACCTCTCCAGAGGTGTCTTATTTTATCTTTTTATATAGAAAATAGTCGAAATTTATTGCGCCCTAGCCTATAGGTTGTTAGTATATATGGTATAGCCTTGTGATTGTAGGCGTCTGCCAGGCTGGTGCCTGCCAATTGGTTAGCCGTGGACGTTTATTGAGTGGGCACTTGCCAGATTGTTGTTGGTGGACGTCTATTGGGAGGGTGCCTGTTATTGAGGATTAAACCATCATAGTGTGCTTGGGGCCTGTCCCATTAAATATGCATCCAAGCGTTTTGTATAAGATAAATACCAACCTATCATACAGCAATGGCCACTGCTATTTCTCCTCTTGACTCCTCTTTTATATCCTGGCACCACCATTTAGGTCATTTTTTTAAAAAAATTATCTCAATTAATTAACAAAGAATTATTAGATTCTGTCTCTATAATAAAAGAACCATGTTATATTAACTGTAAATTATCTAAATAATTTGCTTTATCTTTTTCTTTAAGTAAATTTACTACTACTATCCATTTGATCTTATTTATTCTGATGTCTGAAGTTCCACCTCTTTGTCTTCTATGGATGACTCTAGATATTATATTATTTTTATAGATGATTTTACTCGCTACACATGGCTCTATCTTTTGCATGCTCATTCTGATGTTTTAAAAATTTATACTAAATTTGCCACCATAATTAAAATATAATTTTTTAAATAT
Organism: Cocos nucifera; assembly: GCA_006176705.1. Classification (NCBI taxonomy): domain Eukaryota; kingdom Viridiplantae; phylum Streptophyta; class Magnoliopsida; order Arecales; family Arecaceae; genus Cocos; species Cocos nucifera. The sequence goes on along the minus strand of QRFJ01000139.1, from coordinate 2,672,795 downwards.
ATAATTTTTTTTATTTTGACTCTGGAGGTGAATACCTTTTCAAAGTCCTCAATGAGTTCCTTAAATCTCATGATACCATTTTGTAGTTATCTTATATTGAAACTTCATAACAAAACAATATGTCTGAAAGAAAACACGGTTATATTATTGAAATTGCCCATACCTTGCTTCTTTCATCTTCTATCCTAAAAGCATTTTGGGGCGAAGTCATGAATATTGTTGTATATACGATTAATCGCCTTTCTTCTCGTATCCTTCATGATCTCTCATCCTTTTAACAATTTTATAACTCTCCTCTTTCCTATGACGATCTTTGTGTGTTTGGATATGTTTATTTTGTTCTTCTTCCCAAGCATGAGTGTGACAAATTATCCAAGAAAAATGCAATCTAAATTTTCTTAGGCTATTATAAGATCCAACAAAAAGGATATCGGTGCTATAATCCTAAAACTCATAGATTACGTATTTCTAAGCACATCATCTTCTAGAAAAAAATTTCATTTTTCTCCTTACCTCCAAAACATCTCTATTTTTATGTAGAGAATCTCTGCTTAATCCATTTTTCTATCATGTACCACTGCTTAAGGAACATAGACAATCTAGCTAGTCTATTATTAGGTAAATACCAATCCATCATACAGCATTGCCCAATCAATATATCCTAAATAGCCATCATACAATTATGTGTAGCCAAGACATTTCAAATATAGAGGAATATCTCAAAATAAAGGAAGAACTGTTAACACCTATTAAGTTGTTGATAGTGGATGTCTGTCAGGCCGACATCTTGAGGAGTGTTAGAAGATTCGATGATAATCCATGTGGTTGAGTGAATTGAATGAGGTCGGAGCATGATCGAGGGATCATTGCGGCCATGTACACTCCAATCTTGATCATAGGGAACTTTGTTTGTGTTATCAGCAAAATCCTGATCCGAATGTCGGTGGAGTTTCGATCTAAAGGTGAAGTTTCGGCCTAGAGGCTGATGGATATTCGAGCATAGAATTGAATAAAAGTTGATAAGATCGTTTCATCTCCTCTTGCAACGTGATCGTTTAATCAGCATCATGGTGGTGGCCGTCAAGCATGCTTTGAAGAATGGATCCAGAGGACTATGATCTAAATGGATGGATCTCATAACAAAATCTATAAAAAATGTTCAGCTGGTGGCCTCCAACATTGTTGATAAGATGGTCAATCAAGTGGCAAACAAGATTGGTTTTGGGGCACGGAGGATTTTTTTTAAAAAAAATTTAATTTTTATTTTTATGTTTTGATTGTCCTGGCTTCTGAGGTTAGTACAATGGGCTCCGGTAACGTATGTCCAATAGTCAACGGAATCATCCGTGTTACACCGATAGAATCTCAAGAGTGTCAGAAAAATAAATGCAAAGGGTAATCTCCTGGAAGAGGCGGCTCCCCACAAGATAAGACGCAGATAATGATTTGAAAATCCTGTTGAAAGACGTCCATCCGGAAAACCAACCAGTAGGGAAAACCATCAGTGGTACAAAACTAAGATGATCATCTGGGATAAAATAAATAAATAAAAATTTCATTATAATTAAAATACTAACGATCCGTTCCTCCCTGGAGTATAAGAAAGTTGTAATAAATACATAAGAGCTGCATGATAGTGTCATGCATGCAAGAAATATCTTTCCATTTAAACTTTTAATAAGTGTAATTAGTTCAACTATTGAAGCTACTTATCTGCAATTTGTTCTTCCCCGTTGAATCCAGGACCAGTCATTTTCCAAGCATGGATTGGGATTTCATTACCGGTGACTATATAGTAAATGACTTTAGTCCCATCTCAATTAGTGTCTTTTTTACCAACTCTCCTGAGAGTCTTTCACCGAAAGGACACGCCAAACTTTTGCTTGAACTTTTATATATATATATATAAAGTAACCTCAACTCCATCTTCAATTTATTGTCTACGTAAAACCTATAGAGAACTACATATTTTAGATAACCAAGATTTGCTCCACCTCCAAGGATAAAAAACTGTTTGCTTATGGAACTACCATCCTTCGCATTCGTAATTCTACTGGTGCTGATGTGTCCTTCTAATACATCCGGAAAACCTCATTATAAACTACTCTAAGTTCAATAGTCCTTTTAAGATACATAAGAAGTCTCGTAATATAGCCTTTCAATGATCATCATTGGAATTATAGCATATCTAGTTTTGTGAATATTTGATCTAGTACATCAAGCTATCAATAATACCAATATACTCCATTTAAGTAATTCTTCTACTAGAATTTTTAACTGATGATTTGATATTTGAATATAAGGAGTATTAGTCTCTTTACAAAAGAAGAAGAAGAAGATGCTTGAATTTTGAAATCATCTTCTTAATATAGAGCAACCGACATAATACATAATTTGCATCCTCCACCATGTTTCATAACTTACTCAAATCTTTCATTTTATTTTTAAATATATAAAATAAATATTTTTTTTATTTTATTTATACTAATCATTTAGTTACTAAAATTATCATTGGCATATAAATAAATGACAACAACATAAATATTAATAAGTTTAGAATAAATGCATTTATTAGCATCATTAAACTTGAACCATTTCAAAGTACAATAAAATCAAATTCTTGTATCATTGTTTTAGGGCCATATGATGCTTTGTCAAACTAGATGCCTTTTTGTTATTGTTTTAGGGCCATATGATGCTTAATCAAACTAGATGCCTTTTTGTTATTGCCAAAAATCCTCCGATTATTACACATACATCTTTTCATTGAAATCACTATTTATAGTTTTCATATCTAGTTGATAGATGTAAAGAAGATAAATAAATGCCAAAACCATTAAAATTCTAACAAATTTGATTCTAGCAACAAAAGTGTAAGTATCAAAACAATCATTGCCATTCTTGTATAAAATCTTTTGTCATCAGTCTAGTTTTAAAATATTATATGCAACTATTAATATGATATTTTTTTGAAATACATATTCATACCCAATAGATTTTGGACAAATCTACTAATTCCCATGTATTTTAAGATACTATTGAATCAATTTCATCATTTTTTGCTTTTTTCCAAAAAGTGGCATCTTTGAAATCCGTAGCTTCTTCAAAATTTTATACATCATATTCAATGGTTTAAGATATGATTGATTCAATTTTATAATTTATTGCTTCTTTCTAAAAAATATTTCATCATAGGTATTGTTCAATCTAGATCATTTCTCTTCTTGTTTTTTCAAAAACAAAAACAGCACATAAATAAAATACCAAACAAGTCCTATTTTTTCTAGGCTTCAGTGGATCATCAAAGCAATTTATACAGCATTAAGTTTCTGTTGTAAGCTTGTGTTTCAACAAGTAATGTGTCAATAGGAATCATTCCCGTAGATTAGTGGAAATTTCTCGATATGACATTTTTGGAGCCTTGGCCAACCGTCCATCAGTTTGACTTAATTAGTTTAAAAATATGTCCCTTTCTCCATTTTTATTTATTTATTTTCTCTTGAGTACGAAGGGAGGCCAGGCCTCAATGGCTTGTAGCAGAAATATTTCCTTGAAAATAAAATTTTATTTTTTTGATAAATTAAATATAATTTTCTTTAGAAAAGTATCTACGTTCTCTCAGAAGACAAAATTCTTCTGAAACACTTTGAAAAAAAAAAAACGAAAAAAGAAATTACTGGTGGTGCGTGGACCACTTGGGTTGAAAGTTCCATATGTTTTGGTCACACCTCACCATCTTTGAGGCAAAGCAGCACGTCACATGCCTTTGTCTTGAGATATCCTCATCTTGTTAGTCTATTCCATCTCTGTCACTTGAGTAAATGCATCCCATGGTAGTCTTATTAATGGCAAGGGGAGGAAAGCTCAAAAGCACGCTGGAAATGAGCGGTGATTCCTCCTCATTCTCTCCCTCTCTCTGTTTCTGTGGCTCTGTACCACTCCAGTGGAAGACTAGCTTGCTTGTTGGGCCTACAGGGTGACGTTCTGGTGCATTCTCCAATGTACAACTCAAAGCCTAAGAAAAGAATTGTCGCCAAAAACAGAAACTCAAAAAAGTCTAAAAAAGGAAAAAGGACTGATGGCTGTTTGTCATAAAACTTTGGGACACGACGCATGGACAAAAGGGGCAGTTGCGAGCGGATATAGAGAATAAAAAAAAAAGAAAGAAAGAGTAAATTATAAAACGCGCCTAAGTTTATCATCGATAAAGATATCGTCAACATTAAAATTTTATTTTACTACTAAGCAAAACCCACATTGTCCAATAATTTTGATAAATATTGATGTACATGGAGTGGAACAAAAGCTTGACATTTGAGGATGATAGCAACAACTTCTTCTTTTCATTCTTTTTTTTAAATAATTTATAAATATTTTTTTATATTTTCATTAGTTTTGCGATATTCTTCTATTCTTAAAATTTTAGCAATCTCAATTCTGCATTTAATAAAATATTATAATTTATTCTTTCGACGATCTAATTTAGATCTGAGACTCTCCCCAGTGATTATATGGTACTATTTTTGTCATGTTTGTACCCTCTAATCCCACTTTTAATCATAACATGTACAATGGATAGTCATGTGAGCAGCATGATTAGGTATTTGGATCTTTTCTTCTCTCATATAACCATATAATTGCTTTCAATTCTTTTGCTTTGCTCTTCCACAGAATCTACCTATTTTTCTAGACGTGTTCGCTGTATGATTTGATTTTGGATGACAATGAAGAGAGGATCGCTGTAATCTACGTCTCATTTTGGTTCAAGAATATAGACGATTTCATCAGTGAGATTCTTCATTTCTCATAGGTATGTGTTCTTGCATATCGGTCAAATAAAACGACAATGTCGTTGATTTTTGCTTTTAATCATTTTTTTATTAGTATCTTTGATATTTTATTTTAAAATTAGGGTTTGAAAATTAGGTACCGTAGGCTACCTGATATAATATTCCATTAGTGCATTGCATATTTTTCATCCCTTTGTTTATTGTTATTGTCATGCCATTATAGGATATCTAAGAAGATAATTTAAGATATACAACTATGGACTATGAAAACGATGACTTCTGTTTTATCATTTATGCAAAAATGGTAGATCCTAATGTTGTGTCTTTTCGAGTTTATCATGGAAGGTAGTTTGTTGATATGCCCCGTAAGAGGTATATAAATGGACAATTAGGATTTTACTATGAATTTGACAAAGATTATATTTTTTTTTTTAAGATTGAGAAAATTATAGAAAATTTTGACTATGTGAAGAGGGATGAGTTATTCTACCTGTTGCCACATAAACTAATTCAAATTAGTATTAGACCTCTTAAAAATAATGACTGTATGGAGATGTTGGCTTATTATGAAGATAGGAAATGGATTGACATTTATGTACAGTCTAGTAAAAAAATGGATCAATCTCAAGTTTTGAATATACCTAATAGTTTGTTAAATCAGTCGGTTGTTACTTAAGTTTTGAATATACCAAACAGTGAGTTAAATCAGAGTAACAATGATGCTGATAATGAAGTTGAATCGAGTGATGATGAAATAGTTAAAAGTGATTATAGAAAAGAAGGTAATGTTGAAGAAGATGATGACAGTCAAAGAGATAGTCAAGAAGACAATGAAGGGGGTGAAGAACTTGATGACAATGGCATACACTTCAGTGAAGAATCATCTAAAAATGATGATTTATTCGATACAGGAGTTAAGAAAGCACCTAAAGATTTTTCAGGAGATTCAAGCATTGCCCCTAGCAATCAAATGAATAAAAATAAGGATAAAGCACCAAGAGCTAATGTAGATGAAAATATAGAAGAAGCCATAGCTGATAGATTGTATACCCCACCATCTTCAGATGATGATAATCCTAAGCCTCCTAGGAATCTTGAATTTGATGCAAGTACCATAGATGATCCTAAGTTATCTATAGGACTCAAGTTTCGAGATGTATACCAGTTTAGAGAAGCTTTAAAAAATTATACTATCAAGGATGAAAGGGATCTAGTGTTCATAAAGAATGAGAAGAATAGAGTAACAGTTGAGTGCAAAAATATTTATGGGTGGAGGATACATCAAATGTTACTGGAGAGGCCTCTTTTTAAATTAAGACTTTGAGTCTTGTTCATAAATAAACAGGTCACTACAAGATGGTTGAGCAAGAAATATATGGAGAACTTAAGATCCGATTCTGATTGGAAAGTCAAAGCCTTTGAGGATCAGGTTAGACGAAAATATCATGTGGATGTAAGTTCGCATATGATCTGTAGAGCAAAAAAGCAAGCTGTAGAATATATATATATGGGGACAACAAGGAGCAATAACAATAGACTTTGGGACTATACTGAGATCTTAAAGAAGCATAATTCCAATAACTGGATAAAGATTGTTGTTGAGAGGCCTGACAGAGCATTGCATCCTAGATTTCAAAGAGTGTTTATATATTTGCAAGCTCAAAAGCAAGCTTTTCTAGCCGACTGTAGATCGTTTATCAATCTTGATGGTTGTTTCATAAAAAATAAATTTGGTGGATAGATTCTTATTACTGTTGGTAAAGATAGAAATAATAATTTCTATCTTTTAGCATTCGCAATTATTGAGGATAAAACTAAAAGCTCGTGAGAGTTCTTTTTGACTTGTTTAATTGAGTACATCGATCCAGTGAAAGACAATGGTTGGGTTTTCATCTCTGACAGACAAAAGATAATTTTCTTTGAGCATTTATTGTAATATACATTAATATCTAAATATTTTTTTATTATATTATAGGATTTAACCAAGGTATTTGATTGTATAGTTCCGATAGCAGAGCAGTGAATCTGCATTCAATATTTGTATGCCAATTTTAAGGATATAGGACATAGAGGAAAAGCCTTAAAAGATGATCTATGGATGACAACATTTACATATACAGAACATTATTTCAACATTGCTGTGGGAAGCTCAAGCTGAAGTTGAAATCAGCTTATGAATATGTGGCCTCTATTAATAAGAACACAAGCAAGGCAGACATTCAACCCAGGATGCAATGTAGATCTAATAGTGAATAAATTATATGAGTCATTTAACTTCTATATTATGGATGCTAGGGATAAGCTAATTTTGACCATGGTAGAGTGGATAAGAACAACACTTATGCAGAGATTTCAGTTGAAAAAAGATGATAGTTTAAGTATTGAGTGGGACATAATACCAAGTGCTCAAAGGTAGCTTGAAGGAGAGAAAGTAGCATCCAATATTTGTAAGCCCACTTATGCTGAAAATATGGTATATCAGGTTAGTTGTTCGAATAGGACATTTTGTGTTGACTTAAATAGGTGGACTTGTGGATGTAACAAATAGGGGCTCATGAGTATTTCATGTAAACATGTCATTGCTGCCATATATGCGTCAAAGCAGATGCCAGAGCTGTATGTAAGTTATTATTATAAGAAAGAGACCTATGTAAAGGCCTATGAGCCTATGATTTATCCTGTTTCTAGTGAGGAACAGTGGATAAAGACAAGTTTTGAGCCTCTTGATCCACTAACGGTTAAGAAGCAACCTGAAAGACCAAAGAAAAATAGAAAAAGAGGTGCAGATGAGCCTAGAAAGCAACCTAGGGTCAGAGTTAGATTTCATTCCGTTAGATGTTCAAATTGCTTACAATGTGGGCATAATTACAAAATATATAAGATGCCAAGAAGGTTGGACCTAAAAATCAAAAAAAATAAGAAGAAAAAAGACATGGATAGAGAGATAAGATCTATCATTATCAAGTTTTGATTTATAATATGAGTTATTTATACAGAAATATGATGTGCAGGTTCAAGGCAAAGCTAATACAAGTTGTGGCCCCACATATGTTGAAAAAACTACTGGATTTGGTCTGGTGTATAAGATCAAGAATGTAACTTTTGATTCATGTCATATAGTTTTATAATTAACTAATAATGTATATATATCATTTTTTTTAGGATCCTAGGAGAAAGAGGAGATCAAAATTTATAGCTATAAGAGATGGACGAGCTCCCAACTCAAGTGCCAGTGCTGTCAGTCAAGGGATCATTTCAAGCTAAGGAAGCAGTTTCCTAATTCAAGAGAGCAATTACTCAGGTCATAAATGAAATTAAATCTATGATGGGGAGAACTGAGAGAGTTTTCAATATTTGTTGAATGAATGAATCAGCTCTATATTTTTTGGATGTATTATGATATAATGATACATTTTTAAACTAGATAATACATGTTTTATATATTCTTTAGTTTTGTTAAATGTGAAAGTTGATTTATATATTCTGTATATTGTTCGGTTTGTTGAATGTGAAGTTAGAATCATAGTTGAATGTAACTAAATTTTGATCGGTGATTAATAGTAAATTTATCTCTTTGATTAATGTCTGTCAAATTGGTTGTTAGGAGATACGATATGAATGATATTGAAATAAAGGATGAGTACTAGGCTACTGATTGCTAAGAATTTGTTTACAATGACTTTACATGTATCTTAATAGGGAAAAAATAGTAGGTTTCAGAGAGAGCTGGATGTTGTTTAAAACCTCTAAGCATTAAAACTTGTCAGATTGTAGAACCTAATAGCAGGTTTCTATGAATATGAAAACTTGTAAATCTTATAGGTTCTTTAAACAATCTTGTGCCATTTAAAGCATCAATGTGCTAGTAGAGATACATTGATAGATAATGCCAAATATAATCTTGTTTTAGATTAAACAAAATGCATAATCAAAATGTAATACAACATCATTTTAGATTAAAAATCCTTACAAGGAGCAAATACACTATCATAGCAAGGATGTTTGACAAAATGCTATATTAGGCATATAAGCTAAGAAAATAAGCAAAAACATAATTAAAAAATCAAAAACACCAAACATATTATATCTATTCCTATTTTCCTAAATATTAACTTATCCTGTTAGATTAGCCACCTGCTTTCCAAGGTCAAATATCTTAGATTCCAAACTTTTCTTCTCCACTCGCAAGACCTACTCATCAATCTCCAACCTATCAATCCTTTTCTCTAACTTACGGATAATCTTGAATACATGCTTGTTCCACTCCGGATCTAACCATTGAAAATAGTTGCAATCTCCATCAATTTGAGAAAGAAAACAACCATAGCTGCAATATGGATTCGTAGATGTCCACGATCCTTAAATCAAGTAAAACATAAAAAAATAAAATTCCTTACCTCATAATTAGGGCATGCCCAAAATCTCCTTTCCAAATTCGTAGATGTCCATGATGTCTTTACCACTGCTGCAAGACGGCAACGGCACATCTTTGGGGTTGCACCAATGACGGACGGTTCCTACGTGCTCGATGAAGATGAACTCATCTCTAGTCACTACTGCAGAATGGAACTACGATAGCGCATACTATGGTCGCAGTTTCAAAAACCACTACTATAGAATCTATGGCAGCGATTATATAGAACCACTGCTATAGGTCCGACCTATGGCAGTAGTTATTTTTAACCGTTGCTATAGGTTGACTTATAGCAGCGATTATACAAAACCACTGCCATAGGTCGATTTATAGTAAAGATTCACAATAACCACTGCCATACATGTCAGGCCTATGGTTGCAGTTAGCAATAACCACTACAATAGATAGAAATCTATAGCAGCTATTTGATATAACCACTGCTATAGGTTCAATCTATGGCAATGATTTTGTATAATCGCTGTTATATTTTCTTCTATCATAGCGGTTCGTTGTAACCGCTGCTATATTTTTTTTATTTTTTCTTTAAATATTATATAATTTAAAAATTTAATGCACATCTTCATCATTCATTATCTTGATAATTATTCTTAGAGTGTCATCATAAAAGATCGCCTCAATCCGATGGTCTTAGCTTCATCGATCAGTAAAATTCGATTTTGATGGCCATTAATAACGATGCGATGATCTGATAGATGAAGATCATCGTTGGATCCAAAAATCTACAATGATGATCTCGATATCATTCATATCATACTATTAAAGTTTTACTTCAATCAAATATCGTTATCATGGTTGATTTAGTATAAGATGATTTCGACCGTTAAATGAGAAATAAGTGATCAAAGGACTAGACGATGCTCGATTATGAGATAATTTTTTTAAATAAATAATCTTGACTACTACTTTAATTATTTTTATGATGATAATCATAAAATATAAATTATTTCTGTATGAATTATTCATGTTAAGCAAATCTTGCAAAAGCACAAGTATAACTACTAAAGAATTTAAGAACTGGTATCGAGCGACGTATAATTTTGAATAGTTTTTAGATTCACGATTTAAATTTTATGATCATCATTATAAAAATGATTAAAATAGTAGCCAAGATTATTTATTTAAAAAATTATCTCATAATCGAATGCCGTCTGATCCTTTGATTACTTGTTTCTCATTTAACAACCAAAATTATCCTATACTAAATTAACTATGATAACGATATTTGATTGAAATAAAACTTTGATAATATGATACAAATGGCACCGAGATCATCATTGCAAATTTTTGAATCAATCAGTGATCTTTATTTATCAGATCATCATACGATCATTTATGATCGTCGGAATCAAATTTTATCGATCAACATAGTTAGGACTATCTGATCGAGATGGTCTTTTGTGACGACACTCTAACGATAATTATTCAGATAATAAATGATGAAAATAAGATTTAAATTTTAAAATTATATCATATTTAAAAAAAATATATGAAAATTTCATATTTAAATCTATAACAGCGATTAGCAAAAATCACTTTTATAGGCCTATTGCAGTGGTTGTTAATCGCTGCTATAGTTTTGACCTATGATAGTGGTTTTGAAAATCGCTGCTATAGGTCTAGCATAAATTTTTGGTCTGCACCGAACCTTTCATCTTTCTGGCATAAACTTTCACTCACTCTCTCTCCCCCTCTCTATCCGAGCCCTAGCTACCCTCCCCATCGTTGGTCGGCCCCATCGCCGACCGCCTCCACACCCACCTCCCTCTATCTCTCTTTCTCTCTTCTCACCTTGTCCCTAGCTACCACCCCGTGTCGACCTGCCCACCACCGCCCCCTCCCTCAACCCCATCGTCGGCTTTGGCTCCCTTGGCTCTCTCCCACCCGCAGCCTCGTGATGGCTCCCTCCCTCCGCTACCGCCCCCTTCCTCATCCCCACCGCCCCCTTCCCTCCAGTGCCACTGTGGGCCCTGCCTTACTGGATCCCAATCCTTCGTCGGCCTGGCTTGCCGCCAGCCTGCCCTGTTGGTGGCCCCCTTTGGCCCTGCCTCCTTCGGCCCTGGCCCTGCACCCCACCCGCCACCCTCTTTGGCCATGCCCACCACCCCACCTCATCGCGCCCCGGCCCCCTTTGGCCCTACAGCCTGCCCCACCATCGAATGCCTCCGTCGGTATAGATTGGCCCTACTATTTTTATTGATTAATTTATTAATTAATTTATTAATTTATATTCTTTGATGCTTAATATATTAAATTTATTGATTGATTTATTGATTTAATGATTTTTGATGCTTAATGAATATAATATTAAATTTATTATATTATTCATAAATTTTTTATTATTATATTTAAAAATTAAAGTATATTCATAATTTAATATTATATTTTAAAATTTTAAATTTAATATTATTCATAAATTATTTATTATTTTATATTAATAAATTAAAATATATTCATAACTTAATATTATTTTCTATAATATTTTATTTTAAAAAATTAATTTTTTTATAAAGAGGCTATGATGATTTTTGATGGAAAATGATTAATTCTTGGTATGATTTTATTGATATAAAGAACTCTTATTTTTTCTCTTCTTCTGTAAATATTTTAATAATTCTAAATAGCAAGACGATTTTGGATGGCCAGCGATTATTTAGTAGGCAATTGTTCGCAGTCGATTTGGTTTAGTTGTAATGGATACCGAAAGTATGTTGTAAAGCATGATTAAATGATGAATCTGAGCCTCCTTTTTACTTTTATTTTTTTATTCTTTTAATTTTTCTAATATTTAAGATAAGTCCTATCCCGACTAATTTGTTCTTCTTAACTAATAAAAAGTAAAATTATGATTTATTACTTTTTCTTAATTATTTATGAATATAATTCATGTTGTAGAATTTATTGTATAATATTTTTTGGATTACTGTTTATATCTTATTGCTTTTGTTTATTGTATTGCATAATGATAGACCTATCAATTGATTAATGTACATAATTTTCGATATCCGTACATTTATATATTTTTTGTATGGATGAGAGAATTATGTATAATGATTAATTGATTGTCCAATTTGAATAGTTTAGATACTGTAAATAATTTTATAGATAATTATAGTAATCAAATGGTATGCTAAGGATTTCGAATGAAATTTTGGACAGCATTTTTCTTTTGTTCTTCCTACACGAGAGAACTATGAAAAAATACTACCAAAATTTCTTTCGATTTCTATTGCATATTATTTAATTACTGTAATAAATCTATAAAATTAATACAATTTCTGAATGGGATATGATCTATCTTTATCTATTAGTCGGTGATATGATGCATTTAATTAGATGTATATGAAATGTCTATTTGCAGTCAGTTACGACTTATGAGTTGTTTACAATATATTGGTATATAATTTAAGTTTTACACATGATTTAATTATAGTATCATCATTATTAAAATGGATAAGGGATGGATGAAGTTTAGTAGGCTCTCACCAGAATATGAGGTTGTACTTCAAAATTTCTTAATTTTGCTATAGAAAAATTTGAGGATCATGGACTTATCCAATATCCTTGTAAGAAATGTATGAATGGGCCGTAGCTACCTCATCAAGATATAAATGATCATTTTACTATTTATGGTTTTAAAGTTGGTTATGAAATTTATTGGAATCAACATGGTGAGGGCAGGCCATAAGGAGGCGATTAACATGATGGAGGAGTAGAATAAATGGTTCGTGATATTTTTTTATTTGTTGGCTATAATGATGGTGCATTTATGTCCATGCTTGATCCTGTGGTTAGTAAAATGACAAATAATGAGGATGTGGAGAAGATCTACAAGTTGATGGAGGATGCTAATATTCTGTTATATCCCGGGTTTGAAAAGATAGTGAAGCTGGAGTTCTTAATATGGTTGTATCATGCGAAATACTCTAATGAGTTCAGTAATAATTGAGTGAACTACATATTAGAGCTTTTAGGGAACATTCTTCCGAACGATGCACAAATTTCAAAAAATAATTATGAGGCATTGAAGATTATTGAAAAGCTGGGCTTTACTTACACCAAGATACATGCATGTTCTAATGATTGTATGTTCTATTGGGAGGAGGACGTCAACCAAAATGAGTGCATAGGGTGCAATATACCAAGATGTAAATTAAATAAAGATGGCACATCGACCCGTGTACCTCAAAAATTGATGTGACACTTTTCTTTGATCCCAAGACTACAAAAGTTTTTTTTATGTTAATAAGGACATTGAAGAACATGAGATGGTATGAAAAAGAACAAGCAAAAGATGATGTATTGAGGTATCCAGCCAATAGAGAGGCATGGCACAAGTTTAATGAAATAAATTCCGACTTCGCATAAGAGATACGTAATGTGAGGTTGGGCTTATCATGCGATGGTCTCAATCCATTCAAGCACATGAATATCGTCCACAGTGTATGGCTAGTATTTATTCATGTTTACAACCTTTCACCATAAATGTGCATGAAAAATCCTTTGTTTTCATGATAGTGCTCATCCCTAGACTGAATGAGGTAGGTAATGACATTAATGTCTATTTGCAGCCTCTTATTGTTGAGCTGAAATAGTTGTAGAGCATTCAACGTGTTTCAATTTTTGATACTTTGATGAATGAATTATTCTCCATACGTGCAGCGCTTTTGTGGATAATAAATGACTTTCTAACTTATACCCTAATATCGGGTTGGAGCACAAAAGATGAGCTAGCATGCTTAGTTTGTGGAAAAAATATCCAATCTAAAAGGTTGACACATCGGAGGAGCTTTAGCTTTAGCTTTATGGGGCATTGATGTTTTCTCCATTAAAACCATCCATACAAAAGGGATGCATGTTCCTTCGATGATACTGTTGAAGAAGGTAAGGCACCTAGCCGAATATTTAGGAGTGAGGTGTTGAGAAAGTTGAATGATCTTAGTATTGAATTTGAAAAAAAAGATCCGATTGATAGTAGAAGAGAAAGCATTGATAAAAAAAAGATGACACATGTTTTAATTGGAGAAAAAAGAGCATCTTCTTTGACTTGCCATATTGAGAGATAAACTTATTGTGCCACTGTTTAGATGAAATGCATATTGAAAAGAATGTGTCCGAGCTCCTATTGGCAACAATCTTGAACATCAAGAATAAGATCAAGGATTACTTAAATTTTTGATTTGACTTGAAAGAATGGGATATTAGAAGATCACTCCATCTGAAGCTAGTAGGAGAAGAATAGTGGAGGTTCCCTCATGCATGCTATGTTATGAATACATCTGAACGGTCCATATTTTTTTATGTATTGGAGAACGTAAAGATCCTAGATGGATCCTTAAGCAATATATAAAAGCGTGTGAATAGTAAGGATATCAAATTTAGGGGATTGAAGACTCATGATTATCATGTGTTGATGCAGGAATTGATCCCAATAGCTATTCGCCATATGTTGTCAAAAAATATCGAATAGCTGTTACTCATCTTTGTAACCTTTTTAGAAATATTTGTGCGAAGATGTTGCTTAAGAAAGACGTGAAAGAAATGAAGGCAGGACAGTGACTATATTATGTGATCTGGAGAAGTATTTTCATCATCATTTTTCATGGTTATGATGCAGCTTACCATGCACCTTATGTGAGATGTTGTACTTGGAGGCCCGATGTTCTGCCAATGGATGTATCCTACTGAGAGAAATATTCAAATTTTAAAATCTTATGTAAAAAATATGAATCACCAGGAGGAATTTATAGCAGAAGATTATTTGGATCAAGAGTGTATAGATTTTTGTACCATATATTTAAACAAGCTCGAGACACGTTGTAACTGGTCAATGAGAAATCAGAATGATCATTATGAGCCAATTGAGCTAGCATTTAAGTCTATTCCACAGCCAGGTGGACTTTCCACTTCATATCACCTCATTGATTTGAGCATTGAGGAAAGGGATATGGCGCACTGCTACATGCTCTTCAATTGTGATGTCATTGAGCCATACATAAGATAAGTCACTCAGTCTTATTTATTTTATAATAATTATAAAAAATATTTAATTATATCTAAATTTGCTCTTTGTATATGCAGCAAATATAAAAAGATCATAAGAGCAAAATATGATGCTCTAAGTATGTAGGAGAAAGAAAAATGCACAGCAAAGAATTTTCTGAATGGTTCAAAGATCATGTAAGCGATTAAATATTCTTATCTTATGTAACTTATTTGAACATATTTACTAATTAATTATGTGTCATCTCCTTAATTAGGTATGGATATTATCGTTCGGTGATGTGAGCCCTAAAATGCATGCTCTTTCAATGGGCCATAACCATACGATGCGTGAGTACAAATAGCTCGTCATTACTGACTACAGATTTAATATTCACAACTAATCCATAAACATGGCAACACAAAATAGTGATGTAAAATTGAGCGCCACCAATGGATGTTATGCTAGCTCGAGAGATTGACAGCCTCATATAGAGGATCTGAACTATTATGGGATGGTAGAGAAGATAGTTATCTTGGACTATTATTTTAAAGAAAGGATTGCACTGACAAAATATAATTTGTTTGACACACTACAAGAAAATAGGATTTTAGTGATCGAAAAATGGATTGCTAAAAATCAAAAATTGATCGCTAATAATTTAGCCACCAATTTTGCAACCAAAAATTTTTGGTCACAAAAAGGCTGGTTAGAAATATTTTTCGACCAATTTTTTCGATCGCAAAATCTAGTGACCGATTTATCGATAAAAAAAATTAATAAAATTATTAAAATTAAAAAAAATTAAAAACTTACGATAGATTTTTCAACTAAAAAATTGATTGCTAATTTTTAAAAAAATATAAAAAATAAATAATCTAATTTCTAAAAATTAAAAATTTATAAAAAAAGGTTTCTAATTTCTAAAAAATTATAATTATTTTAATTTTTAAATCAATCAAAAATTTGATAGCAAAATTTTTGAAAAATATTTTTTAAAAAAATAATCATAAAATTGATCACTAAATTAATTTAAAAAAATATTAAACTAAAAATTTAAATAAGAATCAATAAAAAATTTGATCATAAATTTTTTAAAAAATAAATCTTAAAATTGATAGCTAAATTAATTAAAAAATATTTAAATAAAAATTTAAATAATAATTGACTAAAAATTTGATCTTAAATTTTTTAAAAAATAATTTTTTGAAAAAATTGATCACAAAATCAATTGCTAAATTAATGAAAAATTCTAAACTAAAAATTTAAATAATAATCAATCAAAAATTTGATTGCAAATTTTTTAAAAATATTTTAAAAAAAATTGATCACAAAATCGATCGCTAAATTAATCAAAAAAATATTAAACTAAAAATTTAAATAATAATCAATCAAAAATTTGATCGTAAATTTTTTGAAAAATATTTTTTTAAGAAAATGGATCCCAAAATCGATCAATGATATTTTTTGTATTTAAAATTTATATTATTTTTATTTTTTATGTATTTTATTTTTTATAAAATAATGAATTATTAATATTTTTAAATAGTTTTTAATATTTTATTTTTAATATTTTATTTATTACTTTTTTTCGTCCTCCTCCCACGTGCCTTCAGTGGAATCCTCCCTTGCCGCCCTCATCCGCCAGCGCCGTCGCCCTCCAATCCCCCGCATCCCACCCCCTGTGCTGCCCCCTGGCCAACCGTTGGCCGCCTGCGCTACCCCTGGGCCACCCGCACCACCCTCGACCGCCCACCCTACCACTCGACCACATGCACAGCCTGTACTACCCCCAACTGCCCGCACCACCCTAGGTCGCCCGCACCTCCCACACTGCCCTCGGCCCCTGCCGCCACACTGCCCCCGGCCACCCGCACCACCCTCGACTACTCGCACCGCCCGCGCTGCCCCCTGGCCACCCGCACCACCCTCGACCACTCGCACCGCTCGCGCTGCCCCCTGGTCACCCGTACCACCCTCCGACCGCCCATCGTACCTCCGACCCCTCACACCGCCCGCGCTGCCCACTTACCACCCGCACCACCTCCTGGCTGCTACTCCATGCCACCCGACACTGCAGCCCCCCCGGCCATTGCTCTGCGCCTCCAGCACCACACCCCAATCACCCGAGTGCCCATGTCGCCCCCGTTCCCTCGATGGTGGAGATCAGCGGTAGGTGGCGACAAGGAGAAGGGGAAGGGGGGGCGTCGCGGGAGGGCCAGCGAGGGGAGGCCAAAGGGGAGGGGGCCCGTCGCGGTGGGCCGGCAAGGGGAGGCCATCGCGGGTGGTCACCGGGGAGGGGAAGGGGGCAGTCACAATGGGTTGGCAAGGGAAGGCCGTTGTGGGCAGTAACCAGGGAGAGAGGGGAGCCGTCACGGTGGGCCAGCAAGGGGAGGCCGTTGTGAACGATCTTCGGGGAGGGAGAGGGGGCCCCGTCACAGGCGACTTCGTTGGGGAGGGAAAGATGGGGGTTCGAGGAGCAGTTGGAGACAGGGCCTAAGGGTGGGGCACCGAGCTTATAAAGTTTTTTTTTTTTTTAAAAAAATAATTAGGTAAATCACCAAAAAAAGATGATAATTAAATTTTTTTAAATTTAAATTTATGATCAATTTTTTGATTGTAAAAAATAAAAAAATTATGATAAAAAATTAGTCAAAAAATTCTAAAATTATTTTTTTAAATTTAAAATAATTTAAAATTTTTTTTGATTGGAAATATTTAATTAAAATATTAAGCTAAAAATTTAAATAATAATCGATCAAAAATTTGATCATAATTTTTTTGAAAAATATATTTTTAAAAAAATTGATGGTAAAATTAATAAAAAATATTAAACTAAAAATTTAAATAATAATCAATCATAAATTTTTTAAAAAATATTTTTTAAAAATGGATCATAAAATTGATTGCTAAATTAATAAAAAATATTAAACTAAAAATTAAATAAAATCGATCAAAAATTCAATCATAATTTTTTTTGAAAAATATTTTTTTTAAAAAAATCAATCACAAAATTGATCGCTAAATTAATAATAATATTAAACTAAAAATTTAAATAATAATCGATCATAAATTTGATGATAATTTTTTTGAAAAATATTTTTTTTAAAAAAAATCGATCGCTAAATTAATAAAAAATATTAAACTAAAAAATTAAATAATAATCGATCAGAAATTCGATCGTAAAAAAATCGATCACAAAATCGATCGCTAATTTTTTTATATTTTAAATTTATATTATTTTTATTTTATATATATATTTTTTGTAAAATAATAAATTATTAATATTTTTAAATAATTTTTTAATATTTTATTTATTACCTTTTTTCCCGTCCTCCTCCCACGTGCCTTCAGCAGAATCCTCCCTCGCCGCCCTCATCCGCCAACCCCACCGCCCTCCGATCCCCCTTACCCTATCCCCCGTGCTGCCCCTAGCCACCTGCTAGTATCCTGCGCTGCCCCCGGGCCACCTGCACCGCCCCTGGCCGCCCGCTGCCCCTCGACCCCCCGCACTACCCGCACTGCCCACCGATCGCCTGCACCACCTGCACTGCCCCCGATCCCCCGCACCATCCGTGCTGCCCCCTGGCCACCCGCACCACCCCCCGGCAGCTGCTCCATGCCTCCGGCCCGGCACCCCGTGGGCGGTAGGTGGCGGTAAGGAGAAGGGGAAGGGGGGCTGTCGCGGGTAGACCGTCGAGGGGAGGCCATCGCAGGCGGTCGCTAGAGAGGGGATGGGGGCAGTCGTGGTGGGCCAGCGAGGGGAGGCTATCGCGGGCGGTCTCTGGGGAGGGAAGGGGGTCTGTCATGGGCGATCGCCAAGGTGGAAAAGATGGGGGTCGGGGGCGGCTAGGATGGGGCTGGAGGTGGGGCACCGAGCTTATAAATTTTTTTTTTAAAAAAAATAATCAGATAAATCACCAAAAAAAGGATGGCAATTAAATTTTTTTAAAATTTAAATCTACGATCGATTTTTTGGTTGCAAAAAAATTAAAAAATTTTGCAACCAAAAAATCAATCAAAAAATCCTAAAATTAATTTAGTTTAATTTAAAATAATTTGAAAAAATTTTTAACCAATTTTTTGGTTGAAAAATTAATTTTTTCCAACTAAATTTTTTATCATAAATTTTTTGATCAAAAAATTCCAAAATTATTTTTTTAATTTAAAATAATTTAAAAAAAATTTTGACTAATTTTTTGATCAAAAAATTAATTTTTTTCGATCAATTTTTTGATCACAAATATATTTTGCAACCAAATATAATATTTTTTATTTTTTTTCTAAATATGGTATAATTTTAGAATTTAAAGTCCATCTTCACCGTTCATTATCTAAATAATTATCGTTAGAGTATCGTCACAAAAGATCTGCTTGATCCAGTAGCCCTAGCTTTATCGATCAATAAAATTTGATTTCGATGGCTACGAACGATCGTATGATGATTTGATAGATAAAGACCACCGATGGATTCGAAAACTTGCAACGATGATTTTGATGATATTTATAGCATACTATCAAAATTTTATTTCAATCGAACATCATTATCATAGTCAATTTAGCATAGAATGATTTAGACCGTTAAATTAAAAATGAGTGATCAAAGGGCCAAATAGAATCCAATTATAAGGCGATTTTTTAGATAAATGATCTTTGCAACTATTTTAATCGTTTATATGGTGGTAATCATAAAATTCAAATAGTGCATATATGAACGATCTAAAACTATGTTTCTTGATACTCATTCTTAAAGTCATTAGGTAATTATACTTGTGCTTTTATAAGATCAGTTTAATATCGATGGTTCATATACATGTAGTTTGGATTTTACGATCATCACCATACAAATGATTAAAGTAGTAGCAAAGATTATTTATCTAAAAAATTATCTTACAATCGAATGTCGTTTAGCATTTTGATCACTCATTTTTTATTTAACGATCCAAATTTCATGCTAAATTGACCATGATAATGATATCCGATTAAAATAAAATTTTGATAGGATGCTATAAATATCATCGAGATCATCATTGCAAATTTTTGAATCCATCGATGATCTCTATCTATCAGATCATCATATGATCATTTATGGCCATCGAAATCAAATTTTATTGATCGACATAGCTAGGGATCGAGCCGATCTTTTAGGATGATATACTAACGATAATTATTTAGATAATGAATGATGAAGATATATTTTAAATTCTAAAATTATATCATTTTTAAAAAAATAGAAAAAAATTATATTTGGTTACAAAATACATTTATGATCGAAAATTTGGTCGAAAAAAATTAATTTTTTAAATAAAATATTGATTGCTAAATTTTTAAATTATTTTAAATTTAAAAATAATTTTAAGATTTTTTGGTCGAAAAATTTATGAGCAAAAATTTGATTGAAAAAATTAATTTTTTGATCAAAAAATTGATCAAATTTTTTTTAGAATTATTTTAAATTAAAAAAAATGATTTTAGAATTTTTTGACCAATTTTTGGGTTGAGAAATTTATGACCAAAAATTTGATCAAAAAAATTAAATTTTCTATCAAAATATTGGTTGAATTTTTTTTAATTATTTTAAATTTTAAGAAAATAAGTTTAGAATTTTTTGATTGATTTTTTAGGCAAAAAATTTATAATCAAAAATTTGATTGAAAAATTAGTTATAAAATTTTATAAAATTAATATTTTATAAATTTGTTTTTATATTCAAATTTTTGGTAGTAAAATTGATCATCTAAATTTCGATCACAAATTTTAATCAAAAAATTTGGTCGCAAAATCGATCACAAAGTCACTATTTTCTTATAGTGATACCTTATCTCAGTCTAGGATGAAGACTGATGAGTGCAGTTTTACTCTCGTCAATATGCAACGCCATCTTCGCACTGAAGAACTGTATATACTTGCCTTCCAAGTTAGTCAAGTCTTCTACGTTAGTGATCCCTTGGAGCCTCAATGGAATGTTATTGTGAGGATGGAGCCTAGGCATATATTTGATGATACCAAGATTGATGATGATGTTGAACCATGCAAACAAAGTGCTTGTGTAGGACAAAATTTATCTGAAGCTATCGAGATTCTAGATATATTTGTTAGGAGTGATGGTGATGTCCATATTGTAAATGGCACCAGGCGATGACTTCGATATTTTGGTATAAATGTTAGAGTCTATTATTTATTGATGCTCTACTAATATTATTGTTCAACATGTTATATGGGTTAATGTTCATTAACATTACAGGTCATAATGGTATCGAAACATCATCTCACATAGATTGAAATGTTTGGTATGCGGTGCAACTTTGTTTGGAGGGGGAGGGAACCCTCCGCGTTATGTATTATAATTTATCGGATGTCTACGACCAGCTCAACATATCCATATAGACATATCAAAAAGAACAATCATCTAGATTGACCAAAATGAACTTTTATAAATTTTAATATTGATTTTTAATGCAATATTCTCTGGATACTGCTTATTCTCCTACTAGATATGTGCTTTGGTAAGCAATATTATTAGTAATGTTGTTTACCAAAGCACGTATCTCATAGGAAAACAAGCAGTATCTAAAAAATATTGCATTGAAAATCAATGTTAAGATGTGTAAAAGTTCATTTTGGTAATCTAGATGATTGTTCTTTCTGATATATCTACATAGACAGGTTGAGCTCGTCGTAGATATCCGATAAATTATATTACATGATGCGGAGGATTTTCTCCTCCAAGTGAAGTTGCACTGCATACCAGACATTTCGATCTATGCAAAGCTCTATATCTAAGTCGTAAGCGGAGCATACTTCATCCACCTTCGCATCAGCTGTCCAGAGACCACCGGCATCTACTCCATCGATATTTGAGCTCCAACTCCACCTCCAGCTTCTTTAACTCATGCTTCATCTCCTTCTGGTGATGATGACTTAGACATAGATTTAGCAGATATTTGATATATTTTTTTAAAAAAATATTATAATAAATTTTATTCAGTAATAAAATTTGATCATTTCAGAAATATTATCATATTTATAATATTTTCTTATGTTATATATATTTAACTATATTTATCTGATAAAAAATAATTTTTTAAAAATAATTTTTTATTATTATTCAAAATCTACGACAGTAATTGCAAAATTACTGTAGTAGGCATGTAAACCGCTGTCATAGATCACGTGCCAACCGATGCAATAGATCTATCGCAGCAGTTTCGTAACCACTGCTGAAACTATGGCAGTGGTTCCTTAAATCACTACCATAGATTCTATGACAGCGATTCAGCCATATCTTATGGCAGTGGTTACGTAATCACTGCCATATTCGATCTATGACAGCGGTTACGTAACTGCTGCCATAGTCTCTTTAGTAGCGATTAATAAACCGCTGCCATACATGATATAGCAGCAGTTTTATAACCATTGCCATAGGTTTGAAATGGCAATGGTCTACAGAACTGCAACCATAAACTTTCTATGACAATATTTTCTTAATTACTGCAAGAACCGCTGGCATAGATCTACGGTGACGGCCATAGTGGCAGCAGTTATATAACCGCTGTTGTAGCCTATGATAGTGATTTTTTGGGATACAGCAGTGGTTGTGAACCGCTACCGTAGCCTTCTTCTATAGTAGTGAGTCTATCTGAAAATTAGACAAATAGAGGAATAAAAATAGTAGAAAACTAAGAAGTGGAAAGAAATACCTATTAAAGATGGAAACTTTGATGCCAAATGAAGGAGAGGGCCAAGTCAGATAAATAAAACCGACTTTCTGACCATGTAATCCATCTACGTAAAAATAGTACTACATAATCACCGATAAAAGCCTTAGACCCAAATTGGATCGTCGGAAGGGTAAATTATAATATTTTATTAAATGCAGGATTGAGATTGCTAAAATTTTAAGTATAGAAAGGTATCTACAAAGCTGATGAAAATACAAGGAGATATTTATTATTATTATTATTATTATTATTATTTTGAAGAAGAAAAGAATGAGAACATTTGACCTATCCAGTGCATTAAACTGGAACACTAGGTAATATGAAGGGCTAGGGTAGGTTTTGAATTTGGAAGCTCATTTTTGAAGTTTTAAAAGAAACATTATTTCATGATACTCATACATTGGATCTTCCTAAAGGCATTTGTCAATGGTAAAGATATTCTTAGAGGTCGTCAGAGGTCAGAAGTTAGCTGTCTTTCATTGAAAATTATTATAAGATGGCAAATACGACAGATGGAGGAGGTCAGATTCTCTAAGGTTCCCCCACGGCATTATTTTTAGACTTCAGCTAAAATTGAAGCCATCGACAATGTATCAGCCTGATACATTAAACATGTCTTCATCATTTTAGCATGAATTTAGTGAGCGGTAACTATTTTTCACTTGAGTATGTGTCATAAGAAAATCAAAGGAATATAAAATTCCTAAAAAATCCCAACCAAACCTTGGACTATAAGGAAAGGATCAACGTAAATATATACAAAATTGTAGGAAAAAATTGAAAAGAAGTCCTGTTACATTGCACAACCCTCGATTTGAAGAAATCAACATCACGCTATCTTCAGATACTTTGAACGAGGCTTGCTGATTTTTTGATTAAGGGATGAGCTCGTTGGTTACGGCTATGCTTATGAATTAGTATGAGGTGATTGATTTGAAGTAGAAGTCAATGGTTGCGTACCTCAATAAAATACATAATAATAGAAGAATATTTACCTAGCATTTTTAAATATTTTTTTTTCTCCAAACACATTTATTTTCCACAGAGCCTCTTTTTTTCAAAAGCTTTTAAAAGGCAAATACTAGAGAGGAACACTGGTCAACCGATGTCAGAGGGATCCAGATGAATACAGCTTAGCATTGGTGCATCCAACCCAACTTAAACCAAGAATGCTAGAGCATAACAGACCTCATGAGCTGCATCCCAAGAGCCTTTTCTAACATCCTTTGAGACCCCTGCATCAACTCGGGGCTCAACCTAAACATAAGGATGCAGAACTCCATCTGGTCCAGGGCACCGTCCCCGTCCAAGTCTCCCTCCCTTAGCATTCCCAAAAGCTCATTATCTGCCAACCCTTCGAGCCCGAGCCTCTCCGCATTCCTCCTTAAACTCTCGAGCGTGATGAGACCCCTCCTCGTGTCCATCAGCAGCTGGAAACCCTTGCAGAGCTCCTCGATCAGCCCCTCGGGCCCGAGCCTCTCGGCCATCGAAGGCAAGAAGTCCTCGAATCCGAGCGAGTCCTCCACCATGCTCGCCGCTCTTTGGTCCATAGGGTTTGAGCCAAAGGTCACCGGTTTGGTGAATGAGACTGGAAGGCAGCAGGTCATGTTAAATAAGGAGGAAAGAAGGAAGGACAAGAGGTTCTTGGAAGGCGTCCCCACAGGTGCCAACCAAGGTACAGGTAAGTGCTTTGAGTTTTGATTAAGGTGGTTGCCGCATTCTTCAGAGGAGGATTGTTTTTAGCCTAGCTTCTGGGAAGCTGCATGGTTTTCCCTTTTTCTCTCTGCATTGGCTGGCATATCCCTTTTTTTTTTTCGTTTTTCTTTTCTTTCTTTCTTTTTTTTTTTTTGAGTAGTCCTCCACCGACTAATGCTTTGCGTGAAAGCCCTTATATATGCTTTGTGAGGGCTGAGGTGGAACCTGTCTGGCTTCCAACTAAATCACTAACCTTTGGTTAGATGGCCTTGCCAATTGGAAAAATTAATTCAGCATGGTTCCATGAGTCATGATATATATGGCCATTCCACACCAATCTATTGGACTTTGAATCGGGGACATTACGTTATCATAATAATAATCAACCTGCCCCATGACCATGGGTGTAATGTGTTACGAATCTACCACAATTAGATAAGTTACCAGATGTTTATAGATGGGTGCAATATTGTTCTCGAGAACCACAGCAGGCAAGGTAATTCCAAAGATGGCCTCCCACCTAGTTACGTTTTGGCCTGAGAAAGGAACACGTAAAATGAGAGCAAGTGGAAACAATAAAGGTAAACCTCTGAGACAGGTGACTTGATCCGGCTTAACGAAGAAGGAAATAAGTGTGAAAGACAGACTTCGAAATATCGAAAGGTGCCGTCTTGGAATCTTTCCTTGTCGAAGTTTAGATGTTCAGTCTTAATTTAGTACATAGATTTTTTCAGTATAGGGCAACAAATTAAACACGTGCTCTTCGTGGAAGGAAGAAGAGGGCATATGGAAGCTGTGGGAAGGGAAAGGCTTCTTCGAGTCTGTTCGCAGTCCTGTCGAAGGGACAAACAGGAAACTTCTCAGGGTGTACTTTTTTGGTAAGAAATCAGGGTGTACTTGGTTTGCATTTTTTTGTGCCTGGTGGGAGGGTAGGAGACAATAATAGAAAGGGTCACGAAATATTCATTTTTGTTGTGATTGGGGTGGAAAGGGCCATGAAATTGTGAACCTAATGATGAGTTAGGGAACTTTTAGAGTTGGTTTGTAGGGTTGCTGGTTTGTCCATTCTATATAAAAATGAAGGGTAGGAGGTGTTCTTTATTGCCTTTTTAATATGGACGGTGGAGTTCCAATTGATGTTGGTTGCTCGTAGCTAGTCATCGTATGCAATTGATCAAGTCCAACGCACTTGAGGTGTGGCATCATAATTATCTAAATTTCTAGTTAGTTGGAAAATGGACGTCACATTCTTACTATGGACTCATTTTATATTTTAGCTTGCAAAAGAACAAAATTTCGCGTGCATCTACGAATTCTAAGGGTGTCTAGCGTCTATCACTGTCAAGTTTGCCTGGCAAGGCCCATCTTGTCCAGATGACTGTGGCCTTTGGGGCCCAAGTTGAGTTTCCACAAGGTCCAGAACGAACACCTTCACGGGCCTGATTATATATGTAGCAGGCCAGTTCTAAAACAACAAAACTTTGGCAATTACTGGGCATTGACCCAGTCCTCTCGCAGAACCTCATCTAACTTCCAAGCATGCGCGTCCCCACCTCTCTGTGCGTGTGTGTGTGTATGCGCGCACGTGAGAAAGAGAAATTATCCAGTTTGTCTTGTCACTTGGGATCACGAAAGAAATAGTATCAAAGTATAGATTTAAGATCACTTGGGATCATGATAGAAATGATTTGTAAGATTTGGTGTGTAATGAGTATCTAAGAGTTGGACAATTCAGGGTTTGATAAATTTTAGGTCTTATTGATTTCAGTATAGAGTAGTATTTCAGTTAGAAATTATTTAGCAAACCTAAGAAATTTTGGTGATTTTTAATCATTGTTACATGGTGAAAGCATGATGAGTTTAGAATGTTATAAATCATGAAGAACATTCTATATTTTTAGTGTCCTGCTTTTGCTGTGAATAGATTGGGCCGGTTATGATATTGTAGTAGATTGGCCAGATAAAGAGTAGATAAGTCATTTGGTAGAGAAATGTAGTTCTCTTATTCGGGGATTAAGATATTAGTATACTACTAGAAAAGACAGAATAACTAATTCAGATTATGGATAAGGAGGAGCTTTATGCAATCCCATTGAGGAGGGGCTACTTGAAAGTTGAAGGATGAGAGATAGGGATTGAGTACCCTCAAGGTGTGAAATCCTCTAACAAGTCAATTTTGAGAACGATTTATTTTATTTTATTATATATATATATATATATATATATATATATATATATATATATATATATTTATTTATTTATTTATTTTTGATTGGTGGGGGTTGTTGCATGAGAACTTAGATTTGAACCGCATTGGACCAATTGAGAAAAAAAAAAAAGCCCTAGTCCAAGCCCCTTGGACATTCTTTGCACATGAGGCAAGGTAGGGAGACTTCCAATAGGAGTTTGTCTCCTTTCCCGACTTTGTTGGATGAAGGAAGTCCAGGACTCGTCGGATTCGGGTGGAGTCCTAGAGCTTCTCTATAAAGAAGGCCATTTTCTCCTCTTTTGGGCATCTCACCATCAAAGCCACCTTTCATTGCTATCAATTTTCAAGTATTGTGCATATTTTTTCTTGAGTTTCCATTGAAAAGGGTAGTTGAGCTACCCTTCGAACCTTGCTGGAGTTAGGTAATTCTCTTTCTTTTTTTTTTTAAATTTTTGGGCTATCGCTACCACCTGATTTAAGCTAGCAAGTTTCTAGATCCCATGCAACGAGGCTTCCCTATTTTTCTTTTTATTCCTTTTTCTACTAGCTAGTCGACTGTGATGGTTGACTACCGTCATGGCCTTTTGTCTCTATAAGATAGCATTCTTCACCCACCACCGATGTGGAATGCTACTTTATGACCACCATTTCCACTCTAAATTGAGATCCCCTTCCCCTTTATTTTGAGAAAGAGAGAATTTCCTCTCTCTCCTTTCTCTTTCTCTCTCCTTTTTTTTCTTTCTCTGTCTAGTTGATTTGAGGGATTGAATAAAGGGATTTCAGGAACTTAGAAGTGAACTCCTGATGACCAATGGAGGGTACCAGACTGTCAATTATTTTTTTATTGTTTTGTTGTTTGGGTTTAAGTAGTTGAGCCATCCAGACAAAATAGTATTGAGCAAAGGTGTGGATTGAGTTGAGCTTATTGCTGGTAGAAATAAAAATTTCTAGACATTAATCACATACACACACATATGTATAAAAGCTATTTGTATGCATCAATAATTTTGCTTTATATGGTATATGATAATTGCTGTATTATATTCTTATTTGTTAAGTATATATGATTTTTTTATGAACTTATGTATCATATATTACTGATTCTAGTTTGTATGGATTTTGGTACTTATGTGTATCGATTTTTGCAGAAGAGGATGATCTTGAGTTATATTTACTTTCACAAGCATGCAATTAAATTGTATATCTAATGGTGGTTTATGATACTCTAGACAAGCCACATTGTTAATGTCCCATCATGGGCCTAAAATGAGGCATTGTTGATATCCTATCATGGATCTGAAACATGATATTATTAATACCTCACCATAAGCTACAAATATGATTGTGGTAATCTAGAGTTGAGAATCTAAAAATTATCAAATTTAATATATGCTAATATGAGATTTTGCATAAAAAGATATATATTTTCTATGTACATTTTATAATTATAGTATTTATTTTATGACATGGAATGTACATAAGTAATAATTATTTTATTATTTTAATACTGTCGATATGTGAGAATTTTTATCAGGCTGTAAAGCACAGACAACCTTTTAACTTTTCCTTTTAGAGTTGTAGAATGCTTAGTTCTTCGCTACAGTTTGAGATCCTAGTGAGAGAATGAATAGATAGAACACCTCTAGTACCAATCAAATAATTGAGATTTGTAATTGGACCACTCATATTATTTAGGATGGATAAATTATTTTGTCTTGTTATAAAATGAGGTTCATATTATTTAATAATGTTGAGGTTGTGATAAATTTTTAAGTCTTATATGCTCTCTAGGTTTTTGCCCTAGAGAGTGTGCAGCCATATCACATGGTAAACTCGGATGGTAAATTTGGGGTATGATGTGCACACTCTCTCTATTTAATTTATTTTTCATCTATGGGCGGAAAGCATGGCATGCTTTACTATTTGAAGCAAAGATAGTTGCAGGGTTGGCCTATACTGAGCCCATCTATAGCTAGAGTAGCCCAAACAGATAGAGGCTTATGGTCGGCCCAAATTGGCAGATTAGGCTCATGGGAAATACTTTCTGCACTGCGAGACCATTTGTGGTGATTGGCTCACGCAAAGGATCAAAAGAAAAAAAAAAATTCCTGCACACCACGCTCCAATCCCACACATGAGCCAATCACCACATATAGTCGTGGAATCTTACCTATCTACTACACTACATGGTCATTGGTGAGATATATCTAACGTGGATCTTAGCGCACATCTTATAAGGTGCAAAATAAAATGCTAGAAGGCAAAATTGTTATGGGCTATTTGTTCTGATAACATAAAAGAATTCATATGTTATGGCTTAATCATAATTTTTTATATATTATAAAATATATCAATATAATAAAAAATATAACAAAGTTAACTTAAGCAAATTTAGTCTCATTGATAAAACAATATTTCGTAGTGGTTGCACAAATGGTGCAATAAAGCTAATGAAGCATGAAAGAAGACCCATGGCTTTTAGAGTGGGTCAGGCATCCTAGGCAGAGTTTTTATAGCAAATTAGCCATAACAATGTGGAGGAAAAAGGTGCTGGCATATACAGTCTCGTAGTAGCTATTTTAGATACTCGAATTTCCTAACTAGGTTTTGGGAGGTTAAAAATATTTGGAAGAAGGTCACCTCCAATTATGTGGATCATTGCCTGTGATGTTTTTCCTATTCCTCTGCAAAAAGAACAAAAAGCAACATCATATAATCTATGATATATGTTGAAAATTGTTATCATCATTTTTTCTAGAAAGGGAGACTTAGTCTGCTAATAATTTCTCCGAGAGTAGGTTTGGACTCTAAACCTATGGATCCTTTTGACCGAGGTGTTTAATTTTTGTTGAAATAGTCTACCCCGTAATTTCTCCCTTTTTGATAGGATGCTTCCGCCATGTTTCACACCTGTCAACATACGCTAATATAATTACTTCAAAATTGCCGGATCTCCGGTGCTAAAAGGTCCATCCATTTCCTCCTTTAGAAAAAAGGCACTAGATTTGGCTGGAGGAAGAGGGCGTAGAAACGGTACCACAAATATCTGTACGACTAAACTATTCACTGTTTTTCAATAATAATTTAAAAAAATGATATTATTATTTTATTATATATCCATTATTTTTGCCTATAGCAACAAATAATGCGCTGTTATAGTTGTAATTTGTTTTAAAAGACCCTTTCAGCATATTTGATTAATCAATAGTTGCTTTTACAACGAGGGTAATGGAAGGATTACCACCGTTTTAAGGTTTCTTAAAATTAAGATATTGGGAGAGGATGACATCTTTAGTTTATAAGTTGAGAAGGATTCTGATTTGTTAAAGGATAAAATTATGAGATCCTGTATTAAATCGAAGCGGATAATACCTCATGAATGTAGGGATGGAGACCGACTTATTTCAGCCATGAGGGCCAACTACGAGGGCTCGAGACCGATCCATCGAAATTGAGAGGAATCATGATTTTACTTATCTTCACAAAAATGAGCATGTTGAGAAATTTGAAAAGATCCAGATTTTTTAATATTTTAGTTGATTTCTCAACTTGGGCCGTAAAGGCCACGGTCATCTGTTTGAATCATGTATGCTTTTGTTGCTTTGAAAGCGATAATACAAAATGAGTCCATAATAAGACCATTTTTGGTGGGGTCGGTTTGCCAACTAAAAGTTTATAGGACCGAACATCTAAACTTCGGTAAGGAAAGATTCCAAGACGGCACCTCGAAGTCTATCTTTCACACTTACTTCCTTCTAAGCCGGATCCATTCACGTGTCTCAGAGGTTTCCACTTGTTCTCATTTCTACGTATTCCTCTCTCTCAGGGCAAAACGTCGTAGACCAGGAATAACTGGACTACACAAAATGTTGTAGACCACGAATCACGAATGGGTGCATCTATGGTGCTATTAATTTGGTTGACCCCCAAATATCAAAATTGATTCATGATCTTCAGACTCTCATCAGATATGATGTTATTTCGATAGACTTTTTTTTTTTGGTCCAGGACTCTTGAATTATGTTTAATTATTCAAAAAAGTCTGCTGCAACTGATTGTATCTAGCCAATTTGGAAATATTTTACCCACTGTGAGGCTCATGAACAACATTTCACCCGTCTGTATATATCTCGTAACCTCTCAAATTATGGTGGTAGGTAGATTTTATGATAACTAGCTTGTAATCTCATGCCATGCATAGATGTGATAACCAAATAAGAACTAAAAACTATTTGATTGATATTTCATTTTATTAAAATAAAAATATTTTTTAAAAAATAATAAATTTTAATTAAATAAATAATAATTTAGATTTTTTTATATAATCAAAATAAATTATAAAATATAATTTAAAAGAATTTTTATATAATATTTATTTTTTTAAGGATTAAATGAAAAACTTAGATAATAATTAAAGATACATGATACATGGAGAGATGATACATGACGGATGGAGATAAAATTTTTTATTTTAATATATATAATAAATAGATAGATGTAATGTCACTTATGCAAAGTCCAGTGTGGAATGGTCATATCACGACCCATGGACCCATGCTGAATTTTTCCAATCGGCCGGGCCGTCTAAGCAAAAGTTAGCGATTTAATTGAAAGCCGGATTCCGCTTCATCCATCACCAACCATAGGGGATTGCATGTGACCCTTCAGCCGGTGGACTGCTTAAGAAAAAAGATGCCAGCTTATGCATAGGAAAAGGAAGGAAGGGCAATCGGACGGGGCTGGTGCTCTGACCAGATAGAGTTCTGCGTCAGTACGTTTAGTTTGAACGCTAAGTTGATGCAGCGGTCTCAGAGGATGTTAGAAGAGGCTCTTGGGATGCAGCCGAGGTCTATTATGCTCTAACATTCTTGGTTTGCCTTGGGCTGGATGCACCAATGCTTAGTTGTATTCATCTGGATCCTTTTCTATTATTGACATATTGTTAGAAAATAGTTAATCAATGATAAACTATTTTGCTATGAATTATAATTTATTACCAATGAGTACCATAAGATAATGAGATAAAACTTTCGTCATAAAATATCATTTAAGTGGCATTTTGGCTACAAAATTACATTTTATTTCTAATTTTTGTGACCAAATTTGGGAAACCAAATACTCCCACTCATGCCTTTCGGTGGTAATTTTATTGGTAATAATTTATGATATTTGACAACAAAAAGATTATTTTCATAAATGCCATGAATTTTACTGATGATATATTTTTTGTCATGAATTGATTATTAATTTTAATGATAATATTAAAATGGTTCTGAAATATATACGTATACATATAAGAAATTAAAAAAAAATATTAGCAATTTTTATAACAAATTAATTTTGTTACTAGTGTTCTTCATAGTTGGCAATAAAATTATATTTTGTCACGGATAGATCTCTATTTTTTGGTAAAGATAATATTTTACTAATGAAGATTTATTTATAAGCAATATAATATAGTTTTGTTGCATAATATAGACTATTTATTGATAAAATAGTATTTCATCATGCATTCTTCAATATATAAATTTATGATAAAAATTATTTTTGTTTCTAATTATTATAATTAGTAATGATAATATTTCATAGTTAAACATATATCTTTATTGGTAATATATATTTTTGCCACAAAATACTAACGATTTAACAACAAAATTAGATTTTATCACATATACATTATTATATAACTTTTTTAATGTAATAATTTTTGTTGAAGTAGGGCTTCAGGTTCACCAAAGAAATTCGTGCTGGAGAGCTGATTGAAGTTGGATCGATTAAGATCATGGACCAACCTTCAAGAAAAAGTCCAAGAATCGGTACGGTATCTTTCGATTTAGGATCTTTCGATGCTTAAGTTAGCTGAAGTCTTATAAATTGATAATGAAAATGAAAAATTAAAAAGCATAATGAGAGTTTGTGTAAAGAGAAATTTCGATCTTCCTTCAGTGAAAAAGTCGAGAGTTGATTTTATTAAAGTTTTAGCTCTATAAATCTTATGCTTAAGCTTATCTTTGGAAGGATATCTTGCCCTTCTATTTATAGAGAGGTTTGCTTAGATTTTAAGAGAATTTGTTAGGCCGTTAATTAGTTATAACAGAGTGGCTAGCTGAATAACAGCTATTGGCCATTTGCCTTAATGGCAATTAGCTGTGATGTGGCTGGAGGACAGTTGTAGCTTGATCGTAGAGCGATTGGGCATCAATCAATTTTTCGGATCATGCTGAGGTCGGTGGTTTACTGATCTCATGGTGAAGGAAGGTCGGTGTTTCATCGATCTCAATATAATGAAATTTAGATAGGCTCCATCAGAGGGGGAGATCAATATTTCACCAATCTTAAGCTCACGTGTCCCAACACACTGACCTCGGGGCCACGCAAGTGGATTACTGCTGTTGGGGTTGATGAAAACCTAATCTTCTATGGAAAAAATATTGCAACCTGCTCTCAAAATAGTAGAATATTGGTCTGATTCTGCACGATGACTCTAAGGTTGATTTAATACTAGTCTCAATTCATAATAAGTCAAAGCACCATTTGAGGGCGATGATTTATTGATTTGGGTGATACGGTCATTGGTATATTGCTGATTTGGTTTGGTCAAGTCAATGCCCCATCTTGCCATAGTATGGGTTAGATTGTGTTCCGAATCGGTATTTTGCTAACCTAAGACCAATACTCACTTTCAATAGTCTTCTGAAATGATGGCTTTTTTGATGGTGCCACGTGGCTGGTGGTAATCATCCGTACCAATAGTTGCCTCCCACTTTTCGAGCTTGGAGTAGAACTCCTTTCGCAATGAGTGCGGAAAGTAGTTTTTCAAAAGATATTGATTGATATTTTTCACTGTGAATCATGCTGTATGGCTGCCAGATTTAATTAATTTTTTAATTATTTGAAGCGACATGCTACCTCGTTCAAAGGAATTTCGCCGTATCTGCCATACCTGGTATTTAAGAAAGCATGGGAGAATATGAAATCATCATTGGCTGTTCCATTGAGATCTAGGTGACGTGGGATACACATCAGTCCTTCATCGATCAATTAAACCATCACATAGGTTAGATTTATGTGGCTTAATCAGAATGGTTGTGCTGAAACGACATTTCTATGGTATCTCTAGATGATTGACAAGTAGATTGAATCTAATGGTGAGTGGATTAATCTGGACCATTACTTTCACTTATATATAGGGCATTTGTTCGTTCCACTGCCTTTCTACTATCTTCTTTCTGGAGTGGAGGTCCTGTCACAAGGATTCTGGAGGTTTTCGTGTGCTTAATTGGAGAAGAAGGCTGTTCTGGTGATTGCCGGAGTTTGAGGAGGGCCATCAAGGTTCACGAAGAAGGCTTTCTTTTTCCTTGGATAGATTTCTCCTTTCTTGCACAGGTTTAGGGTCCCTTCTTCTTAGGATTTTCTTTTTTCTTCTGCTGTCTTTTTCTTCTTAGTCCCCTCTTTGTTTTCTCTATTCTTTTTTCATTCCAAGCATGTCTTCCCAAGAGAGCACTTCTCTTGATGGTGGTAGAAGGAGGAGATAATCCTGGATAGCCATGATATTTGGACCACCCAATCTTGACTGGCCATTAAGATGGGTAATCCATCTTAGGCAACCATCGAGGCCAGCACTTCTGGCCATAATGGTTCAGAATCTCCGATAAGAAAATTTTTGGGTTATTTTGGTCCGAGTACTGAGCCTTCAATTCTGATAGATGCCGATCTGAAAAAGCTCAGAAAAAAATATTTTATCCTTGAGAATTTTCAGCTTAGAGCTTCCAGTCGAAGTGACCAGATTACATGGTCCCTTGAAGGTTGTATGGTCTTTTATGATGAGTTATGACTGCTTGTCGTTATAGGATCAAATAAAATTTAGATCCGATTTTAATATTAAGTAGGACAATGATGAGTTTTGGGTGTCGATTTTCTTAGAAATTGAAGGCTGAGTTACATTTAATTAAAAATAAAATTTAATTTGATTTGTGAAGCAAGAGTTTAAAGCAGTAACTTAAAAAAACTAATTTAAATTTAGCAAATTAAAATAAAAGAAAGTAGAGATTTAATTAATTAGGATTTTGAGATTAATTAAAAATAATAAGAAAAGTTGTCTAGGATCTCAGTTTCATCTTTCATCATTCAAGTTTATAATTGATTCATACAATTTTTTTATTGTCAACATACAATCTTATGAGATATATGTTCCTTTGATTTTATTCTAACATAACTTATTCTACCGAGCATGGACCATATCTAACATGATCATGATCTATCTCAAAGACAGACTATTTAAATCATGCAATCAAAAAATAATAAATATAATTTTGATTAATTCTTATAATTTATTTTAATCTGAGTATAGATCGTATCTATCTACGATCACGATCTATCTCCTTATTATAAAGTACAAGAAAAATAACTATTAAAGTATAAATCTTATAATTTATTCTAATTTGAGTACAGATCATATCTTTCTATCATCATCATCTGTCTCTTTAGTTATAAATTATAAGAACTTTAATATTAAAATATAAATAAGAAAGACATATAAAAGATTAAAAAAATTTATTATCTAATAAAAAAAATATAGGATTCAAATTACAAACTCTCATAGTCGAAGAACTTTTTTTACTCTCTTAGATACGAGATCTCTAGCCATATATGGATTTAATCTTGCTAGCTCATGGCATATTGGAATCCCCCAGATAAAAAAAAAGAAAAAGAAAAAGAAAAGAAAAAGAAAGAAGAAAAGAAAGAATAAAAGAAGAAGAGAAAAGAGGTGGAGAGAAGGGGGAGAAGATGGGAGCTAAAAGGCTCTATTTTTGGCTTTTCGGGCCCCTGCAGGCTGCCCCCTTCAATCTATGGCGTAATAGGGGTTTTATAGAGTGAAAAACAGGGGTTTTGAGTCTTTCTCAGAGTTGTAATTGGAGTTTAGATCGGTTTCAACCTTTCTGAAGCTTCCTGGCCATTCATTTTAGATTAAACGGCCTTTAAAATCCATCACAAACCCATCGCCTGTAGCTTAAATAGTGCCTGGACCGTTGGATCATTCCTGGCTCAATTTCCAACCATTCGATCATGCTAAATAGGCTCTGGGAATGCTCTCGATCATTGGATGCCGACTGGGATTGATGACATTCGTTGGATGGCGCACAACACTTCCGCCACTCTCGTAGACTGCTGTAGACCATGACAGTTGAAAGAGATTTCTATGCACTGCGTGAAAACCTGGTGCATAGCTATAGTAAATCATTGCTTATATGCCATGATGTTTTGTTTCATCAGGCTGATGTCAACCACTGGGTGAGTTGGGCCGGTTGCTGTAAATGGGCTGGTTCTAGTTTGGACTGAAGGCGCTGTGGTCTGGTTTCTCTCTGGACCGATTGATTGAGCTGGCTAGTTCAGTTAATTTATAATTTTTTTTCTACATTTAAATTTTTGGCTCCTATTAAAATTTCAATTGAGCTTCGATTTTTATCAAATTTATTTCGTTTGAACCCATAAATCGAGCTCTTCACATTGGTGGACTTTTTTTCTACAAAATATTAATAAAAGTATTAATTTTTTAAATAAATATTAATTAATATATGTTTTAATGCTGTTATTTAGTAATTTATGATAATTATCAAGTTACTTTGGTCTGGCTTGCGCTTTCTCCTACATCCTTTTATTTGCAATATCTTAGACTTCTGTGGGTTGCAGCTGACCCAGGTTACCCTCAACGCCATTAGGATCATCCTGATTTTTATCATCTGCTATATTTTTGCTGTCCTAGATCTTAGGATTTCTCTTTTTAGGATATTTTGTCCTAAAAAAGCACCCCATAGAGAAAGATTAGTGGTACTTCTCATCTCAATCTAACTATAAGTTTGGTCCTTCCCTTCCTTCTTCCATCCACGATTGAAAAAGTCATTTTTTTCATTTCTTATGATATCCCTTGGGATTTTGGTACTGGTTGGGGTAAGCCTTGGCTTAACTGAAACTTCTATAAGCAAGTTTTGCTTGAGGACAAGAAGGCCTTTAAGGAGCTGCTGGGTATAAAGGTGACCAAGCTCAGCCAACTCGTGATGGACCAATCGTTATTCGACTTTGGCATTAGTCATGTCTCCCCCAGGGTGAGTCAGTCATTAGATTTTCTTTGAGCTTTCATGTATCGATTTTCATCTGACCATTATACTTCTCCTTGATCATTGCAGTACTCATGAGGTTCGATCCTAGGAGGCTGATGGAGCAGAGGAAGAGAAAGTCGATCTTTCGATCCCCCACCAATGAAGAAGGGAAAGGAGAAGGAAGGTGCTGTCTCCACCTTGTCATCTTTCTGACCTGCACTGTCTTCCACCATGGGGGTGCTAGTTATTAGCACAGCGCTTGTCAGTGCTCACCCCTCACCAACATCTTCTTCGATATTCTAGGGACATTGGCAGTCTACCAAGGTGGTTCGTCCGCCTCTTAAGGAGCCCATGATCCATTTGAGGTCATGTTCTACCGCTGCACCATCGAGATCTAGTCCACCAGCTGTACCGACCTCGACATCTGCTTGTTCAGCTCGACCCTCTGGAGGGCTGAAGACTCCGTTGGTCGATCTGCCATCAACCTCCATTGACCAGATTGACCTCGCTCAAGCTTTCATGCAGGACACAGTGACTCTCAACAAAGATTTGCTATACATCATGATGCCTCAACGGGACCTGCATGCCTGCAGAAGGGATCCTGGGCCAGATGAGTTGCTCAACCATGATTTCAGTGACATCTTGGATGTAACATAATTCTTTCCTTCTCTCTCTCTCTCTCTCTCTTTTTGATATTGGTCGTTTACCGACCTAACATTGCCTTTTCTTTTTTTATTTTGTCAGGCCGCTTCGTATTTTAGGCTGTTCCCCAAACTTATGGAGTGGTTGGCTGAGAATAAGAGATTTTTGAAAGAAGGACCATAGTCCGCAAAGGACTGTCAGAAGGCGGTGGAAGACAAAGCTGCCAAGGAGATGAAGCTCGCTAAGGGACTGAAAAAGCAACTTCAGGAAAAGCTTGGCGAAATAAAAGAAAAGATTAAGGCTTTGTTGGATCTCCAAAAAAGGACCAATGAAGAAGAAGAGAGGCTACTAGAGCTGCAATAGGAGGTCTTCAAGATTCTTGAGCTGGAGACCAAGTTAAAGGAGCTGGAGGGCATAGTGGCCTCTCGGGACGACACATTGGCTGCCCGTGATAAGGCCCTCCTAGTGTACCAAAGAGATCTGGAGCATTGAAAGTTTGTAGCTCCTCGGGCCATGGAGGAGTACAAATCCTCTGAGGCTTTCAAGGAGGAGGTCACAGAGGCTTTAGGGAAGGCCTTCGACTCTGGGTTCAATAGCTGCAAGAATCTGGTTAGGAAGCTTTTTCCCAACTTAGATTTGAATGGCATTACCTGAAAGACCGGTCTCGCTCTGGCATTGGGGGTGAACATTCAATCGACGCTAGATGTGGATTCTTCTATAGACATACTGTGGTCTATCCTCGAAGTCATCATTGATCAGCCCTATCCTCCAGCTGATGTGCCAGGCCCTTCTAAGGTTCCTACCCCTACCCCTGCTCCTACACCAATGCCTGTCGAGGCCTCAGCCATCGAGGTCATATCGTTAGAGGATGACCAGGTGGCTGTTCCTACGAAGGCTCCTCAGGTAAATGCCTGATTCCTGTACTTTTTTTTGCTTTTATTTTGTATCAGCCTAATTCGGGCTTTGTTTGTAAAATCTTTTTTTTAATGAATAAAGATCTCTTTTTTCTCATTACTATTCATGTATGTGTGATGTTGGATTTTCTCGATCTATTGTGAATTTCTATAAAGCATCATAATTTCTTTTCAGAAATTTTTCTAGGTCATAACAACTGATCTTTATCGATTGACTTCGGTGAAGTATCGATGTAGATTACTATAGTGGGTATATAGATAAAAAATCATACCCTTCAATTGGTTGAACCTTTTTTAAACAAAACTGAGTAGAAGTTTAGGGTGACTTCGGTGAAGTATCGATGTAGATTACTATAGTGGGTATATAGATAAAAAATCATACCCTTCAATTGGTTGAACCTTTTTTAAACAAAACTGAGTAGAAGTTTAGGGGTATCTCCACTTGAGTTTGGAGTTAGCAGGAGTCCAATCGATTGTCTTCATGTTTTTCCATTTTATCATTCATAGATGTTCGTAACAACTCAAAGCCGGAGGTCGAGAGCATATAACCTTAGAATAGTGTCAATACATAGATCGGTATTCTGACAAACATTCAAAATAATATTGATCCAGAGATCAGTATTTATAGGAGGTCTAGGATAACGCTGATATGAAGATCGGTATTAACAGAATTTCAATATAACATTGATCTGGAGATCGATAATTAGTAGAAATAAAAGATGATGTTGATTCAGAGATCGGTATTTAATAGAAATCCAAGACAATATCAATTCAAAGATCGATATTTAATAGAAATATAAGATAACATCGATTCAAAGATCGATATTTAATAAAAATCTAAGATAACATCAATCTGGAGATTCGTATTTAATAAAAATCTAAGACAATATCAGTCTAAAGATTGGTATCTAATATAGTGGAGATCTTATCTCCTATGTCCTTCAGAGTTTTGTCGATCTGAAGATCAATTTTTTGGAATAGTAGAGATCTTATCTCCTATCTCCTTTGGGGCTTTACTGATTCATAGATTGGTTTTTCATCAGGATGGTCGAGAGAATTTGACATTTTGGAAAAGTCTTCAATGAGACAAAATTTTTAAAATATTTATTCAAAATTTATTGATGGTACACTTTGAGATTCTCAGCATTCTATATTCTCAGAATACTTGAACCATCTAAGTTCCCAATTCTATACGCCCCTAGACATATTATTTTAGTAATTCGATATGATCCTTCCTAATTTAGGGTGAGCTTTTCTTGTTTCAGAGGTTTTGAGATTTTGACTCATCAAAGAACCAAATCATCTTTACGGAAGATTTTTGACTTTACTATTTGGCCACTTTTTATTTATACGTAGCCATTTGTATTTGAGCCCTTTCTCTAGTTTTCTCTAGTAGATCGAGATCGGTTCTCAACTGATCCAAATTACTTTCCTCATGAAAGTTTTCCACTCTTGGTGTTGGGAGGTCGATTTTCACAGGTATCACTGCCTTTGATCCAAACATGAGCTTGAAAGATGTTTCTTCCATCGGTCGTTTGGGAGTGGTTCTATAAGCCCATAGAATGCTGTACAGTTCATTTGCCCAAAGACCTTTGACCTTAGTAAGCCTGATTTTTAGACCATGGAGGATTGTTCGATTTGTGACCTCAGCTTTTCTATTAGATAATGGATATTCTATCGAGGTCAATCTGTGGTTGATATGCAATTCAGCATAGAATTCTCTGAATTTTGCATTATTAAATTGCTTTTCTTTATCGATAATAATTACTTAATAAAGTCCAAAATGATAGATGATTGACTTTCAGATGAAGTCTTACATCTTTTTCTTAGTGATTTGTACTAGTGGTTCAGCTTCTATCCACTTGGTGAAGTAATCAATAGCAACTAACAAATATTTTGTTTATTCTTTTGCCATGGAAAATGGTCCATGGATATCGATCTCCTAAATGGCAAAAGGCCAAGAAGCAGTAATAGATATGAGTTCAGCAGTTGATTGGTGTTGAATGTTTGCACACCTCTAGCATTGATCATATTTATTGACGAGGTCAGCAGCGTCCTTTTGTATAGTTGGCCAATAGTAATCATGCTGAATTACTTTATATGCTAAGGACTTGCCCCTCAAGTGATTGCCACAGATTTCTTCATGAACCTTTTGGAGAGTATAATCAGCCTCCGAAGGCCTTAGTTATCGAAGCAAAGGGAAAGAAAATGACCTCTTATAGAGTTTTCCATCCAGAATGATATACCATGGAGCTTGCCTCTTGATTTTTCTTATATTAGTAGGATCGTTGGGTAGTATTTCTTTGTTCAAATAATCTATCAAAGGATCTATCCAACTCGGTTCATGATTCACTTGAGCAACCATTAGAACCTTCATGCTGGGTTTCTCAAGGACTTCAATGAATACTTTCTGATTGAGGTTGAAAAGTCCCAATGTGACAAGATATGAAAGGGCATCTACTTGGGCATTTTTTGATATCGATATTTGAATGATTTCAATGTCATCAAAATTTTTTGATAATTTTCTTGCATTATGCAAATATTGAGATATAATAGAGTCTTTGACTTCGTACTG
Source organism: Cocos nucifera (assembly GCA_006176705.1). Classification (NCBI taxonomy): domain Eukaryota; kingdom Viridiplantae; phylum Streptophyta; class Magnoliopsida; order Arecales; family Arecaceae; genus Cocos; species Cocos nucifera. The sequence continues at coordinate 2,631,737 of QRFJ01000139.1, read as the reverse complement.
ATCTTTTACTTATCTGATGATAAGTTAGGAGTCTGTAAAGACCTCAAGCTTCCTAATATCGAGCTCTCTTGCCATTTTGAGTCCCGCAATAAGGGCTTCATATTTGGCTTCATTATTAAAGGCTTTGAAACTAAATTTTAGAGCGTGTTTAGTGATAGTTCCTTTTGGGCTAGCTAGAATCAAGCCGACACCACTCCCTTGGGCATTTGAGGCTCCATCCATATGTAGAAGCTAATGAGATTCTATAGTAATTTCTTTCTAAATTTTTGGGACTAGATTTTCTTCAAGTGCTGAATATTCTACTACAAAGTCAGTCAACACCTGAGCTTTCATAAAAGGTCTGGGTCGGTAGCAAATATCAAATTTGTTGAGTTCAATGATCAATTTGGCTAATTGACTAGATGTGTCTGGTCATTGAAGGATTGATCTTAGCGACTGATCTGTTAAAATGATAATAGAGTGGGCCTAAAAGTATGGTTGAAGCCGTTTGGTAGTTGTGATAAAAGAATAGATCATTTTTTTGGTTTTAGAATATCGAGTTTCTACATCTCATAATAATTTGCTGGTGTAATAGATGGGTTTATGTATCCCTGCATTATCTCGAATCAAAATCGAACTAATGGCGTTAGGTAAAATAGATAAATATATGAATAAATTCTCATCTTCAATTGGTTTCGATAATAATGGAACTAAGCCAAGATACGTCTTGAGTTTGTCAAAGATAGATTGACATTCCTCCAACCACCTAAAATTTTTTATTTATTTCAGAGTTTTAAAGAATGAAAGATATTTTTTAGCTAACCTAGATATGAATTTGCTAAGAGATGCTACTCGTCCCATAAGCCATTGTACTTCTTTTAGGAAGCCTGGGGTCTTCATTTCAAGCAGTGCTCAAATCTTTTCAGGATTAGCTTCTATTTCTTTTTGAGTCACTGAAAAATTAAGAAAATTTTCAATCGTGACTTTGAAAGCACGTTTGTTGGGATTAAGCTTCATCTGGTATTTGTAGAGCACCCCGAATGTATTTTTCAAATCAGTAATGTATCGATCTTCCTCTATACTTTTAACTAGCATGTCGTCAAAATAAACTTTTATGTTGCGATCAATCTGGTACTTGAAGACTTTGTTGACTTAGCACTAGTAGGTGGCACCTACATTTTTTAAATCAAAAGGCATTATTTTGTAACAATACAAATCTTTGTCGGTGATATTTGCTATATTCTCCTTATCTTTTAGTACCATTTTGATTTGATTATAGCCAGAGAAGGCATCTGTAAAGCTTAATAGCTTATGTCCTAAGGTCGTATCAACTAATTAGTCAATTTTTAAAAGAGAAAAGCTATCCTTTAGGCAAGCCTTATTGAGGTTGGTAAAATCAATGCAGATCCTCCATTTTCCGCTCATCTTTTTAACCATCACAACATTGGCTGGCTATCCAATTTGGGTACTATGCCTTTCTAATAAATCCGACTTTTAGAGGCTTGTCAACTTTGATCTCATCTATTACCTTTTGCCTTTTCAAAGCAAAATTTTTTTTCTTTTATTTTACAGGCTTATGTTTGGAGTCGATATTTAGTTTATGCGTGATGACATCAATAGGTATTCCTGGCATGTCTAAGGCTAACCAAGTGAACACATCGGCATTTCGTCAAAGAAAAGAGACCAGTCTTTCTTTGAGGTTGGTATTTAACTGAGCTCTTATCTAGATAATTTTTTTTGGATCTCTATCCAAGAGAACGGTAATAAGTGGTCCAGTGGACTCACCTTGACTTTTTCCATTCTCACTTTCATGCTCTTGATTGAAAATTTCAATTAGTGGATTTTTGACTGGCTCTTTTATTTGCGAAGCTATTAGGAAACATTGTCTAGTCAATATCTGATCTCCTTGCATTTCTCCAATGCCAAACTTGGTTGGAAATCAGACTAGCAGGTCGTAAGTAGAGACTACAACTCTTAGAGCACTGAGCTCAGGTCGGTGAAGGATGGTGTTGTATGCAGAAGTTATCCTAATGACCAAAAATATAAGTCGTATGGTCGATTGATAAGGTTCACTTCTGGCAGTGACTAGTAGAGTTATTTCTCTTTCGACCGCCACTGAGTCACTTGAAAATCTAACCAACGATCCACCAACCTACCTCAATTTACCTAACACATTCATTTTTGAGAGAGTATTATAGAATAATACGTCCGCTGAGCTTTCATTATCTACTAAATTTTTTTTTACATCATAATTTATTATCATTATGAAGATGATGACAGCATCATTATAAAAAGTTTGGACCCCTTGGATATCTTCATCAGAAAAAAAAATATTTTTAGAGTATTGCCTTTTTGGAGGGGGACTCCTAGATGCCCCCAAGGTCCACTGCCTTGCGAGATCATGTTAATAACTCCAGCAATCAATCGATTGTGCTCAACAGCATCATTTGGGTTCTAGCGAGGCTCAAGGGCTTGATTTGCCCGATCTATGATATATTTACCATGATAACCTCAGCAAATTAAGGCCTCAATCTCATCTCTGAGCTGACGGCATTCCTTAGTATCATGCCCATAGTCCTGATGGAAGCGGCAGAATTTATTTTTGTTTCTTTTATCAGCAGAGGCCTTCATGGGATTGGGGTAGTAGAGATATACTTGATTTTTTATCTTCATCAAGATCTACAATCGAGGGGTGGTCAGAGAAGTATAGCCATCAAATTTTTGGGGTGGACTCCCTGATCTTGGATTTTTTTTGAGATGGCTCACTGGTGTTCCCTTGATTTCCGCATTCTTCCTCATGGGGCCATTTCTTTTCTTCTTCATTCTTCTTCTCCTTCTTGCTCAACTTCTCCTCTTCTTCAGCATGGGCATACTTTCGGATTCGTGCTAGCATCCCCTCATAATTTTTTGAAAAGTTTTTATTGAGGGAGAAGACTAGGTGGTAGCTTCAGAGGCTGATATGGCGATGGACTTATTAAAGTTTTTTACTTCAAGAATGACCGCATTGAAATGGGCCATTTACTATACTATGGAAAAGAGGTTGTTTGAGTGTTTTAAATGCAGATGGTTGCTTTCAAAATAGGCTACAAAGAGCCTACTCTGCTGATTAAAAAATGAAATGAACTCCGGATGGAGTCCAGAGCACCACACTCTTGCAAATTTTTTGAGGATGATAGGAAAGGCCATATAGAGAAGGATGTCGGATGTATCTTGAAGTCTCATCACATCTCTGTATCCTTTAAGATAGTCTTGTGGGTTCGTAGAACCATCGAATGGCTCCAGTATGGGCATTTTGAATTGGGAGGGAATCGATTCATTCAAAATTTCAGTAAAAAAAGAGAAAGTAAGGTGGAAGTCCTTCTTACTCTGAGAAGACCTTTTGAGTTGCACCTCTTTTAGTCTCTTCTCAAGATCTTGAAGCTTCTATTCAAGATTTGCCTTCCGTAATGGCTTCCTGCTATAGGAGGTTGACTCGGCTTCATAGGAGTGCTCTTGATCAAGAAGATACTCTTAATGGAGTTCTTGAGGGATTGGAAGATGACTGGTTCGTGATGTAGTTTCTTGAGGAACAAATTTTTGCCATCGCTCTATTGTTTGCTGGAGCTATTGCACGATATTGCTGAGGGCTTGAACCTACTATACTAAGAGATTGAATTGCTGCAGATCAATCACCGCTGGAGGATGGGATTGGACCATCTTTGGGGGAGCTCCTAAAGAAGATGGAATCAAATTCTGCACTTTCTTTACCATTTTTATAAGATCGTGGATAAGCCCTTCCTCTAGCACCAATCTATTAGAGCAGGATTTTAGGTTCACCAAAGAAATTCATACTGGAGAGTTGATTTGGGTTGGGTCGATTAAGATCATGGACCAACCTGCAAGAAAAAATCCAAAAATTGATGAAAAATCCTCCAGTTTAGGATCCTCCAACACTTAAGTCAGTTGAAGCCTTGTCAATAAATAATGAAAATAGGAGATTGCAAGGTAGAATGAGAGTTTGTGTAAAGAAAAATTTCGATCTTTCTTCAACGAAAAAGTCAAGAATTGATTTCAACAGAGTTTTAGCTCTGTGAATCTTGTGCTTAAGCTTACCTTCGAGAGGGTACCCTATCTTTCTATTTATAGAGAGATTTGCTTAGGCCTTTAGAGAGTTTGTTAGACCATTAATTAGTTATAACAGAGCGGCTAGCTAGATAGCAGCTATTGGCTATTTGCCTTGATGGCAATTAGCTATGATGTAGCTGGAGGATAGCTGTAGTTTGATTATAAAGTGATTGAAAATCAATCAATTTTTTAGATCATGTCGAGGTCGATGGTTTATTGATTTCACGGTGAAGGGAGGTCGGTGTTTTACTGATCTCAATATAATATGTTGCCTAGCTAGACAACCCAAGAGGAGGGGGGCAGGGGTGAATTGGAATGTTAAAACTTAATGCAAGTATGTGCAGTAATAAACTGTTTAAATGCTAGATAAGTGAAATATAAGAGCTATGAAAGACAAGAGACAATCACACACACACAAACAAAAACCTTTTATAGTAATTCAGTGCACTCTTGGTACTTACGTCCAATCTCCAAGCAAGACTTTTGAAAATTTTACTATAACCCCTCAAGATTATAGTTGGATAGTTTTTTTGGGCTCACTATCTTAAAATTCAGTTGGTTTTTCCTTAGGTTTACTAACCATAACCTTTATAAATATTAGACAAGATAACACAAACCAATAAATGGAGAGTAGAAGCCTAAATATCGAGTTTCAGCCCCTACTAAAACCTAGTACATGAAAAGGAACAAGTAGTTTGTACAACAAAGAATGCTCCTTAAAGTGAGCTGAAAAGTTATTGTTATAGTTCGTTGGATGCCTCCTTGAATGCTTGGAGTTATTTCACTTAAGAATGCTTTAATGCTTGAGAGAACTATTGATGAAAAGATTTGCTCATCGAAAAAAAGGGCATTCATTTCTTTTCTCTCATTTTCTTGATATCAAAAAAATATTTCATCTTCTCTTTTATATCTGGTTCATTCCCATAATATTTGATTTGATTAGAGGACAGAAATAGGCTGAATATGATCATTGGAGAAGAGAACTAGTCGTTGGAGTCAAAAAAAGTCTAAATCTATCTGTTGAAATGTTGTCACCATATCTCGAGACCTCTCGATTTATCTCGAGACGTCTTGCCTGATATTGAGATTTCTCGATTTGATTAGGAGATGTCTCATTCTCAGTCGCTCGAAAATCTACTTATTAGAAAAAAATTTATCATCTGAGATCGAGACCTCTCAAGAATTCTTCAAGACATCTCGCTCTCAAAGCACAGAAATCATGTTTTTGCCTCCTGAGAAGGAGACATCTCGAGTTCAACTCAAGACTTCTCGTAACTATGCCAGAACTCTATATCAACATGCCATACGTCACAAGATGTCTCGAAAATTTTCAGGAGGTATCTCAAAAATGCTTCAAGACTATTTTCGAGAGAATTCTTGTTATCAAACAAGGAGATTTGATCTTGATTTGAATTGCACTTTATGTCATCCTTATTTTGGTCAAAGAGCTCCCTTTCTTTTGAATATTTAAATACTTAAAATAAAATTTATTAGTAATCATTTGCTTTAATATTTGGTCATTATCAAAATTATTTAGGGGATCAACAATCTCTCCCTTTTTAATGATGACAAAACATCAAGCATTTCATAAAGAGAATGTAAGCCATATATGTACCATGTATAATAGAGTGAAAAAGTATGATATGTTCAAATTTAAAAGTTCTCAAGTTTTCAATGATGTACCCAATGTTGTATCATTGCTCCTCCTTAAAATGTGCTCTTTTGATTTGTCTAAGATTAAAAAAAATTAATTATTTTTTTTCATACATTTTTTTATTTTTTGTCAGCATCAAAATCACAGAGAGTAAAAATATTTATGACAAAAAAAGAGAGGATATTGCTAAGAAATTTTGGTTTCATTACAGAAAAATGAGATTACATTGATAAAATTATATATTGATTTACAAAACGAAGATCTATATCAATATACCCAAAGGTAAATTAAGCAACATACATAGATAAGTAGAAAGGACTAGACCTATTTCTCATCAGAGAAGAATTCTATGATAGGTTCAGAGGTAGATCGAGGTCTAGTGGATGAAAGGTGAGGTGCTGGTCTAGGAGAGGATGAGGGTCGAGAGGTGGAGGGAATCTGAGATCCAAGATTTCCAATGCTGCCCACAATCTGCTTCAGAGATGCGATAATCACTTCCACATTGGTGTACTGAGTGATAATGCTTTCTTGTACCCTTCAGGCTATCTTGGTAGTCTCAGTCAATAGAAATTTTATGTGTGCATATGACCCATGGTGCTCTTTTTTCAAGATCTTCAGCCTCTGAGATAGGCCATTGATTTACTAGCTAAGTATCACAGTCTGTCCCTCAGTAGATATCCTTTGTTCTTCAATGCTAACCAACAGTTGATGCTTCAGTCTGGAGAGAAATTCAATCATCCTTGTAGATACTTTTTCTACAACCTGCTTTACAACCCTTTCAACTAATCTGTCTTGATCAAAATCAGAGGATTGGGCAGGAATTTGACTTGGATGAGCTGAAGGTGTGTGTGGTGATGTCGGTGTCATGAAGGATGGTCCAGCTGTAGAGGGAGAGGATGGAGGAGGTGGAGGCCTATGTTCACCCGGCTCATTTTTAACAACTGCTTCTTCATCTGATCTCACCCAGCTATTCTCTTTCTTTATAAATTTTATTTTGTGCAAAGTACCCTCATTCAGATATTTTGTGTGAGCCAGTCATTTGAAATCTTTATCCTCTAGGTCTATATGATAATCCTTGAAAATCAATGTGAAGATCATAGCATATGGGAGACATGCCTTGCTTTTGTTCGCAGTGTCCTTAATTTGTTGAAGCATTAAGAATGGAAAGTTCATAGGGGTTCCTGATACTAAATAGTACATGACTGCTAGTTCTTTCTTTCTAATCCAATCAGGTCTTCCAATCTTAGAGAAAATTATGTAGCTTACAATACTATAAACTAGTCTCATTTCTATGGAAAGATGGTTTTTCATTAGTTGCTCATTTTTATTTACATTTTTCCATTCTAAGACACACTTCAAAGCTTCAATTTTGTCAATCAAATTTAAATAACAAATCCCTGACTTTGGTACCTCCAGGAGATGCCCTAGTCTCCTTTCATCTAAGGCAATATGAACTCCTTTCACCATAGATTCAATCCCCGACTCATCCTCAAACTTAAGATTGTCAAAAAACTCTCTGACAAGGTCTGGATAAATCTTTACCTTGAGTGAGCACAGCTTCTCCCACCCTTGCTGTCAAACCCATGAGCCTATGTGAAAGTTTTCTTTGTCAAGAAATCCAAAATTGACCTTCTGTCCGGTAGGAACCATTCTTGTAGCCACAAAAAGATGGGATCGAGGAGCAGCTAGAGATGCCTGGGAGTTGTCTCGCTACCATTTTGCCCTATTTTCAATCGATGGAGTCATGGTCGGTCTTTGAGCGACGGTGGTTTTTCTTTTTGGAGGCATTGGGATCTCAAAATCTGGATAAAATGGGCAATGGAGAAGTGATTTTTGGGATTTGGAGTGGGTTGGAGGGAGTTCGCTAGAGTTTGGAATGAGAGCTCTCAAAGAATGAGAAAGACGAGTGAGAAAGAGGGCTTCTCGAAAGTCTGCTTAAAAAGGAGCTCCGTGATATTCAAGAGGTCTCATCTTAAAAATGAGACGCCTCGAAAAATTAAGAAGTCTCACATCTGAAGCAAGAGGTCTCGGATCACAACCGAGAGGTCTCGAGTATAAATCGAGACGTCTCAGAGACAAGAGGAGAATTAGAAGAAAAATAGGATTTCAAGCAGAATTTTCTTGATTCTACATGATAGAAATAAGGATGTTTAGGATGATAAAAGAAGATAAAATATAATTCAATAAATTCAAGATAAAATATATTTAGAGAGGATCACATATCCCAAGTTCACCTCGAATTTTTGAAAATCTATCTTTATTTAGAGGTTTTATAAAAATATTAGCAAGTTGATTTTTAGTTGAAATAAATTCAAGCATAATGTTATTATTTTGAACATGATCTCTTATGAAGTGATGTCTAATTTCAATATGCTTAGTTCTTGAATGTTGAATAGAATTTTTTGTCAAGTTTATAGCATTAGTGTTGTCACACCTAATGGATATATTATTTTGCTTAATTTTAAAATCTTCGAACTGTTGCTTGATCTATAGTATTTGAGTGCAGTAACTCCCTGCAGCAATATATTCAGCCTCGATCGTTGATAATGCTATAGAATTTTACTTCTTACTATACCATGAAATCAAGTTCAATCCTAGAAATTGACAAGTGCCACTTATACTTTTTTAATCTATTCTACATCCTCCATAATCAGCATCAATGTATCCTATCAATTCAATGGAGTGTTTTGAGTACCATAGTCCTAAGTTATGTGTGTTGATTAAATATCTAAAAACTCTTTTAACAACTAGTAAATGAGATTCTTTAAGGTTAGATTGAAATCTAGTACACATACAAGCACTAAATAGTATGTCAGGCCTACTTGTAGTTAAGTAGAGTAGAGATCCTATCATTAATTTATAGAGCTTTTCATTCTCATTCTTATTATTTTCATCTTTTGTCGAGTTTGCATGAGGGGCTTATTGGTGTGTTGATCTAATTTTCCATTTTTCATGCCAAACTTTCTTAGCATTTTCTTGATGTACTTTATTTGGTTGATGAAAATGCCTTTCTTTGATTGTTTAATTTGAAGCCCAAGGAAGAAGTTCAGCTTTTCTATCATGCTCATTTCAAATTCATCCTGCATTAACTTTGTAAACTCTTGACAAAGAACTTCATTAGTAGCTCCAAATATGATATCATCCACATAAATTTGAACTATAAAATGATAATTATTTTTCTTTTTTAAAAATAGTGTAGTGTCCACACTTCCTCTAGTAAATTCATTTCATAAAAAAAACTTACTTAATCTCTCATACTAGGCTCTAGGTGATTGTTTAAGTCGATATAGTGCTTTATTTAATTTGTATACATGGTTAGAAAGTGAGTGATTTTCAAACCCAGGGGGTTGTTCTACTATTCAAGAAGGTACTCTTTATATCCATTTAAAATAATTTAAAGTTCGTGTAGCAAGCAAAAGCAAGTAATAATCTCATAGCCTCAAATTTTGCTATAGGACTATATGTTTCATCAAAGTCAATCCTTTCTTCTTGATTATATCCCTTGGCTACTAGTCTAGCTTTATTTTTTATTACATTTATATGTTCATCTAATTTATTCCTAAATATCCATTTTATGTCAATTATAGGATGATCAAGGAGTCTGTTTACAAGAGTCCATACATTATTTCTTTCAAATTGATTTAGTTCTTCTTGCATGGCTAACATTTAATTTGAGTCTTTTTCAACTTCATCTATATTTTTAGGTTCAATTTATGAAATGAAAGCAAGATAATCGAATGTATCCTTAAATGAAGATCTAGTTCTTATCCCTTGTGAAGGATCACCTAGAATCAGTTCTCTTGGATGATTATGTGCATACCTCCACTCCTTGGGTAGATCTTCATATTCTTGAGTTGTTTCAACTTCATCACTCTTCTCTTGTTCATTGGTTGTTGTAGATTTACCTCTATCATGAATGGTGTTGTCCTTTAAGTTAAGCTCTTTCATTCCATCTTTGAGAATTCTTGCATCATCATCAAAAATATCTTTCTTTCTTGAAGATTGATTGTTAGCTTCATAGAAAATAACATGAATAGATTCTTCAACAATCAAGAAATGCTTGTTGAAGACTCTATATGCTTTGCTAGATGTAGAATATCCAAGAAAGATACCTTTATTTGTCTTAGCATCAAATTTGCCTAGATTGTCTTTGCCATTATGATGAATGAAGCATTTGCAAGCAAAGATATGAAAATAGTTAATATTAGGTCTTTTTCCTTTTCAAAGCTCATAGGAGGTTTTCTTCAAAATTAGTTGAATTGAAACTCTATTTAGAATATAACATACTGTGTTAATGGCTTTAGCTCAAAAGTATTTGGATAGATTTTCTTTACACAATATGGTATGGGCTATATCAACTAAGGTTCTATTTTTTCTTTCAACTACTCTATTTTGTTAAGGAGTTCTAGGTATAGAAAAATTATGTTCTATACCATGTTCATTATAAAATTCTTCAAAAAATTTATTTTTAAATTTTGTGCCATGATCACTACGGATATAAACTATAGTTTAGAGTTTTTTTTATTTATTATCTTTTTATAAAACTTTGAAAATATTGAAAAAGCTTCATCTTTGTGTGCCAAAAATAAAATTCATGTGAAACGAGAGTAATCATCAATAATTATAAGACCATACTTCTTTCCTCCTAAGCTTGTGGTCCTAGTAAGTCCAAACAAATCCATGTGTATCAATTCAAGAGGCTTAGAAGTAGAAATCACACTTTTAGATTTAAAACTTCTTATAGTTTGTTTTCCAAACTGGCAAGCATCACAAACATGATCAAACTTAAAATTTAGTTTTGGTAATCCCTTAACTAAATCTTTATTTAGTAATTTAGATATAATATGCATGCTTGCATGACCTAATCTACGGTGCCAAAGCTAACTAATTTCTTTGATGCTAGCATTCATTGCAACTAGATATTGACCAATCTTCATAGCAATTTCATCAAGATTTATCATGTAAATGTTGCCATGCCTAAATCCAATAAATTTTAAATTATCATCTAAGGAACTAGATACCTTGCACAAGGATGATTCAAATAAAACTTTAAAATCTTTATCATATAGCTGACTAATACTAAGCAAGTTATATTTTAAGTTATCAACTAATAAAACATTATCTATGAAGGTAGATAGAGTAATTTGAATTTTTTCAATATTGATTATTTTGCCTTTGGCATTGTCACCAAAGTTGACTACTCTCCCTTTTTTTCTCTCAAGGATGAAGAATTGCTTCTTATCATCCGACATATGCCTTGAACAGCCGCTATCCAAATACCATTAGCATTTAGATCCCTTGCCTGCAAAGCATTCCTGCATAGAAAATTAAGCGATAGATTTAGGTATCCAAATCTTCTTGGGTCCTTTTGGATTTGTGGTCATGATTTCTTTTAAAATTCAAATTCTTTTAATTTATTTTCCATTAAACTTTTTGGTGTTACATTCATATGCCTTGTGTCCTAACTTTTCATATTTAAATAAGTGATATGTGATGTACTAATGGATGCGGGTGCAGTGAAAAAGTTTCTTAGAAATTTTGTCTTATCCTTGGGTTTATAACCTAGGCCGACTTTATCATACACTCTTTTTTAATTGTTTAAGATCATTTGTAATTTTTTTGAACTACAAGTAAATTTGTCAACTAATGGTTTTAACTTATCTAGTTCATTCTTTAGGATTTTGTTTTCTTCTTTTAATTTGTTATATTCACAAATTGCTTCTTTCTTTTCCTTTACAAAGGTTTGATTTATTTCTTTAAGATTTTTATTTTTTGTATTTATCTTCTTAAAATCTTTCATTAAATCATAAAAGACATCTTGAAGCTCATCAAAAGTAAATTCTGAATCAAGTATAGAGGATACCTTATCATCTTATGTCATGAAACACAAGTTTGCTCTATTTTGGTTTCCTTCCTCTGAGCTTGACTCATTGCTATTGCTCCAAGTCGCAATCATTGCCTTCTTCTTATTTTTTTTAGGTGCTTTCTTCAGTTGAGGATAATCAACCCTAAAATGTCTAGGCTTCTTGCATTCATAGCAAATGGGTTGATCCTTTTTCTTTTCTTTTTCTTTCTTCCTACTAGCTTCTCCTCTAATGAAGCTTCTTTTCTTGAATTCTTGTGTTCGTCTTCCTATAAACTTCTTGAGCTTTCTGATCACCAGGGCCATATCTTCATCATTTTCATCACTGATGGATAGATCATCTTCTTCTTCAGCCATCATGGATTTCAGGATAATAGTTTTCTTCTTCTTGTTGTCTTTTTCACTGTGCCAACCCATTGCAAGCTCATGAGTCATCAAAGATCCAATGAGCTCCTTAAGTGATAGTGTGTTCAGATCTTGGCTTTCCATGACCTAGGCAATGATCTGAGAATCTTTCTCACTAATTTACTGTTAGTATAAATCTTTTCTAGACTTTTTAAATTATTTATAATATCAGTGAATTTTATGTACATGCTAGTGATAGATTCAGTTGGATCTATTTTAAATAATTCATATTGATGAACTAGCATATTTATCTTTATTTTTTTTGACTTGGTTTGTCCCTTCATGCGTGATCTCAAGTCTATCCCAAATTTTTTTTATAGAATTGCAAGTAAAAATTCGGTTAAATTCATTTGCATCAAGGGCACAATAGAGAACATTCATTGTCTTGGCATTTAATTAGATAAATTTCTTGTCCATTTCATCCCAATCCTTCTCCAGCTTAGGAGAGGATGTGCCATTCACAATGACTGTTAGTGTGTGCAGCTCATTAACAATGACACTTTATATGTCATAGTCAAGAGCTTGTATGAAAATGCGCATATGAGTTTTTCAATAGGTATAGTTAGACTCATTGAAAAGAGATGGCTATTGGTGGATTGTTCTTCGATAAGAGATCCTCCAACTTGGGTTGTCATGATCTTTTTCTCTTAGAAAAAATCAATAATTAGTAGAGAACTAAGGCTCTGATACTAATTATTGCATAGCTAGAGAACTCAAGGGGGGTGAATTGGGTTTTTAAAACTTAATGCAAGTATGTGCAGTAATAAACTGTTTAAATGCTAGATGAGTAAGATGTGAGAGCTATAAAAGATAAGAGACAATCACACATACAAACAAAAATCTTTTATAGTGGTTTGGTGCACTTCCGGCACCTACATCCACTTCCAAAGTAAGACTCTTGAGAATTTTACTATAATCCCTCAAGATTAGGCCGGATAATTTTTTTTGGGCTCACTATCTCAAAATTTAGATGATTTTTTCTTAGATTTATCAACCACAATCTTTAGAAATATCAGACAAGATAATACAAATCAATAAATGAAGAGTAGAAGCCTAAATCTTGAGTTTCAGCCCTTGCTGAAACCTAGTACATGAAAAGAAACAAGTAGCTTGTACAATAAAGAATGCTCCTTGAAGTGAGCTGAGAAGTTATTGTTACAGTTTGTTAGATGCCTCCTTGAATGCTTGGAGTTATTCCACTTGAGGACTCTTTAATACTTGAGAGAACTATTGATGAAAAGATTTGCTCGTCGAAAAATAGGGTGTTCATTTCTTTTCTCTCATTTTCTTGATATCCAAAAAATGTTTTCTCTTCTCTTTTATATATGTTCCATTCCCATCATGTTTGATTTGATTGGAGGATAGAAATAGGCTTGATGTGACCGTTGGAGAAGAGAACTAGTCGTTGGAGCCAAAAAAAGATGGTCTGAAACTATCCGTTGAAGTACTGTCGCCATGTCTCGAGACCTCTTGGTTTATCTCAAGACGTCTCACCTGATTTCGAGATTTTTTGATTTGACTAAGAGACATCTTGTTCTCAGTTACTCAAAAATCTGCTTTCTGAAAAAAAAAATTTATCGCCTAAGATTGAGATGTCTTGGTTTTGAAGGAGACGTCTTGCCGGGACCTTGAGACCTCTCAAGAATTCTTTGAGATGTCTCGCTCTTAGAGCGCCAAAATCATATTTCTATCTCCTAAGAAGGAGACATCTCAAGTTCAATTGGAGACTTCTTGCAACTATGCCAAAACTCTGTATCAACATGCCATACACCATGAGACGTCTTGAAAATTTTTAGGAGACGTCTCAAAAATGCTCCAAGGATATATTCAAAAAAATTCTTGCTATCAAACAAGAAAATTTGATCTTGATTTGAATTACATTTTATGTCGTCCTTATTTTGGTCAAACAGCTCTCTTTCTTCTGAATATTTAAACACTTAAAATAAAATTTATTAATAATCATTTGCATTAATATTTGATCATCATCAAAATTACTTAGGAGATTAATATAATAAAATTCAGATGAGCTCCATCAGAGATGGAGATCGGTATTTTACCATACTGATCTTAAGCTCACGTGAACGAACACACTGATCTCGGCACCATGCAAGTGGATTACTGCTATCGGGATTGATAAAAATTCGATCTTCTATGGAAAGAATACCGCAACCCACTCTCGGAATAGTAGAATACTGGTCTAATTCTATGCGGTGACTCTAAGGTTGATTTAATACTAGTCTCGATTCATAATAAATCAAAGCACTATTTGAGGGTGATGATTTATCGATTTGGATAATACGGTCGTCAGTATGTTGCTGATCTAGTTTGGTCAAGTCAATGCCCCATCTACCATGGTATGGGTTAAATTGAGTTCGAGGTCGATATTTTATTGACCTATCGATAGTTTCTTTCAGCAATCTTTTAAAATGATGACTTTTCTAATGGTGGCACGTGGCTTGTGGTAATCATCCATACCAACAATTTTAATTACAAATTATTTTAGTGATGATAGTATTTCATCATTAAATATATATTTATTAGCAACATATGTAGTTTTATTGTAGAATATTGATCATTTAATGACGAAATATATATTATCATCTTTAGATCATTATATAATTATAGTTTGCAATAAAAAAATCATTAATTTTTTATTTTTAAAGAATTTTGGAAAAATATATACGACTATAAAAATATGTTAAAATTATTTTAAATATTTTAAATAAAAGGTTTTTAAAATATTATAAAGTATAAATTAAAGTTATTTATTTTTTTATATTATCAAAATAAAAAGGATTGAATTTTTATAAAAAAATATTATTAAAATATAAAATGTCATAGTAGATATAAAGTTAATTTTATAACATAAATAAGTGTTAAATAAATATAATAAAATATAATTTTATATTACAAGTTGTCATAGTGGTTGAGTAGTAGGTAACAAATCAAGAGGTCTTGAGTATGATATGTATATACACACACACATAATATATAAAATTGAAAGCATATTTTTAGATCCATATTTGAATTTGATCAGATTCTAAAAAGGATTTCTACCAAAATTTGATCTGAAAGCAGATATAGAAACTAATTCAATTGGATAACACACAAAAATATTTCATCTTTAATATTTGATTTTGAGTGATGAAATTGTGTCATTCCTAATACCGATCTTTTTTTGATGAAGAAAAATGCCAAGTATTTTAGATAATAAAATTTAGTTTTTAGCAATAAAAACTTTTTGTAGTACTGATATTGTTGTCTCTAGTGTTTGCCTTTTAAAAGCTTTTTAAGAATGGAGGTGCTAAGGAAAATAAGAATGTGTTTGGAGAAAAAAATGAAAAAAGAATGCTAAAGATATTTTTTTTTATCAGTTCTCTTACTTTGTACTTTATTAAGGTATTCAACCATGGACTTTTACATCAAACTAATCATCTACTACTAATTCATAACCAACAAGGTCATCCATACCTTAGAAAAACCAACAAGCCTCATTCAGAGTATTTGTAGATAGCATGATGTTGATTTCTTAAAATCAATGGTTGTGCAATATAATTGCTGGGCAAAAAAGTTGATTCACCTCATGATGTATCCGACTCTTGAAGATATGGCAAATACTTAATGTTATGACATGAACGATCTATGGCGTGTGTTCTGCTTAAGATTAATATCATCAATTGATAGTTGATCACATGAGGTCAACTTTCGGATGAGGTTTGCATCATCGATTTTCTATATCGATCTCATCCCATTTCCATCTCGACTCTCTATAAGCCATACTCTAGTTCGGAAGCTATGATAAGTCAATGGCGTATGGATCATACTGAGTTGGCATTCGATTGTAATAATATCTATGACCCCATGCATGGATGGTAAGCCCATAACCAATTGCTGATAGTCCACTACTTTGGCTCGGACGATTCTAACAGTCCAATAAAGTTTTTTCTATAAAGTAGGAAAAAAAAAGATTCTCTAAACATTATCTCTTACAATTGTTCTCACTATCTTCTACTATTCTTTCTTTTCAACTATCACTAACTTAAGCATTAGAGGGTCTTCCACCAAAGAACTTTTCATCTCTTCTCTAGTGTGTGCGAACTTTCTTTGCAGGTGATCGAAAATTCTGACCAGCGACAACCTACTCTAGCTCCTCAAAGAATCTTAGTTGTCATCCCGAGGTGTAGCAATAGTGATAACACTTCTTTTCAACTTTTTCCTATAATTTTGTATATGTTTACATTGATCCTTTCCGTGTCCAAGGTTTGGTTGGGAATTTTGTATTGCTTTGATTTTCTTGTGACATGGACTCAAGTGAAAATAGTAACCTATCATTGAATTCATGCTAAAATCACCAAGACATTTTAATGCATCAAGTTGATACATTCTCCTTTTTGCTTAATAAAAGCTGGGTGGCTATCCTAAACTACCTTACTATCAAAAGAAGATGAAGAAAAAATTTTGATCCATTATCGATTGCCTCAATTTTAGCTGAAGTCTAAGCATAACACGATAGAGGATCCTTCAAGAATTTGACCTCCTCTATGGTCCTCCTCATTCCCACTACCCCATTCCCTCACACTTCCTCTCCCAACACCGATAAATGCCCTCCTTTTTTCCTCTCCATGTCCTCTCCCCCAATGACCTCATCCAATCCCATTGATAAGGAGGAGAAATCCCTCCTCCCTTCTCAACTGATCTCAACCCCGGCCCTACAAAGACAAGGAAGATGATTCTAAGGAGTGTGCAAAACTACAAATGATGCCTGTAAGAAGATCGTCGTCTAGATCTTTGACAATGATGATAATGCTAATGATGTCCTGCTCTTCTCCTGGCAGATGCTCTTTCTCTTCCCTAGCCTTGGCTTTTTGAGTGAGCATTATTTTTTTGGACCAAAAAATTTGGAAATGGACCTCTAGAGTAGTGCCATTGTTAGGTACTCACTATAGTGATTGCTATCCTGGACCATGATCGTTGGACTTTTGATCCATATGCTTTCGACTAGGCTAGGGGGAGGCAAGGAAGAGAACCAGAGGGTTTCTCTCAAAATAAAGGAAGGGAAGGGAAAGACTAACTCTAGGGTGGCAATAATATGTGAATGGTGATAATGGTGGTGATAGGTTGTAGCAACCTCGGCGATATTTGCTGGCTAGTGGAGGAAAGACGGAAAAGAGAAAATAAGAGATGCACCAAAACATGATGAAGGCTCCGTTCAATAAAATCCAAAAATCGACCAACTCTAATTAGGCCGGTGATGGGGTCTTGGAACAGGGAGAAGAACATGAAGAGGAGGGATTTTCTTTTCTTTTCTGCTGCTTTAAGATTCGTGTACCTATTTTAGCTGAGTTGATGGGTTGGATGTCACACATAAGAAAGGTTGTCTTCCTCTTACTTATGTTGGCCAGCTCCTCTTTGATAAAAGATTACCAAAACATTGTTGGATGCCTTTATTAGAAAAATTAAGCGCCATATTAGCATGATGGAAGGGAAAGTTGCTATGGATTGCCAGACTTAAATCAATCAATGTAGTCCTCTTAATAGGACTAAAACTGGATCGAATATGGATCAGAATTAGTTATCCATATCCATATTTATTTTATTTGATAAATACAAATACAGATATAGATATGACCATATTTATTTTATTTGTACCTAGGCCTCTTAGCTAAGTAGGCTATGAAATTTCTTTCTAGACTTAATGCCATATGGGTGAATCAAATTAGAAGTGCCTACTACTCTCAGTAAAGGGTTGAAATAAGAGTGAAAAAAGTGTTGTCAACCTCTCACCCCTTTGGAAAGATATAAGAAAGGATCTTAGTGCCTTTCGGAATTGCTTGGTCTTCAAGTTAGGGAATGGATGCCTTATTTGATTCTAGGACTCTTTGATTGGCTTAGTTCCTCATGCCCTTCTCTTCAGTGAATTATTCTCCATAGCATGACACTATAGCATCCCAATGGAGTTGTATATCATACAGATGACAAATTAGGGTGTATCTTCCCCTCACTCTCCTCCAATATTTACAGTTATAGTTGCTTGATCTTTTTTCGCCTATTAGACCATGGAGAGTGCTTGATACTTTTGTTTGAAAGCTCACAAAGAATGGTGTCTTCTTTGTGAACTCTTATCACAAATTCATTAATTATGGTGGTTTGCTTTGGCCCTACTCCAAGATTATTTGGAAACCAAGAGAGCAAAAGTTTTTCTTGAAGAACAAGGTTCACATAGGATAGGTCCTAGTGAAAAAGGGGTGGTTAGTGAGTTGGAGTTGTCCATTATGTGGGTCTCATTCGGAGTCAGTTTCTCATCTTTTTCTTAGGACTCATTTGATTCACAGAAAGTGGAAGGGAGAAAGACAATTTCTAAGAAGTGGAAGAAAATCCTCTTATTTGATTGAAGTTTTAAGAGGAGAGAGAATGAAAAAATTCTTCCTATCGAAAAATACTTTCCATATTTCATGAGATGTGTAAACCTATTAAGAAAATATATTTTGGAACTCCACACGAAATGAAAATTAATAATTCTTTTTTCTTTCTAAAAATATTCTCTTAATATTATTTTTATAAATATTAATAAAATAGTATATTAATATTATATTAATATTTATATTAATATAAAATAATATTTTTATTAATATAAATATTATAATACTTATAACATAATAATATTATTTTAATATTTATGCTAATATTATATTTTTACTAATATTTATATAATATTTATTTAATATATTAATATTATATTAATATTACATCAATACACATAATGTTGTACTAATATTTCTTTCCAAAAATGTTAATATTATATTAATATAATAAATTATTATGATTTAATATTATATTATATTATATTAATATTATATAAATATTAATATAAATAATATATTAATATTTATATAAATTTTGGGAGTAGAAACCTATGGTCTTATGTCTATTAAGGATATAACAAGTATTTTAAATCATTTTTCAAGAAAATAGATATTCGACCAAATATAAATTGTTATGAAATAATCCATGTTTCTATGATTAATCAAACATATTGTTGGAGCAAGACTTCAGGTTCTTCAAAAAGATTCATACTGAAGAGCTGATTGAGGTTAGATCGATCAAGATCATGGACTAACCTATGAGAAAAGTCTAAGAACTGGTTGGATACTCTCCAATTTTGGATCCTCTGATGCTTAAGTTAGTTGAAGCCTTATCAATAGATAATGAAAATGGAAGATTAAAATGTAGAATGAGAGATGTGTGAAAAGAAATTTCGATCTTTCTTCAATGGAGAAGTCGAGAGTAGATTTTAGCAGAATTTTGACTTTGTGAATCTCGTGCTTACCTTCAAAAGGATATCCTATCCCTCTTTTTATAAAAGAATTTGCTTAGATTTTAAGAGAGTTTGTTAGACCGTTAGTTAGTTATAATAGAGTGGATAGCTGGATAATAGCTGTTGGTCATTTATCTTGGTAGTGATTAGCTGTGATGTGGCTGGAGGACTCCTGTAACTTGATTATAGATTGATTGAAAGTCAATAAGTTTTTCAAATCATGTTGAGATTGATTTTTTACCAATCTCGCTATGTGGCAAGATCAGTATTTTGCCGATCTCGATATGATAAGCATAGATGGTCTCACGCTGAGGGTGAGATCAGTATATTATCGATCTAATAGGTTGATCTCGTGATCATGCTAATGAATTACTACTACCAAGATCGGTAAGTAACCGATCTACCATAGGAGGAAGATAGTAATATTGTGTCTTAAATTAAAACTATAAGTGTACGGTGTGCAATGTAGCACATCCAACATATATGGATCGATCCCGTAAGAAATTAAATTTTTGAATTGCATTTAAATCCTTGCTCAGATGAGCTTTAACGAAGAGGAGGAAAGATTGTTTGTTATTTACTACTAAAGAATAAATTAATTATAAAGAATAATAACCTAAAGATTTAGAACTTTTTAATCCACTGGACCAATGACTTAGAGAGTCTTTCTAAAATTTCTCTTATGATATCCCTTGATTAAGATGTAATGCATGGATAGGCATTGATCCAAATTAAAGATCTCTTCTTTCAATTGCTTCTCTTGTATTATCCAAGTATGGACTAAAGAAGCTCTGATCCAATAATAATTTATCAAAGTTTTCCACAAGAAAGAATAAAAAAAAATTTAAAAAGATTATAGATCTTCTACCTATTATCCTTCTTGCACAGAATTAAATATGAACTATAAAGGAATTGAAACTCAATGATACTCCATCAAGTCTCTTGGCAAGAAGCTTGAAGGAAGAAGAACTCTAAGAAAAATAAAAAATCAAGAAGAAATCCTAAAGAAGAACTTCTAATCATGATTTAGCTTCATCGCAAATCCCATAGGATTACTTAGTTAGACATGATTTGAAGAAAAACTATAAACTCGATTAAAAATATAAAAAATATTATACTAAATTGCTAGAATTTAAATTATAGAAATTAAAGAATTGCAGAAATAAACTATTCTAGTACTTAGCAAGGAAAATAGACTATCCTAGTGTTGAAATTAAAAATTTTAAGAATTAAATGCAGAAATCTAGACCATCCTATTTGCTGAAAATAAAAAAAATTAAATTAACAAGAAAAAAACTAATTTTTATTGCTGATAAAAATTTTTAATATAAAAAAAAATTAATTCGTAAGCTAGGACTTGGAGTTGAAACAAGAAAAAAATAAAAATATAAAACCTTTCTTAGCCGATCTTCCTCTAGCTAATTCTCCTTCTCATATGTTGAAAGGAGGGAAGAAAGTAGAAAAACTGTGAATAAAAATTTTAAAGATAGGTACTCCCATCTATCACATGGGTTTCTATAAAAATTATGGTATGAAGAACGATCTCAAGATAGCGATATTAGGCTTTATTTATAGGTGTTAGAAGGAAAGAGGATTTTATATTTTTTAGATATGAAACTAATAAAAGAAATAAGAATTAAAAAATAGATAGATGAGATTAAATGATAAAAAAATTTGGATAGATGGGATGAAGGAAAAAAAAATAAAACAAAGAATTACCATTTAATTATTTTTTATTTTATTTTTATATTTTTTTTATAATTTTTTTTTATATTTGTACTTTTAGTTCAGTGCTTCGATTTTTTAAATTCATGCACGGCTGCTCTTTTCTACATTGATTCCCCATGCCAGCTTATGCCACGCGCGTCCACGTGCTACACCAGCAGGCCACCCAGCCATTCTAGGAAAGCTCCTCCGTGGCCCCCGTATTCAATGACCGCTCCACTCTGCGTTGATTGCCCGTACCAACCTATGCTACACGCATCCATGCATTGCACCAGCAAGCCACCCAGCCATCCTGGGAAAGCTCCTGTATGACCCCGTATTCAACATCCAAAAGAGAATAAAAAATTTTATAGCCACCTTTTTTGCATTAAATACCCAGCTAATAGCTGCCAAATTTTTTTTTATTATATATATATATATATATTATTTTTTTATTTTTATCCATTAAATTTTTACTTCATATGCATATATCTTCGTAGGTCGTGTACATGATAAGCTTGAATTTAGACTTGAGCTTCATCTATATACGTTAGAAGGCTATTTTTAGTTGGTTTATAATTAAAATTTTATAATTAATTATTTTTAAAAAAATATAAAAAATATTAAATAAAAAATAAAAAAATAAAATAATATAGATTCTAATACTTTTTATATTATAATTAATATATTCATCATGTAGCAAGCTTTCTGAGCGGTAATATACTGATTTAGTTCTATGTTGCCATTTGAAGGGCGGTCAAATACCATCCTCAATTCTTAATGAGCCAGGACATCGTTGAGGACGGTGATTTATCAATCTGGATGCCATTATCATCGATAGATTACCGATCTAGTTCGATTAAGCGAATATGCTATTTGGCTATGGTACGGATTTGACTGGACTCTAGATCGATACTTTACTGACCAGGATCAATATTTATTTGTCTTTAGCAGTCTTCTGGAGTGATGATCTTCTTGATGATGCCATGTAACTAGTGATGATTGTCCGTACCAATTGTTGCCCCACACTTTCTGAACTCAAAATAGAACTTCTATGACGAGTAAGGAAAGTAGCTTTTCAAAAGATTATTAATTAATTTCTTTCACCAAGAATCATGCCATGAGGCCACCAGATTTAATTTTTTAATTATTTGAAGCAACACACCGCCTCGTTCAGAGAATTTTCATCGTATCCATCATACCTAATATTTAAGGAAGCATGGGGGAGCACGAAGTCATCATTGGCTATTCTATTATGACCCAGACGACATGGGGCACGTGTCGTCCATTCGTTGGCCGACTGAATTGCCACACAGATTAAGCTTACATGGCTTAATCAGAATGGATATGCTGAAATGGCCTTTCTGTAGTCTCTTTGAATGACTGACAGTGGATCAAATTCGACGATGAGTGGATTGATCTGGATCCTTGCCTTTTCTTATATATAGAGCATTCGTCCGTTCCACTGTCTTTCTATTGTCTTCTTTCTAGAGTGGAGGTTTTGTTGCCAGGATTTTGGAGGCTTTCGTGCACTCAGACAGTTAGAGAAGAAGGTGGTTTCGATGATTACCGAAGTTTGAGGGCCACCAGGGTTCACAAAGAAAGCTTTCTTTTTTTTAGGTAGATTTCTTCCTTTCTTGCTCAGGTTTAGGGTCCCTCCTTAGGATTTTCTTTTTCCTTCTACTATCTTTTCCTTCTCAGTCCCCTCTTTTTTTCTCCATTCCCCTTTCATTCCAAGCATGACTTCCCAAGAGAGCACGTCTCTTGGCGGCAGTAGGAGGGGGGAAATAATCTCGAATGTCCATGACATTTGGACCATCCAATCCTAATTGACCATTGAGGTGGGTAATCCATCTCAGTCCACCGTCGAGGCTAGCACCTCCGACCATGATGGTTTAGAGTCTCCAGTGAGAGAATTTTTGGACTATTTTGGTTCGGGTATTGAGCCTTCGATTCTAATAGATACCAATCTAAAAAAGCTTAGGAAGAAATATTTTATCCCTGAGAATTTTTACCTTAGAGCTTCCAGTCCAAGTGATCAGGTTACACGGCCCCCTGAAGGTTGTATAGCCTTCTATGATAAGTCACTTTGGTTCGGACTCCGCTTTCCCCTGCATCCCTTCATTTGTAATATCTTAGATTTCTACAGGTTGTAGCTGACATAGGTCACCCCCAATGCCATTAGGATCATCCTGATTTTTATCATCTGCTATAGCTTTGCTGCCCTAGATATTAGGATTTCTCTTTTCTGGGCATTTTTTGTTCTGAAAAAGCACCTCATAGAGAAAGGTTGGTGTTACTTCTTATCCCGACCTAACTATACGTTTGGTCCTTCCCTTCTTTCCTCCATTCACGACTGGAAAAGTCATTTTTTCTTCATTTTTTGTGATCTTCCTTGGGGTTTTGGTATTAGCTGGGATAGACCTCGGCTTAACTAAAACTTTCATAAACAAGTTTTACCTGTAGATAAGAAGACCTTCGAAGAGCTGCTAGGTATGAAGGTGCCCAAGCTCAGCCAATTAATGATGCATCAATCATTGTTCAACTTCGGCATTAGTACGTCTCCCACCAAGATGAGTATGTCATTAAATTTTCTTTGAACTTTGCTGTGTTGATTTTTATCTGACCATTATACTTCTCTTTGATCATTGTAGTACTCATGAGGTTCGATCTCAGGAGGTTGGCAAGGTAGAGGAAGAGGAAGTTAGAATCTTCCGACCCTCCCCTAGTGAAGAAGAAAAAGGGAAAGGTTATTGCCATCTCCACCTTGGCATCTTCTCGACCTGTATCGTTTTCCACCGTAGGGGTGCTAGTTATCAATGCGGTGGCTGTCAGCGCCCTCCCCTCACCAGCATCTTCTTCGATGTTCTGGGGTGCTAGTTATCAATGCGGTGGCTGTTAGCGCCCTCCCCTCACCAGCATCTTCTTCGATGTTCTGGAGACATCGACAGTCTACTGAAGTGGTCTATCCGCCCCTTAAGAAGTCCGTGACCCATCTGAGGTCAAGTTCTACTGCTGCACCATCGAGGCCTAATCTACCAGCTACACCAACCTCGACACCTGCTCGCCTAGCTCGGCCTTTCGGAGGGCTGAAAACTTCATTGGTCGACCCATCGTCAACCTTCGTCGACTGGATCGACCTCGCCTAGGCTTCCATGTAAGACTCGATGACTCTCGACAAAGATTTATTGTATGCCATGATGCCTCAACGGGACCTGCATGCCCACATAAGGAATCTTGAGCTAGATGAGCTACTCAATCATGGCTTCAGTAGCATTTTAGATGTAAGAAATTTCTTCCTTCCTCTTCTTCTTCTTTTGATGTCTATTGTTTATCGATCTAATGTCACTTTTCTTTTTTTCTTTTTGTTAGGCCACTTCATATTTTAGACTATTCATTGAACATATAGAGTGGCTAGCTGAAAATAAGAAGTCCTTGGAAGAAGAACTATAGTTCACAAAGGACTACCAAAAGGCAGTGGAGGATAAAGCCGCCAAGGAGGCAAAGCTTGCTGAGGGGCTGAAGAAGCAACTTCAAGAGAAGCTCACCGAAATTAAAAAAAAAAAGAATAAAGCCTTGTTGGAACTCTAAAGGAAGGGCAACGAGAGAGAGAAGAGGCTGTTGGAGCTGTAGTAGGAGGTCTCCAAGATTTCTTAACTGGAGGCCAAGGTGAAGGAGCTAGAGGGCATGGTGTCCTCTCTGGACGACACACTGGCTGCCCATGACAAGACCCTCCTAGTGTACCAGAGGGATCTGGAGCATTGAAAGTCTGCAGCTGCTCGGGCCATGGAGGAGTACAATTCTCTGAGGCTTTCGAGGAGAAGGTCACAGAGGCTTTAGGAGAGGCCTGTGATAGCGGGTTCAATGACTGTAAGAATCTGGTTAGAAAACTCTTTCCCAACTTAGATTTGAGCAGCATCACCCAGGAGGCCAGCCTCACCTTGGCATTGGGGGTGAATGCTCAGGCAGCATCGAATGTGGGTTCTCCTACTAACGCACCATGGTTTATCCCCAAAGTCATCGCTAATTAGTCATATCCTCCTACCGATGTGCTAGCCCTTTCTGAGGTTCCTACCCCTGCACCTGCTCCTGCGCCAACTCCTACTGAGGCCTCAGCCATTGAGATCATATCGTTAGAGGATAACTATGCAGCTGCTCTTGCGAAGGCTCCTCAGGTGAATGCCTGATTCCTATAGTTTTTTATTTTTTCTTTTATTTTATATCTTTTTGTATTAGCCTAATTCGAGCCTTCTGTAGAAACTCTTTTTGATGAAATAAAATTTTCCTTCTTTTTCCATATAGTTGTCTGTGTATGTGACACTAGATTTTTCTGATCTGGTATTGTTTGTTGCAAGACACTATAATTTCTTGCTCAAGAAATTTTTCTAAATCATGAGTAATAGATAACAACTATCCTCCATCGGCTAACCTTGGTTTAGTCTCGATGTAGATTGTTGTAGTAGGTATACGCAATCATGCTTTTTCATAAAATTGAGTAGAAGTTTAAGGATACCTCTACTTGAATTTAGAAATTGGTAGGGGTCCAATTAATTGCCTTACCATTTTTTCATTTGAATATTCATGAAGGTTTGAGATAACTCCAACCTAGAAATCGAAAGTTTGCAATCTAAGAGTAGTATTGACATGGAGATCAGTACTTTCATTAAAGATTTAAAATAATGTCGATCCAGAGATCGGTATTAATAGAAATCTAAGATAACTTCGACTTGGAGATCGGTATTAATAGAAATCTAAGATAACTTCGATTTGAAGATCGGTATTAACAAAATTCTTAGATTACTTCGATCCGGAGATTGGTATTAACAAAAATCTAATATGACATCGATTTGGAGATCGATAATTAATAGAAATCTAATATAACATCGATCTAGAGATTAATAATTAGCAAAAATCTAATATAATATTAATTATTGATCCAGAGATTGATAATTAGTAGAAATCTAATATAACATCGATCTGGAGATTAGTCTTAAGAATATAGAAGATTTCATCTCCTGCACCCATCGAGGCTCTACCGATCTAGAGATCGACCTTTAGAATATAGGAGATCTTATCTCCTGTGCCCTTCGGGGCTCTACTGATATGAAGATCGGCTTTAAGAATATGAGAGATCTTATCTCTTGTATCCTTTGGGGCTCTATCAATTTGGAGATTGATTTTAAGAATATGAACGATCTTACCTCCTGTGACCTTTGAAACTCTATGGATTCAAAGATCATCCTTTAGATTATAGGAGATCTTATCTCCTGTGTCCTTCAGGACTTTACCAATCTAAAGATTGGTCTTTAGAATATGGGAGATCTTATCTTCTATGCCCTTCGGGATTCTATCGATTCGGAGATTGACTTTAAAAATATAGAAGATCTTATCTCCTGTGTCATTCGGGGCTCTACCGATCTGAAGATCAGCTTTAAGAATATGAGAGATCTTATCTTCTATGCCCTTCAGTACTCTACTGATCTAGAGATCGATTTTAAGAATATGAGAGATCTTATCTCTTGTGCTAGAGCAAGGCCTCTCTTTGGTTTAGCTTAGTTTTTTATCGAGATCGTCAAAAGGTTTCGGCATTTTGAAGAAGTCTTCAATGAGACAGCATCTTTAGAGCCTTTATTCAAAATTTATTGATAGTACCCTCTAAATTTTTGGCATTTCATATTCTCATAATACATGACCCATCTAAATTCTCAATTTTGTATGTCTCTAATCATACCATTTCAGTAATTTGATATGAACTTTCTTAATTTGGAATAAGCTTTTCTTATTCTTGAGGTTTTGACACCTCGACCAGGTGGAGAATCAAATCATCTTTTTGGAAGATTTTTGGTTTTATCTTGGCATTGTAATATCTCGCCATCTTTTGTTTGTAGGTCATCATTCGAATTTGAACTTTTTCTCTGATTTTCTCTAGCAGATCGAGATTGATTCTCAGTCGATTTGAATTATTTTTTTCATAAAAAATTCTCACTCTTGATGTTGGGAGGCTGATTTCTACTGGTATTACTGTCTCTGATCCAAATGTGAGTTTGAAAGGTATTTTCCTAGTAGGTCACCTAGGAGTAGTTCTATAAGTTCAAAGAACATTATATAGTTCATCTGTCTAAAGATCTTTAGCTTTAGTGAGCATAATTTAATTTTAAACCTTGGAGGATTATTCGATTTATGACCTCAGCTTTTTCATTAGATTGTGGATGTCGTACTGAAGTTAATCTATGGTTGATATGTAATTTAGAGCAAAATTTTTTGAATTTTGCATTATCAAACTACTTCCTATGATCAGTGATAATCACTTGTGAAAGTCCGAAGTGGTAGATGATTGATTTTTAGATAAAATCTTACATTTTTCTTTTGATGATTTATGCTAGTGGTTCAGCTTACACCCATTTGGTGAAGTAATTGATAGCAACCACCAAAAACTTTCTTTGTCTTGTTGCCATGGAGAATGGTCCAAGAATATCCATCTTTCAAATGGTGAAAGGCCAAGAAGCCATAATAGATATGAGTTCAGCAGTCGGTTGGTGTTGAATGTTTGCATACCTCTGGCATTGATCACATTTATTGATGAGGTTAATAGCGTCCTTTTGTATGGTTAGCCAATAATAACCATGCTGGATTACTTTATATGCCAAGGACCTGCCCCCTAATTGATTACCATAGATTCTTTCACGAATCTTTTGGAAGCATAATCAGCCTTCGGGGGCCTTAGGCGCCAAAGCAAAGGGAAAGAAAATGATCTTTTATAGAGTTTTCCATCTAGAATGACAAGCCATGGAGCTTGTCTCTTAATTTTTCTTGCATCAGTATGATCAGTGGGCAGTATTCCTTTATCCAAATAGTCTATCAAATGATCTATCTAGCTTGATTCATGACTCACTTGAGCAATCATTAGAACTTCCATGTTGAATTTTTTGAGGACTTCAATGAATACTTTCTGATTGAGGTCGAAAAGTATTGATGTGATAAGATGTGAAAGAGCATCTGCTCGGGCATTTTTTGATCTCAGTATTTGAATGATTTCGAAGTTATCAAAATTTTTCAATAATTCCCTTGCATTATATAAATATTGAGACATAATAGAGTTTTTGGCTTTGTATTGATCTCATACCTGTTCGACGATAAGCTGGAAGTTTGTGAAGACTTTGAGCTTCTTAATATTGAGCTCTCTTGCCATTTTGAGTTCTACAATAAGGACTTCATATTCGGCTCCATTATTAGAGGCTTTAAAGCTAAACCTCAGAGTGTGTTTAGTGATAGCTCCTTTTGGACTTGCCAAAATTAGACCAGCACTACTCTCCTGAGCATTTGAAGCTCCATCCACATATAGAAGCTAGTGAGATTCTCCAGTAATTTTTTTAGGTATTGAACATTCTACCATAAAGTTAGCCAGCACCTGAGCTTTTATGGAAGGTCTGGGTCGATAATAGATATCAAATTCACTAAGTTCTATGGCTCATTTGGCTAATCGATTGGATGTGTTAGATCATTGAAGGATCGATCTCAATGGTTGATCCATTAAGACAATAATAAAGTGGGTCTAGAAGTATGGTCAAAGCCATTTAGCTATTATAATCAAAGAATAGATCATTCTTTTAGTTCTAGAATATCGAGTTTTGCATCTCGTAATAATTTATTGGTATAATAGATGGGTTTATGCATCCCTACATCATCTTGAAATAGAATGGAGTTAACAGCATTAGGTGAAATAGAAATATATATAAATAAGTCCTTACCTTCGATTGGTTTTGATAATAATGGAACCAAGCCAAGATATGCCTTGAATTCGTTAAAGATGGATTGGCATTTCTCTGACCACCTAAAATCTTTGGTTTGCTTCAGGATTTTAAAGAATAGAAGATATGTTTTGGCTGACTTAGATATGAATCTGCTGAGAGATGCTACTCGTCTCCTAAGTCATTGTACCTCTTTTAGGGAGTATGGGTGCTTCATCTCAAGCAGCGCTTGAATCATTTCAGGATTGACTTTGATTCCTCTCTAGGTTACCAGAAAATCAAGAAATTTGCTGGTTGTGACTCTGAAAGCATATTTGTTGGGGTTAAGCTTTGTTTGGTATTTGCGGAGCTCCCCGAATGCCTCTTCTAGGTCAATAATATGCTGATCTTCTTCTATGATTTTAACCAGCATGTTGTCAACATAAACTTTTATGTTGCGATCGATTTAGTGCTTGAAGACTTTGTTGACTAGACACTGGTAGGTGGCACTTATATTTTTTAAACTAAAAGGTATCATTTTATAGCAATACAAATCTTTGTCAGTGATAAAAATCATGTTCTTTTCATCTTCAAAAGCCATTCTGATTTAGTTGTAGCCTGAGAAGGCATCCATAAAGCTTAATAACTTATGTCTTGAGGTCGCGTCAACTAGTTAGTCAATTTTTGAAAGAGAAAAGCTATTCTTTGAACAAGCTTTGTTGAGATTGGTAAAATCGATACAGATCCTTCATTTTTTGCTTGCCTTTTTAACCATCACAACATTGGCTATCCAATTTGGATATTATGCTTCTCTAATAAATCCAGCTTTCAGAAGCTTGCCAACTTTCTCATCTATTGCCTTCTATCTTTCTAGAGTAAAATTTTTCTTCTTTTGCTTCACAGGCTTATGTTTGGGATTGATATTTAACTTGTGTGTGATGACATCAGCAGGTATTCCTGGCATATATGAAGCTGACCAGGAGAACATGTCGGTGTTTTGTTGAAGGAAGGAGATCAATTTTTTTTTGAGGTTGGCATTTAACCGAGCTCCTATTTGAACAGTTTTTTCTGGATCTTTTCTCAAAGGAACAGTAATAAGGGTTCGATAGACTCACCTCGATCCTTTCCATCTTTACATTCAAGCTCTTGGTTAGGAATTTCAACTGGTGAGCTTTTAGCTGGCTCCTTTATTTGTAAGGCTATCAAAAAAATATTGTCTAGCCAATATCTGATCTCCATGCATTTCTCTGATGTCAAACTTAATAGAAAATCGGATCAGTAGGTGGTAAGTTGAGACCACAGCCTTTAGAGTGTTGAGCCTAGATTGGCCAAGGATGGCATTATATGCAGAGGGTATCCTGACGATCAAAAATATAAGTCGTATGGTCGATTGATAAGGTTCACTTCCAATAGAGACTGGTAGAGTAATTTCTCCTTCGACCACCATTGAGTCACCTAAAAATTCGACCAGTGGTTCACCAACCTATCTTAATTTACTTAGCACATTTATTTTTAAGAGAGCATCATAAAATAACACATCTGTAGAGCTTTTATTATCCACTAGAATTTTTTTTACATCATAATTGGCTATTGTTATAGAGATGATGACAGCATCGATCGTTGTGAGGTGTTTGAACCTCCTGAACATCCTTATCAAAAAAAGAAATGATATTTTCAAGGTACTACCTTTTTGGAGAAAGACTACGAAATGCTTTCCGAGATCCGCTGCCTTCTGAGATCATATTTATGTTAGATATGTGTGCCCTAGAAGCCAGAATTGGCTAACACTTGTAAAACACATCTAAGGATAAAATTATAATTTTAACTATAAATAATAAAATAAATTATTTTCTATCACAGTGTGTATTTGAAAGTGTCTGTGATACATCCCTTGAGTTAATGGTAATGATAGTTCATATTTTCAAGAGTTCAAAATTTAAGATATGAATTTTTATTATTGACTCATAAAATGCTCTTGACCGTAGGATCATCATGAGGATGGTGATTGATTCGGAAGGTTGATGTACGATCATTTCTTTAGGATAGACGAGTCTTGAATCTATGGTGTAGAGATATTGGAGTGAGAGTATAGGTACTCGCTAGAGAACGAGGGCACTGAGCGTGACCACCTTGAGCAGTCATGAGGAAGTCTACCTTCTCATCAATGACTGGCTTGAAGCTACAGTGGTGTGTCTGGTTCTTTGACCTGAGGTGCATCGACAGTTCATCTTGAGGGTGTTATAGTTTGACTACACCATTAACTCGGTCTCCTAGCCATTCAGAATTCTGAGGTGTATGTTGGCTATAGCATGTTCATTGTAGGAATTGGATTGCATCAAGATAGGAGATCTATCTACCTCGGTAGATGAGGAGCAGCCCTATGATGATCATGAGAATCAAGTCCTATAAGTCCATGGCCATGGTAGAGTGAAATAATAGAAAAAGAGTTTCTATTTAGGATTTTCACATTGGACTTGAATCGAATGATTACATTCATATGACGAAAACTAGGGATTTGATGAGATCACCTTAACCCTAATCCATGATCGAAGCTCAAGATAGAGAAACTTAATCACACAGGTAGCTGCACCAAGAGGTTCGCATTTTTAGTTCTGATGGGTTGCCACCATATACTGCTAGGTGTCACTGATGGATTTTGGGAAGCAATTAGAATGATTTAGATGATCGATCATTACTAGCTGTTTGAATCAGAAAAGTTCTGATCCATCAGAAGGTGTTTCGATGATGTCGATGATAGAGATCATGACATATCCCATTACCATATGAAACTGAACCTAACTGGAATCACACAAATAAGGGATTTGAATCTGGATGATCATCAATTAGACTAAATAGTTCAATTGATCTGAATGAGATTCAATTAGGTTCAAGAAAATCATGCTAGCACACGATTGAGCCTAATGTTTTCCTTCAACAATCATTAAAAGTTGTCTCAACTGAGCCAAATGTGTTTGGGCTCATTCAGGATCCTTTACTTGATCTAACTAGAGCTTGTCCAGGTCAGAAAAGGGTTGTCTTAATTTATGAGATAAATTTGAGACAACACCTACCATTTTCGTCATCTGCTAAATCTTGTCTTTTGACTTTGGTCAAACATTGATCTTTGATACTTAGACATCTACCCATGTGTCATGCACCCATAGGAGAGAAGATGGAGCTATCTCGCTGCTAAAAAGAAGAAAGAGAGGGGGTGCATGCCTACGGAGGCATGCACCCAAAGAGGATGATGCCTGGAGTCCCATACAGATGGGACTCTAGGTTGCTTCATGCTCTCTACTTTGGTAGCATCAAAGACTCTTCTTTGACCAATCTTGGCACCACCTAAGGAGATTTCTGAGGGACTTTAATCTAATTGGATTAGATGATGTTATCCCATCAATCAGATTTAGATCTAATTGCATAAAGAGTCATGATTGGTTGGGATGATATGGCACTGCATGGCACAGCAGGGTCTATATAAACCCTGTCTATGCCTAGGATTTTGAGTAATTTTCTTTGCCCATGCCACATAGCCCCTCTCCCTCTTTCTCTATGCCACCTCTACTTCTCTCTCTCCTCTCCATGCCCAAGAGGCTTTGGGCTCCAGTTTGGTGCGATCCAAGCAAGAGAAAGACGACAGGAAAAGAAGAAGGCAGCACTGCTGTAAGAGACAATAGTTGATCTTCAAAAGGTAGTTTTGAAGATCCTTCCAAGATCAGATCCTAGATCTAATTTTTGGAAGCACAAATTGAAAAGAAGAAGATTTTCAGATCCTGTCTGAGTGGATACTGGTAGAGATCAGGTGCTTGCGTGGCTACATCCAAAATCTCAGGCAAATATCAGGATCATCATAGGATAATAGGATTACCCATAACAAAATATAATTAAATTAGATTTAATTTAATTTAATTTAATTTAATTTATTAGATTAATAAAATTAGATTTGAAGAGTCTCAAATCTAATTTAGATCTAAGAAAAAAATTTTAAAATATACCTCTTGATCAAATCAGATCTGAACGAACCTGGATCCTGAAAAATAGGATTTTTTTTCAACTGGTATCAGAGCCAGGTTCCATAATTATTTAGATCTAATTTTGATATAATTTTAATCTAAATAATTAGATAATTTTAGATGTCACATGAGATGTGATTAGATCTAAAATTAGAAATTAAATTAAAATTAAATAATTTGGATCTAAGATTATGAAGATATGCATGACTAGTTCTAGGAATAGAATAGTTCTATAGAATAGTCTTAGCATGTTTCATAATTTAATTTAATTAAATTCATATTTTAGATCTATTTATTTACTATTTTTTGATATTATAAATATTATAATTACATCTAAAAAATAAAAATAAAATTTATTTAATTTTAAATATCATATGAGATATGATTAGATGCATGTCTAGACTAGTTGTAGAATAGTTCTACATAAGTTATCTAGAATTAGAATTTATTTTGATATAGATCAAATTTAAATCTAATTTTTTAGATATTTATGAGATAATTTAGATCTAAAAACATGCATGATATCGATACATGAGATGTATGCAAAATATGCCATTTTTGAGTTAGATCTAATTTGTATATGAGATATATGATATAGATCTAACCAATTTTGTAGATTTATTGCATGTTCCTGATTAAGGCATTCCTCCTTGGCCATCCGGATCATAAGAATGAAGAAGGGATTTAAAGGCCCTCTCTTTCATTCGATGGGGATGTTCTTATGATGTGTAGGGGTGCTGCGCATTCATCCTTAATCAGAAATTAAAAACTTACTTTCTGCAAAACCCTAGATCCTGAAATCCTAGGATTTATTGTGCATATTTTTTTTATGAACCCTATACTTAATTAAGAATTAAGATTATAAAATATAATTAGGATCTAAAATTAAGAATTTTTAGATCTAAGACATATTCATAATATTGGGTTCGGGCTTGGGTAGCTCAATTAGGTCTAAGCGGTTGATCAAACCGAATCAAGAGTTGGTTAGATGGGATCAACAATGCTTAAATTGACCAGCCTAATAGGATTAAGTCTGGGTCAAGATCGAGTCACATGAGTGATCGATCAAGCAAGACCTAATTAGGCTCAGAGGTTAGAGTCTGGATTGTAGGCTAACCCAATTGGTTCTGGCTCAACAATTTGGTGTCTAAGGTAAGTTTGGCACATACGATCGACTGATTTTTAATTGGAAGCTACTCAACTCGAATGCGTTCTTATACGAGTTAATGGCATATTCCCTTCCATCGATCTCACTTACCTGGACCATATCTGTTGACACAGTTCCTGATCTGAGGTGGACTAATAATCCGAGCTAACCCATGCCACTAGGTTAGTCATAATTGGTTATGACTATGTCAAGTCTAGTTTAATGAGACCTGAATTCAATTCTTCCTAAGAAAAGATTAAGTCTGAGGTCTTCCACCATTGTAGATGTGCGGGCCCTTTCCGAGGTTAATTATTCTCGACTGATCATAGTAGTTTAGTTGCACCGAAAAGATGCAATCATATCTATTAGGCATTGGATGCTATGGACTGGAGGATGGATTGGGCTCAATATTTTGGATACGATGAGAGATCCAATTAGGAATCCAATCTGTATAAATGGTGGGTCTGACTTAACTAAGGAGTGGATCAATATTTCAGGCACGATGAGATTCATGAATTAGAGACCAAGCTTGGGTGCACCATGATTAGAGAATCATTGGACAAGAGTTGTTCACTCATTGGCTAACCCATCACCAATAACTCATTAGCTAACCCATCATCAATATGTAATTAGTTTTCTTAAGGACCATTGTAATATTCTTTATGAAAGAAATAAAATTACAAGTGATTGCTTTATTAACGGTCTCTACCAGTTACATATTGATGTATCTATCTTTAATATCGAGCAAAATGTGAATGCTGTAAAATGACCTAGGGATAGTCCGAATGATAGATATCTATGGCACCTAAGGCTAGATCATATAGTAGAAGATAGGATTAATAAATTGAAGAAAATCAGACTATTGAGTTCTTTGACTTCCAAGTCATATCCAATTTATGAATCATGTTTTCATGGCAAAATGACTAAGCTTCCTTTTGTGGAATATGGAGAAAGGGCCACGGATCTACTTATCTTAGTACATACTAATGTGTGCGGTCTATTTGATATACCGGCTAGAAGCAATTTTATCTACTTCATAATCTTTATCGGTGATTTATCTCGGTATGGATACGTATATCTTATGAGACATAAGTCTGAAGCCTTTGAAAAGTTCAAGAAATTTAGGCATGAAGTAGAAAAGCAAATTAAAAAATTTATTAAGGTTCTTCGATCAAATTGAGGAGGTGAATACCTTAGTCGAAAATTTTTAGACTATCTCAAGCAAAATGGCATAGTCTCTCAATGGACTCCACCTGAAATACCTTAACACAATGAAATTTCAAAATGGAGAAATCGGATCCTATTAGATATGGTCTGATCTATGATGAGCTTCATAGACTTTCCTGATTTTTTTTGGGGACATAGTCTATTAATTATAATATATTTACTGAATAGAATTTTCTCTAAAATCATTCCTACTATACCGTATGAGATATGGCATAGTAAGAAACCAAGTCTGAGTCATCTCAGAATTTGGGATTGTCTGGCTCATATCAAAAGATAACAAGTGGATAAGTTAGACTTTAGATCCTTTAGAGCTCGATTTATAGGATATCCTAAAGAGTCATTAGGATATTATTTCTATTTCAAAAGACCATAATATGATTATGAGTCGGCATGCCATCTTTCTTGAAAAATAGTTTATTTAAGATAGAAGCATTGAAAAGCAGATCAAACTTGAGGAGAAAGTTTCACAGGAGCAACGAGCTAAGGACCCTATGGAACCAAATCAAGTTGAGCCAATACAATCACTACCTCCTCCATCTCGTAGATCGAAAAGAATTTTTCATCCCTCTGAGAGGTACTTAGGTACTATCTCAGAGGAAGTAGAGAAAATATTTCTCATAGGTAATGGAGTTCATGGTGATGATTCCAAAATCTATGACGAGGTGATATCAGATATCGACTCTGAGAAATGATTAGAGGCAATGAAACTAAAAATTGACTTGATGCACTCAAACCAAGTCTAGACCTTAGTAGATCCACCAGAAGGTATAATACCTATTGGGTGTAAATGGATCTACAAGAGAAAGATTGGTACAGATGAAAATATGGAGATATTTAAAGCTAGATTAGTGGCAAAAGATTATAGTCAACGCGAAGGTGTTGACTATCAGGATATCTTTTTATCAGTAACTATACTAAAATTCATTCACACATTGCTTGCTGTTGTAGCTTATTTTAATTATAAAATATGACAAATGGACATGAAAACGGCATTCTTAAATAGATACCTTGAGAAAGATATCTATATGGAATAGCCGCTAGGTTTCACATCCAGTGATGCTGATCACAAAGTATGCAAGCTGCAAAGGTCCATATATGGACTTAAGCAAGCATCTCGGAGCTAGAATACTCGATTTAATGATGTAATCAAATTATTTGATTTCATCAAAAATGAAGAGGAACCATGTGTTTTCAAAAAGATCAGTGGGAGTGCTATTATCTTCCTCGTACTGTACGTGGATGATATCCTACTTATTAGAAATGATATTTTCATGTTGACCATAGTTAAAATGTGATTGTCCAAAGAATTTTCCATGAAAGATCTAGGAGAAGATCCTTCATTAAAGAAATTAAGGTCTATAGAGATAGATCGAATAGGATGCTAGATCTTTCACAGAAGATGTACATAGAGAAAGTGCTAAAGTGGTTTAGCATGTAAAACTCCAAGAGGAGATTGGTTCCTATTGAAGATAAATTCTGCTCCCGCCGAAGTCTAGCCTGATGTTTAGCCTAATACAACCGATAATCATGGAAGAGCTTCAATCGAGAATTCTTCCTCCAGCGATCGAGCCCCACCCGATCTCCTCCAGCGGTCGAACTCATTAAGTAGTCGAACTCCTCTAGTGGTCGATCTCATTCAGTAGTCGAACTCCTCCCACGACTGAACCCAACCAAACTCCTCAACGATCGATCTCCAACCGAACTCTCCAGCGGTCGAACTCCTTTCGGATCTCTCCTTCAGTCGAGTTCCTTCAGGAGTCAAACTCCTTTCGGATCTCTCCTTCAGTCAAATACTTTCAGGAGTCGAACTTCTTTCGGACTCCTTCTTCAGTCAAATTTCTATAGAAGCCAAACTTCCTCTGGACTCCACCTTTAGTCAAATTTCTATAGGAGCCGAACTTCTTTCAGACTTCTCCTCCGATAGAACTTCTTCATCAATCAGACTTCTCCTGAACTTCTCTATCAGTCGAACTCCATCCAAATTCCTCCAGTGGATTCCTTCCAGATTTCAACTAGCATTCCTCCCGGATGATCCTCTCTAGCCGTGTTCTCTTTAGGAGTCCGAACTTTCCTAGAATTGATGTATGTCAAAGCTCTTCACCAACCAACGTCTACTTCCTTCGAACTTCGACTATTAAATCTCAACGAATGGCTACTTCATGGCAACGGACACCACTCTTCATAATAAACTCCATGTGACCCCGAGCGGTCCACTATCGAATGGCCACATCACAACAACAGACATCTCTCTCTGTAATAAACTCCATATGATCTCGAGTGGTCTACTATTGAATGGCTACATCATAATAATGGACACCTCTCTCCATAATAAACTCTACATGACTCTAAATGACCCACTATCGAACGGTTACAACCATCACTATTAGTCTGCTACAGGCTCCGTCTATAAAAAGGAACCCTCCAAATATGTTTTCTCTAAGCTCTCTTCTTTTTTCTGAAACTCTGTTGAATTTTTGTCTGAGCACTCTATTTCTGTTGGTCAGAAGAGCTGACTTGATCATCGAAGGATCTTGCTAAAGCCATCCACCACCACTGACTCCGAATGAAACTTTATTTTATAGGTCACCGATGGCGATCTCTTCTTCCTCAACTCAAGCTCGATCTGGCATCAACCAGATTCTGCACTAATAGAATTGGCGCTAGAGGAAGGGGCTAGTCGATCCTGTTCTTAAAGGAGTACTCAATCGACCCTATCGACCTTCTCCTTCAAGGTTCATCTCCACCCTCTTCCTCGATCCTAAGAAATGCCTCCAAAAAAAATGACTATCCGAAGATCTATCGCCAGATCTGAGCCAGACCAATCTGCTCCTATCCCATTGCTGATGTTTCATCCACCACCTCCATCGATGGCCATGGTAGATTCGGAGTAGTTTAACCTATTGATGCGGTGGATTTAGGGCCTCACCGAAATGGTGTAGGCCATGCGGCAGCCCCCGGTGGCAGTTCCGTCAGAAAACCCACCATCGAGATGTCAGGAGCTGGTCCCAAGGAGGAGCACTTGGGCTAGCATACTCATCATCCCAGGAAAGGAGAAACAGAGAGCAGAGGATTCTTGCTTGGATCATGATTCTTCTCTGGAAGGGATCTTCTCCATCCACGATCGGAAGCCTCCTAAGAGCTGCGATTGAGTTAACGACCTCGATCAGAAACTGCGGGGGATGGATTGACAGATTGAAGAGTTTGACCATGTCACCCTAGCTCACCATGATGATGTCCACACCGATCCCCCTTTCTCTCTCCGAATTATGCAAGAGCCCATTCCATCAAATTTCAAGCTCCCCTGATTTGAAAGCTACGATGGAACCTCTGATCCGGTCGATCATCTAAAAGCCTTCCAGATCATGATGCTGTTCCATGGCACATTAGACATTATATTATGTCGAATTTTTCCATCTACCTTAAAGGAAGCTGCAAAAAATTGGTACTCGATGTTGAAATCAGGTACAATTTTCTTTTTTGATCAGATGAGCCATCAGTTTGTAGCTCACTTCATCAGTAGTCGATATCCGCACTGAGATTCAGATTTTTTGATGAACATCAAGCAGAAGAAGAAAAAATTCATCTGGACTTATGCCACCCGATTTAATGCTGCTGCATTTAAGGCCCGAAACCTGGATCAGTCAATTACGATGGCCGCACTCAAGGGTGGCCTTCAGAAGAATGATTTGTTGTTCTTTCTGGAGAAGAAGTACCTCAAAAACTTTATCGATCTGCTAGCTCGGATCGAGGGATATGATCATGCGGAAGAAGCCTTTAAATTGAAGGATGAAGAAGCCATAGGAGAGCGACAAGCGGGCGAGTCTAGCAAACCCATGGCTGACGGAGGGCTGAATGAAGTTCGATCGTGCTCACGGACTCTCCCCAAGCATAAGTGAGGTCAAACTCTCCCTTGAGCTCGTCATCAAAGAAGCTCTGATAAAAGGGCACGAAGTTCTCCCCCTAGGAGGTTTCACAGAAGGGCCAAATGAAGCTCGGCCACGCTCACGGACTCCCTCCGAGCGCAAGCAAGGCCAAACTCCTCCTCAAGCTCGTCATTAAAGAAGTTTTGACAAAAGAGCATGAAGTTCTTCGCCCAGAAGGTTTCACAGGAAGGCCGAATGAAGCTCGGCCATGCTCATGGACTCCCCCCAAGCACAAGCGAGGCCGAACTCCTCCTCGAGCTCTTCGTTAAAGAAGCCTCGATGGAAGGGCATGAAGAAGTTTCCCTTAGAAGGTTTCATAAATATGCCCCCCTCAATGCTTTACAGACGTCGATCTGAAGCAAGCCAATGGCGCTACCGCAGCTAGAACCACCAATGAGGAAGGAACAACAAGAAGATTGACCACCTCCCGGCATCATCGACGCTATCTTTAGGGGGCCTAGTAGTTCGGTGAGTCACCATCTCTCAGCCTTAGAGCCAGAAAAAAGCTTGCTCCGAATTGGGAAGGCCCATATGAAATAGAGGAGGTCGTCCAGTTAGGGACTTACCGTCTGAAGAAGCGCGAAGAAACAACGCTCCCATGAACTTGAGACTCAGAGAATTTGAGAATGTACTATCGGTAATTTTTCTTCAATAAAACTCTTCCATTTCAATATTATTGCTTCTCGGTGCAAAAACTATCTGATGATAGAAAAGAAGCAATCAATAATGGCCATGTTAGGAACAGGAGGAGAATCTCATCCTAACATGAGCAAGTCGAAGGTCTCGTTCATTTTAGACGAGATGGAGGGAGAGGCCCTAACAACGGTCCTTATGTGTTCCCACAGTCCGTTAGAAATAGGAGAAGAACCTCATCCTAATATGTGCAAATCGAAGGCCTCATTCATTTTAGACGAGATGGAGGGAGAGGCCCTGACAATGGCCCTTATGTGCCCCTACAGTCCATCAAAAATAGAAGGAGAACCTTATCCTAACACGAGCAAAGTTGAAGGCCTTATTCATTTTAGACGAGATGGAGGGAGAAGTCCTGACAATGATCCTTATGTGCCCCCACAGTCCATTAGAAATAGGAGGAGAATCTCGTCCTAACGCAAGCAAAGTCGAAGGTCTCATTCATTTTAGACGGGATGGGGGGAGAGGTCCTGACAACGGCCCTTATGTGCCCCCACAATCCGTTAGAAACAGAAGGAGAACCTCATCCTAATGCGAGTAAAGTCGAAGGCCTCATTCATTTTAGATGAGATGGGAGGAGAGGCCCTCACAATGGCCCTTATGCATCTCCATAGCCCGTTAGGAATAAGAGGAGAACCTTGTTCTAATACGAGCAAAGTCGAAGGCCTCGTTCATTTTAGATGAGATGGAGGGAGAGGCCCTGACAATAGTCCTTATGTACCCCCACAGCTTGTTAGGAATAGGAGGAGAACCTCATCCTAATGTGAGCAAAGTCAAATGCCTCATTCATTTTAGATGAGATGAGGGGAGAGGCCCTGATAATGGCTCTTATGCGTCCCTACAATCCATTAGAAATAGGAGGAGAACCTCATCCTAATGCGAGCAAAATTGAAGACCTCATTCATTTTAGATGAGATAGGAGAGACGCCCTGACAATGGCCCTTATCTGTCCCTACAATCCGTTAAGAATAAAAAGATAACCTCATCCTAATGTGAGCAAAGTCAAAGATCTTGTTCATTTTAGACGATGTGAGAAGAAGAGATAAGATCTCCTTGGACCTCGGCTAGAGATGAGATCTCTCCTGAGCTCCTTCAACGTCTACGTCAATAGGAGATAAGATCTTTCTAGACCTTGGTTGGAGATGAGATCTCCCCCGAGCTTCAACTTCAACCTCAGCTGGAGACAAGATCTCCTTCGAGCTTCTTCAATATTTATGTCAATAGGAGATAAGATCTCCCTGAACCTTGATTGGAGATGAGATCTCCTCCGAGCTTCAACTTTAACCTCGGCTGGAGACAAGATCTCCACCGAGCTCCTTCAACATCTATGTCAATAGGAGATAAGATCTCTCTAGATCTCGGTTGGAGATGAGATCTCTCCTGAGCTTTAACTTCAACTTTAATCTCAGCTGGAGACAAGATCTCCTCCGAGCTTCAACTTCAACTTCAACTTTGGCTAGAGATAAGATCTTTCTTGAGCCTCAACTTTAACGTCAACCTCGGCTAGAGATAAGGTTTCCCTCAAGCTTCAACCCCAGTGGGTGTAGAGCCCAGAAAAGGACTTCGACAGTTGTCTTTTTTGTACTCCCTTCCTTCGAATTTTGAACTTCGAAGTGGGAAGATTATTGTTGGAGATAAATTTCGCTCTCGCCAAAGTCTAGCATGATGTTTAGCCTAATACAATCGGTAATCGTAAAAGAGCTTCAATCAAAAATTCTTCCTCTAACGATCGAGCTCCATCCGATCTCCTCCAGTGGTCGAACTCATTCAGTAATCAAACTCCTCCAGTGGTCGATCTCATTCAGTAGCCAAACTCCTTTAGCGGTCGAACTTTTTTTGGATTTCTCCTTCAATCGGATTTCTCTAGAAGTCGAACTCCTTCTGGATCTCTCCTTCAGTTAGATACTTTCAGGAGTCGAACTCCTTTCGGACTTCTCTTTCAATCGGATTTCTATAGGAGCTGAACTTCTTCCGAACTCCTCCTTCAGTCAGATTTCTACAGGAGTCGAACTTCTTTCGGACTTCTCCTTCAGTTGAACTTCTCCACCAGTTGGACTCCTCCTAGACTTTTCTATCAGTTGAACTCCATCCAGATTCCTCCAGTGGATTCATTCCAAATTTTAACTAGCATTCCTTCCGAATAATCTTCTCTAGCCGTGTTCTCTTTAGGAGTCCGAACTCTCCTAGAATTGATGTATGTCAAAGCTCTTCACCAACCAACGCCTGCTTCCTTCGAACTTCGACTATTAAATCTCAACGAACGGCCACTTCATAGCAACGAACACTACACTCCGTAACAAACTTCATGTGGCTCCGAGCGGCCCACTACCGAACAGCCACATCACAACAATGAACATCTCTCTTCGTAATAAACTCCATGTGGTCCCAAGCGGTCCACTATCGGACGGTTATAACCATCACTATCAGTCTACTATAGGCTTCGTCTATAAAAAGAAATCCTCCAGATACATTCTTTCTAAGCTCTTTTCTTCTTTTTAAAATTCTGTTGAATTCTTTCCTGAGCACTCCATTTCTGTTGGCCAG
This sequence comes from Cocos nucifera, assembly GCA_006176705.1. NCBI lineage: Eukaryota > Viridiplantae > Streptophyta > Magnoliopsida > Arecales > Arecaceae > Cocos > Cocos nucifera. The sequence continues at coordinate 2,589,442 of QRFJ01000139.1, read as the reverse complement.
AAGAGCTGACTTGATCGTCGAAGGATCCTACCGGAGCCACCACCACTGACTCCGGATGGGACTTTGTTTTATAGGTCACCGACAATGATCTCTTCTTTCTCGACTCCAACTCGATCCAGCATCAACCAGATTCTGTACCAACAGTTTTCTTCAGATATGGCATTCATCTCTTCAAGAAAATATGTCCCAACACACTAGAGGAGATTGAACGCATAAGCAAGATCCCTTATGCTTCAGCAATAGGGAGCCTTATGTATGCCATGTTATGTACACAACCTGATATAGCCCATGTTGTGAGTGTCACAAGCAGATATCAGTAGAATCCAGGTGAAGAACATTGGACTTTTATGAAATATATCCTTAAGTACTTAAGAAGAACTAAGGATATGTTGTTGGTTTTTGATAATGGAGAACTCCAAGTCCAGGGGTATACAGACTCGAATTTTATGTTCGATATAGATGATCGAAAGTCAACATCTGAAAGTCTATTTGTGTGGAATGGTGGTGCTATCAGTTGAAAGAGTTTCAAGCAGACAGTGATAGCAGATTCCATCATGAAAGCAGAATACATCGCTGCATCAGAAGCTACGAAGAAAGCATTCTGGTGTAAAAAATTTACCGTAGAGATCAGAGTGATGCCATCAGATGCCATTCCTCTGTACTGCGATAATAATGGCGCTATAGCTTTTGTTAAGGAGCCAAGATCTCATCAACAATTCAAGCACATCGAGCGGCGATACCACCTCATCCGCGATTACCTCGAGAAAGATTATGTCGAGGTCAAGAGAGTCAACTCCGCAGACAATGTGGCAGATCCACTCACAAAATCATTAGGCCAGCAAAAGATCGAAATCCACCTTGAGAAGATGGAACTTAGATTTGTAGCTAATTGGCTTTAGGTCAAGTTGGAGTTTGTTAGATATGTTGCCCTAGAAGCCAGAATTGGCTAACACATGTAAAACACATCTAAGAAAAAAATTATAATTTTGACTATAAATAATAAAATAAATTATTTCTATCACAGTGTGTATTTGAAAGTATCTGTGATACATCCCTTGAGTTAATGGTAATGATAGTTCATATTTTCAAGAGTTGAAAATTTAAGACATAAATTTTTATTATTGACTCATAAAATGCTTCCGACCGTAGGATCATCATGAGGATGGTGATTAATCTGGAAGGTTGGTGTACGATCGTCTCTTTAGGATAGATGAATCTTGAGTCTATGGTATAGAGACACCGAAGCAAGAGTACAGATACTCGCTAGAGAATGAGGGCACCGAGCATGACCACCTCGAGCAGTCATGAGGAAGTCTACCTTCTCATCAATGACTGACTCAAAGCTGCAGTGATGTGTCTGATTCTTTGATCTGAGGTGCATCGACAATTCACCTTGAGGGTGTTATAGTTTGACTACACTATAATTTGATCTTCTAATCATTCAAAATCTTGAGGTATATGTTGGCTGTAGCATGTTCATTATAGAAATTGGATTGCACCAATAGAAGATCTATCTACCTCGGTAGATGAGGAGCAACCCTATGATGATCATGAGATTCAAGTTCATAAGCTCATGACCATGGCAGAGTGAAATAATAGAAAAAGAGTTTCTATTAGAATTTTTACATCGAACTTAAATCGAATGATTAATTTATATGATGAAAATTAGGATTTGACGAGATTACCTTAATCCTAATTCGATCGGAGCTCAAAATAGAAAAACTTAATCACACAGGTAACTACACCGAGAGGTTTATTTTCAGTTCTAATGGGTTACCACCATATACTGCTAGGTATCATTGATGGATTTTGGAAGCAATTAGAATGATCTGGATGATCGATCATGCTAGTTATTTGAATCAGAAAAGTTCTGATTCATCAGAAGGTATTTCAATGATGTCAATGATAGAGATCATGATATATCCCATTATCATATAGAACTGAACCTAACTAAATCACACAAATAGGGGTTTGGATCTGAATATCATCAATTAGACTAATCCAGTTCAATTGATTTGAATAAGATTCAATTAAGTTCAAGAAAATCGTGCTAGCACACGATTGAGCCTAATATTCTCCTTCAACAATCATTAAAAGTTATCTCGATTGAGCCAAATATGTTTGGACTCACTCAAAAATTTTTACTTGGTCTAACTAGAGCTTGTTCAGGTCAGAAAAGGATTATCTTAATTTATGAGATAAATTTGAGATAACACCTGCCATTTTTGATCACCTGCTAAATCTTATCTTTTGACTTTGGTCAAACGTTGACCTTTGATACTTAGACATCTGTTCACGTATCATGCACTCATAGGAGAGAAGATAGGGCTTTGTCCTCCTGCTAAAAAGAAGAAAGGGAGGGGGCACACGCCTAGGAAGGCATGCACCCAAAGAGGATGATGCCTGGAGTCCCATATACATGGGACTCCAGGTTGCTTCATGCTCTCTACTTGGGTGGTGCCAAAGACTCTTCTTTGACTAGTCTTGGCGCCACCAAAGAAGGTTTCTGAGAGACTCTAATCAAATGATGTCATCTCACTAATCAGATTTAGATTTGATTGCACAAAGAGTCATGATTGATCGGGATGATGTGGCACTGCATAGTGCAGCAGGGTCTATATAAACCCTATCTGCGCCTAGGATTTTGAGTTTTTTCATTTGCCCATGCCACATAGCCCCTCTCCCTCCTCCATGCCACCCTCTACTTCTCTCTCTCCTCTCCATGCCCAAGAGGCTTTGGGCTCCAGTTTGGTGCGATCCAAGCAAGAGAAAGATGACAAGAAAGGAAGAAGGCAGCACTGCTGCAAGAGACAACAGTTGATCTTCAAAAGGTATTTTTTAAAACCTTCAAGATCAAATCCAGATCTGATTTTTGAAGCATAGATTGAGAACTAGAAGATCTTCAGATCCTATCTGAGTGGATACCGATAGAGGCCAGACGCTTGCGTGGCTACATCCAGAACCTCAGACAAATATCAGGATCATCACTAGGTAATAGGATTATCTATAATAAGGTATAATTAAATTAAATTAAATTAAATTTAATTTATTTTTGTTTTATTAGATCGATAAAATTAGATCTGAAGAGTTTTAGATTTGATTTGAATCTAAGAAAATTTTTTTTGAAATATCCCTCTTGATCAAATCAGATCTGAATAAACCTGATCTAGAAAATAGGGATTTTTCTTCAGTTTATGACCCCTGCAGTCGATCAGTTGTGCTCAATAGTATCATCTGGCTTCTGGTGCAGCTCCAGGGCCTGATTTGCCCGATCTCGGACATACTTACCAATATAGCCCTGGTAGATTAAGGCCTCAATTTCATCCTTGAGTTGATGGCATTTTTTAGTATCATTTTCATGATCCCGATGGAAGCGGCATAATTTGTTCTTGTTTCTTTTGTTAGTAGGGGCCTTCATAGGAATGGGACAGTAGAGATATCCTTGATTCTCTATCTTAATCAGGATCTATGATTGAGAGGTAGACAGAAAAGCATAGCTATCAAATTTTTGGGGAGGGCTTCGGGACCTCAGATTTTTTTGAGGTGGTTCATTGCTACTCCCTTGATTCTCGCATTCTTCCGCATGGGACCGCTTCTTTTTCTCTTTATTCTTTTTTTCCTTCTTACTTAACTTCTCTTCCTCAGCATGAGCACACTTCTAGATTCGAGCCAACATTCCTTCATAGTTTTTCAAAAATTTCTTATTAAGGAAGAAGACCAGACGGTAGCTCCTAAGTCCTCACTTCATAGCTGACATGACGATGGACTCATTGAAGTCTTTTACTTCAAGAATGGTCGCATTGAAATGGGCCATATATTCTCGAAGGGATTCACTTTCCTGTTGCACCATGGAGAATAGGCTATCCCAGTGCTTCAAATGGAGATGATTACTCCTAAAATAGGCCACGAAGAGTCTACTCAACTGGTCAAAAGATGAAATGAATCCTGGATGGAGTCTAGAGAACCATACTCTAGCAGATTTTTTGAGGATGATGGGGAAGGCCATATAGAGAAGGGCATCGAATGCATCTTAAAGCCTCATCCCATCGCTGTATCTCTCAAGATGGTCTTAAGGATCCGTGGAATCATCGAATGGCTCCAGTGCGGGTATTTTGAACTGAGAGGAAATCGATTTATTCAAAATTTCAACGGAGAAAGAAGAAGTGAGGTAGAAATCCTTCTTACTATGGGAAGGCATTTCGAGCTACATCTCTTTCAATTTTTTTTCAAGATCTTGAAGCTTCTATTCAAGATCCGCCTCCCACAATAGCTTTCTGCTATAAGGGGTTGGTTAGCATCATAGGAGTGCTCTTCTTGATCAAGAAGGTGCTCTTGATGGAATTCGTGAGGAGTTGAAAGATGGATAGTTCGTGATGCAGCCTCTGGAGAGATGGATTCTTGCCATCACTCTATTATTTGCTGGAGCTATTGTACGGCATTGGTGAAGGTCTGAACCTATTGTACCAAGAGATTAAATTATTATAGATTAATTATTGCCGGAGGATGGGATTGGATCATCTCCGGAGGAGCTCCTGGAGAAGACAAAGCTGGATGCTGCACTTTCTTTACCATTTTCATAAAATCGTAGGTAAAGTCTTTCTTTTAACGCCAATCTATTGGAGCATGACTTCAGATTTTTTGAAAACATTCATACGGGAGAGCTGATTGAGATTGGATCGATCAAGATCATGTACCAACCTGCGAGAAAAAGTCTAAGAACTGGCGGGATACCGTCTAATTTAGGATCCTTCGATGCTTAAGTCATTTGAAATCTTGTCAACAGATAATGAAAATAAAAGATTAAAATATAGAATAAGGGATTGTGTGAAGAGGAATTTTGATCTTTCTTCAGTAGAGAAGTTGAGAATAGATTTTAGCAGAGTTTTGGCTCTGTGAATCTTGTGCTTACGTTCGGAAGAGTACCCTACCCCTCTTTTTATAGAAGAATTTGCTTAGGCCTTAAGAAAGTTTGTTAGGCCATTAGTTAGTTATAACAGAGCGGCTAGTTGGATAGCAGGTATTGGTTGTTTGCCTTGGTGGCGATTAGCTATGGTGTGGTTGAAAGACAGCTATAACTTGATTGTAAAGCAATTGGAAGTCAATCAATTTTCTGGATCATGTCGAGATCGATTTTTTACCGATCTCGCTATGTAGCGAGGTTGGTGTTTCGCCGATCTCGGTATGATAAGCAAGATGGTCTCCCACTGAAGGTGAGATCGGTATATTACCAATCTAACAGGCTGATCTCGTGATCATGCTGATGAATTACTACTACCAAAATCGGTAGGTAACCAATCTACCATGAGAAGAAGACTATAGCAACCTTCTGGAGTGGTAATGTATTGATCTAGTTCTGTGTTGCCATCTGGAGGGCGGTCAAATACTGTCCTTAATTCTCAGTAAGTTAGAATATCATTGAAGATGGTGATTTATCGATTTGGATGCCGTTGTAATCGATAGATTATCAATCTAGTTTAATTAAGCGAACATGCCATCTGGCTGCAGTACAGGTTTAATTGGGCTCCAGGTCGGTACTTTGCCGATATGGGATCAATATTTGTTTATCTTTAGCAGTCTTCTGATGTGATGATCTTCCTGTTGATGCCATGTGGCTAGTGATGATTGTCTGTATTAATACATATCAAAACTATATTCTTGAAAAATATATTTCTAAAAGTAATTTTTTAGGTAGTAATTTTCTAAGAAAAAAAATATATTTCTCATGGACCAAACGAGTCGTTCTTTTATGAAAAGCATTTGGTCCACATTCAAAACTTGCCATAATATTCGTCGTTGGCCAGCCAATTTTCAATCAATTTGGTCCCCATGAAGATGAAAACAATTTCAACCTAATGATATATATGGAACAAGCTTATGATGGCACTTTTTTGGCATATTTGGCAAGAACGGAATTGTAAGATATTTCTTAAAAAAAATGCACCACCTATGCCACTTTGCAAAAATCCTCCACGCTACATTAGGCTTTGGAAGAACCTCGGGTTGCACAAGGTCATCGAAGGTTATTGAAAGATCTAGCGCTCCTTCAGTTCTCTGACTCCCCATCTGACCCGCGGATTGCCAATTTTGGGGCGTTAGGGTAGACTGCTGACCCCTTGTATCCGTCTCTTTCTTTGAATTGTCCTCTTGGAATTAATAAAAGTCCGGGGAGCTCTATCTTCCCCTATAGCATCAAAAAAAGGACTCAATTCCTAGAGTAAAAATTGAGCTTGGTGGCATTCTTGTCTTTATCCTATCGGTCTAGAGTCGGTGTTTTCCTGGGGTCGGCCGATCAACGTGTCTACTCCGGATTTGGTGGAAAGAGAAACCGAACTCGCGCGTGGTTCTTCGCATGCGGACATGCAAGTTCACAATTTGCGAAAAAAGTAAACAGGTCTACCATCGGGCCTAAAGAGAAATTACTAGGCCGTCTCTAGAATAGACTACCTAATAATTTCTTCCAAAATTAGACATCCATATTGCATGCATCAGGTGCAATCAGACCACATAAATCCCATGATGGATAACACGCCATCCTTTGTGTTTCACCAATTCTGGATTGCGTGCTATCTACCATGCATCTGCTTTGTGATTTGCCCTGGTTCACTGGCACATGCAATAATTTCTCCAAACCTAGAGGAATGTCTGGACTCGCATGGGGCATCTTACTTTAAATAGGGAAAATACTTTCTAGGTGGTGTAGGTTTGTGGATACTATCTATGATGATTGACTCTCGCACCAGGTTGGAGTGCATTGTCAGAAATTTTTTTTTTGTTTACTCTAATCTCATGCGAGAGCTAATTACCGCCCGTGGTGGAAAGAATTTTCCATTAAATAGAACACCACGCCCCCAGCTTAGCTTGCTGACATGTTCTTGGGGTTGGGTTTTCTCTGTTTAGTTAAAAGAATAACTGCTTTGTCATTTCAAGAAAGCAATTAACTCGCGGATGTTGCAATCCGTTGGAGAAAGTATGAAGGGATGGTCATTCCCTCTTCTCCTCGTTTTCACTCTCTTCTCTCCTTCAATTGCTGGAGACTCCCTGACTCCAACCACGCCACTGGTCGACGGCCATACTCTGGTCTCGACCGGTGGAATCTTCGAGCTTGGCTTTTTCAGCCCAGGTAATTCTCCTAACAGATACTTGGGCATATGGTTCAAGAAAATTCCAGTTCCAACAATCGTATGGGTTGCCAATCGAGCCATTCCTCTCACGGATTCCGATGGAGTCCTAAAGATCAGCAAAGATGGGAGTCTAGTTCTATGCAATGGCGTAGCCAAAGTTCTCTGGACTTCGGGCTCGACAGTAAGTGCCAGTAATCCCGTAGCACAGCTCTTGGATTCTGGAAATTTTGTCCTTGGAGCAGAAGAAAGCAGTAGTCCAGAAAGCTTTGCATGGCAGAGCTTCGACTACCCTTCGGACACGTTGCTGCCCGGCATGAAGCTTGGATGGAATCTGAAGACGGGTCTCAACCGGTACATTAGTTCATGGAAGAGCTCCGATGACCCGTCACCGGGGAGCTACTCGTTCAAGATGGATCCCCATGGATCGCCGGAATTGTTCCTATATGAGGGGTCTAAAAAGATTCATGCAAGCGGGCCATGGAACGGGCTTCAATTCAGCGGCATTCCCGAGCTGAAGCCTGACGAATTTTTCCGTTTCATTTTCGTCTCTGACCAGGATGAGGTCTACTACACGTATGAGATAAACAAGCGCCCCGTTGCTTCGAGGTTGGTGATGAATACATCCGGTCTGGTCCAACGTTTCGTGTGGCCCGCCGACAAACAAGCTTGGGCCCTCTTCTGGTGGGGTCCGAGGGACTGGTGTGATTATTACGCGGAGTGTGGTCCTTTCGGTGTCTGCAATTCTGATCAATCGCCTGTTTGCAGTTGCTTGGAAGGATTCAAGCCAAAATCGCCGCAAGAGTGGAATCTGAGAGATTGTTCTGATGGGTGTGTGAGGATTACTCCTTTGGGCTGCAAGGGAGATGGATTTATAAAGTTGAGTAATATGAAATTGCCAGAGACCATAAGTGCCACCGTGGATAAGAGCATGAGCCTCGACAAGTGCAGGGAAAGTTGCTTGAAGAATTGTTCTTGCAGGGCTTATGCTAGTGCTAACATCAGTGGAGGGGAGAGCGGTTGTATCATTTGGGCCACTGATCTGATAGATCTCAGGAATTTTGTGGACGGTGGGCAAGATCTTCATATAAGGCTTCCGGCATCAGAGATAGGTATGTGCCAAACTTCATACATTGTTCAATTTTCTGTCCGTATCATTGCTTCATTTCCTTTCTTGGTAAGAACAAGATTATTTGATTTGCTTATTTGGTATTTGATGAATGATCATATGCTATTATTAGTGCATGTACTAGAAAATTGAGGGGGAAAAATGTTCATGCAATTTGAAATAAGAGGCAGGCTAGAGGGTTCATTAGAATATTTTAGCAACATGACTAACACTCCATTCATCTACATGCATGGACCTTAAAGAACCCAAACTATATGCATCCACATGCACCGATCTTGAAGTGGCTATTGCATGATTAAAGGTGATTCCTTTTTTTTTCATGGGAAAGATATGACCCCTATCCCCTTTGCCATAACTATTTTGTACTATAAAGGACTATAATAGATAGCGGCCATTCCATTTATCTTAAAGATGGATAGCTATCACGATGCATGGTATTTCACACCGAGCATGTCCTGCTCTATTCTTGAGAAGTCATGATAGCCAACATGGCTGCTATCAGGTACCGTACAGCCCTCAGTAGCATAAAATGTGTCAATGACACTAATGAAGCATTCCATAAATCAATAATTTATGCACATGAATTTTTTATGGTACATCATGCACCTCATCCATTGCATGATGGACGACCGCATGCCATGTGCATTAGATTGTGCACATCCATATGTGGCCATCCATCGTACGATGGACGGTGTGCGCTGTGCACAGCAAAAGATCTATGTTCATAATTTTTATAGTCTGAAAGTCTAAAGATAAATGCTACTAATCATCTAAAAAATGTTGCAAGCAAATTTGCCTCTATCTTGTAGATGGGGGCAAGCTATTGAAAATTCATTTCAATCAATAATATTGATATGACATCGCTCTACTTACAACATTCAGGATTCTTACAAACAAATTAGTAATAACTACATAATTTGAATTATTTAATTTCTTCACCATTTAAGAGTCTCTTTCAATTTAAAATTAAAGTACTTAATTTGTTTAGTGTTCATAGCTCTAATAGCATCATATTAGCTGTCATGCCTCGAACCTATTACCTGGGTCGGATATTTGATGGCTGCATGCTTTTTAGGATAAGAGTATCTTAAAGAATGTGTAAGATCTTAAAAATCTGATACAACCTCACTATCTATAAATAAAAATAATTTAATTTCATATCAACTAATAAAACTCGCATAATTACAAATTTAATTTTTTTAATTATCTGATCAGATATCAATTATGCTCTATCTATTCATACGTTCATCTATGAACTCAAGCCATAGCTAATTATAAACATCCTATAACTTCGAGAAAAAAGAAAGAAGGGTTATGAGCTTTATAGCTCAGTAAGAATCTTCACATATATATTACATCGATATAATAATATAATTTAAAAATAATAATAAATAATAAAGTATAAAATCTCATCTCAAATACTCAGAATAACTCAAATATTTATATAAATATATATCAATTATCTATTTAGTCAAAAGAAGTGTGTCACCATATGCTAATAAGTAAAATTTTTTATTCAGCATTATTCTTATGTTTCGTTATTTGGCTCTTTTCACATAATTTTTAGATTTCTTAATATTTTTCTTTTTGACCTTAGAATTTTTTAACCTTTTTCTTTCTGGCTTCAGACTAATTAAAATCATGCCCCAATATCTATTTGATCAAAATTTTATGTGTAAGTTTGTGGAGGCTATTCCAAACATAAGCTTATGATGGATTGTCCCAGATATAAGCTCCTGACAAGCTATCTTAGGCATGAGCTCCTAATCGACTATCCTATGTATAAGCCCATGGGGCTCTCCTAGGCATAAACTCCTGATGGACTATCTCAGGCATGAGATCCTAGTCAATTAACCATGTATAAGTCCATGGTGGCTATCTTAGACATAAGCTTCTGGCGAGCTATCCCAAGCATAAGCTCCTAAAGATTGTTTCAAGCATAAGCTCCTAAAAGCTGTTTCAAGCATAAGCTCCTGGCGGGCTGTCTCAGACATAAGCTCTTGACGGGCTGTCCTATGATGAGGCTAATCTAAATCATATCTTTTTCATCCAATTATTACATGTTGATGATTTCGTCATATTAATTTCAATTTATAGTGTGATCAAAATAAGTATGTCATAATCATATAATCATACCGTCAATCACTAATATATATATATAGTCAATAAATAATATACTCATGCTGAAAAATCATATAAAAAATAATAATATCTCAAATATAATAAATTGATCAATATGAATTCAACGATACAAAATCAATAATATAATTCTAATGATAAAAATAGCATATATAATGGTAATTATATACAGGGGTTCTTACCTCTATTGATGATAGCTCTGGAATAGGCTTTTCGGTTGATGACTTGCATGTCCAACCAATCAGTATAAATTTGAACTCATCTTTAATTAACCATCAGCATAAGAAAATAATAAATTCTTATTAAACTCATATTTTCAAGCTTTAATACCAAATTAATCCAAATCCCATATTTCTCGATTCTATCTAGAATATGACTAATTAAGAAATAAGGATTTAGGATCTATCTTAATTTAGGGTTAAAGCATCAATGCTCTAGCTCAACGTCCTTGTTCAATTAACCATACCCATATATAATTGAAATTGATAACTAGAAGAGATCATAAATCAATCATGGTCATGGTGGAAAGTTACGATAGAGAAAGGACACAATTATTTGGGTAATAACACCTGGCAATCCAGTGGAATAGGTTCAGATGACTCAACTAGTTGATCAAAATTTCAGTAAGTTCAAACCTACAAAAATTAGGGTGGAAATCAATACAAGGAAAGATTATTGTGATTTTAGTTTAGGATCCTCTATCGGGGTCAGGGTCAAGGACAATAATCCATCAAATCCTCAATCTATGAACTCAAGGTCAATAATAGACGATCATGAATAGTGAAAATTATGAAAATACTGAAATATTATAGGTCCAAGACTCCTCCTAGGATCAACTAATTGATCTAGGTTACGTAAGTCCCTGAACCCTCCATTGGTCCATAAGATTTCTAGAGAGAGAAATTCATAGAAAGAAAAATATTTAGAAAGAGAAAGTAGAGAGAGAAAATAGAAAGAGAAACTTGATGTAGAGAGATAAAGTGAAAAGAGAAGATAGAGAAAGGAGAGAGAAAAGAGAGAAAAAAACTCTCTTTTTTCTTTTCTCCTTTTTTAATAAATTTTTATTAACCTAAGTAGTCATAAAGAGGAAAGAAAAATTAAATAAAAAGAGAAAAGGGATATCTAGAAGAGAGGCAGCCCTCTCTCTCTCTCTCTATCTCTCTCCCCCCTTCTTCTTCTTCTTCTTTAAAATTGGGGGTTCTCTCCCCTTTCTTCTTCTCCCAACACTACCGTAGTGAGAGATTAGGGTCGGCCACCTACAATGACTCTCTAGCAGCAGCGAGACTATACCCCCATCGATGGCCATGGGTGGTGGAGAGATTAGCAAAAACAAAAGGAACACAACTGGTGGGGTTGACAAAACCAAAAGAAAAAATAGTCTTCCCTATTTATAATAAATCTAGCAACTTATCAGCTCCAAACAACGAAGAAAAGGTGAGAAAAGAAGAGAAAAAACTAGACTAAGTCCTTCACCTAGATTCAGTGAAGTCAGAGGAAGGGTTCCGACGATCTTTTCCTAATGGCAACCCAACGAAGAACTCAAGAATCTTGGATGATCGGTGGCAATTTCTCAAGGGATCAAGGGTGGAATCCAAGGGAGGGTGAAAGAGGCTTTTTATAGATATGATTCCTAATCTAATTCGGACTCTTGCAGGCTCTAATTTCAATGAAAATAGGAGAGAAGTGGACTCCTTCCGGGAGTTCTCTTTTTTATTCTTCCTTTTTTTTCTTTTCTTTTTGACAATGGCAATCCACTGATGGCTCACAAGATGGATTGTAGGGTTTTACGGATGATGGAGGCTAGGGTTTCCTAGCCTCCAACGAAGTCAAGAAGGAGTCGGAGTTGAACTCCTTCTCCAACTCAAACAAGGGAACTCTATTCCCATTTCTCTTTTTTTTTTGCTTCCCCTACTTTAAGGGTCTATTTGCTTGGGGATAATCTGGTATGAAAAAATGAATCCTGTATTAGATTACCATGTTTGGTCTAAAAAGTGGAAGAGAGAGATAGTAAAAAAAAAACTTATTTTTCAAAGAGAGATGGTAAAACAAATACTAGGAGGTTAGTATTTGGTAAATTTTCAAGTAATGGTAATTCATACTTGATAAAAAATACTCCCTGTTGGGGATAAATCCCGCTCCTGCCGAAGCCTGGCCCGACGCTCGGCCCAATGTACCCAGTAGCCGCTGAAGAGCTTTAGCGCCGGGCGCCAGGCCGAGCCCCTACCACGGCCGAACTGCCTAGAGGCCGAACTCCCCTTCGCCAAGGTCCGGGCCGAACTACCTAGCTGCCGAATTCCCCAGCGCCAGGCTCCGGGCCGAACTCCCACCGCCAGCCGAACTTCCTGACGGCCGAGCTCCTTGGACTCCAAGCGGCAGGACTCCTCCCAGACGCCCGTTCGGCCACCCGAACTCCTCCCGGGTTTCTCCTTCGGCCGAACTCCTTCGGACTCCCCACGGCCGAACTCCTTCGAACCGACTCCAAGCGGCCGAGCTTCAATGAAGTCCTCTCAGCGGCCGAACTCCTCAGCGGACGGGCTTTAGTGGAATCCCCAAGCAGTCGTCACTTAGGAGCCCGAACTCCTCAGCAGTCGTCACTGGGCCGAACTCCTCAGCGGTCGCCCTCATCAAACTTCGGCCGACCGAGCTCCTACCGAACTCTCAAGTGTCCAAGCCTCAGCCGAAGTCCAACAGCCGGCCGAACCCCAAACGGCCGGGCTTCGGATTCTCAGCAGCCGAACTCTTCTGCGGACGAGCCTTAGCTGCATACCTCTAGCCAGACGCCTATGGGAGCCGAACTCCCTCCTATCTTCCTCTTCAGGAGCCCGAACTCCTCCGAAATGGGCACACAACGAAGGCCTTCAACCCTTCGTTCGGCAAGCTCTGCAACCATCGCCATCAGTCAGTCCGCCGCACCATCAGTCAGTCCACCGCGGGCGATAGCGACCCACTGTCAGGCGGCGATGGCTGTCACCCTCAATCCGCCGCACGCGGCACCAGTGAGACTGACTCCGCCGAACCTCGAGCGGCCCGCCAGCACGCGGCTGCAGTTGTCACCATCAAGCTCCGCTATATAAAGGACCCTCCCGACGCACTAAGGCGAGGCTCTCTGAACTCTCGACTCCCTAAGCTCTCCTCCACATCTCTAAGCTCCGGAACTCATTCCGAGCACTCCATTACTGTTGGCCGGAAACTAACTTAACCGTCGGAGGGTCCTGCCGGAGCCACCACCCCACCGGTTCCAGACGGGACTTCGTTTTGCAGGTCCCCGGCGGCGTTCAGCGGCCACGATTTCGGCGACCTCCGACGGCGACGGATTTCTGCACCAACAGATTGGCGCTAGAGGAAGGGCTTTGAACCTTCGAGGTTCCCTTGTTCTTAAAGGAGTGCTCGGCGACGATTTCCTTCCCCTGCTCCGGATCTCTCTTCTCCCTCTTCAGTATTCCTTTTCTGAAAAGAAAAATGCCTCCCAGAAGAGCCTCGACCCGGAGGTCGGCAGCCTCCGCGGCCCGATCCCGTTCGGGTCCGTCCGCTCCCACTCCGGCCCCGGCAACACGGGCCCGCTCCGTACTCGCGGTAGATGCGGAGCGGTTCGACCTGCTTGCCCAGCAGGTCCGCGATCTTACGGAGGCGGTGCAGGCAGTGCAAGCCACGCATTCGCGAGGTCCGACGCCCACTCGACCGGCGCGGAGTTCCCCGGAGCCCGGGAACCCAGTCCAGGAGCGACCGATGTGGGCTACCCGACCTCCGACCCTCGGGAGAGAAGGGCAGCCGGCAAAGAGCCCCTGCTCGGACCGCGGCTCGACCCAGGGAGAGGCTTCACACCCATTCCGCGAGAAGACCTTGGGGATTAAGGATCGCGAAGATTTCCTGGATCAAAGGCTCATGGAGATGGGACGACGCATAGAAGAACTTCGTCATACTCCTTCCTCCCGCGGTAACGATATTTGCACTGATCCTCCCTTCTCACAGAAAATTATGCAGGAACAGGTACCGCCGAACTTCAAGCTCCCGCATTTTGAAAGCTACGATGGGACCACTGACCCGGTCGACCATTTGGAGGCCTTCAGGACGACGATGTTACTCCATGGCGCGCCTGATGCCATTTTGTGTCGGGCTTTCCCTTCTACCCTCAAGGGAGCAGCTAGGAATTGGTACTCGGCGCTTCGGGGCACCATCCTATCGTTTGACCAAATGAGTCACAATTCGCGGCCCACTTCGTCAGCAGCAAACGGCCGCGCAGAGGCTCGGATTTCTTGTTGGCCATCAGGCAAAAAGAGGGGGAACCCATCCGGGCTTACGTCACCCGGTTCAACGCTGCCGCGCTGGAAGTCCGGAACCTGGACCAATCAGTTGCTATGGCCGCCCTCAAGGGCGGCCTTCAGAAGAACGACCTGTTGTTCTCCCTGGAAAAGAAATATCCCAGGGACTTCGCTGACATGCTAGCTCGGGCCGAAAGTCATGCCTTTCGGACTCAAGAATGCAGGAGCCACCTACCAGCGCTTGGTCAGGCCAAGGTCTTCAAGGGGCAGATCGGCCTCGCGACAAGCGAGGTGTACGTAGGACAGATGCGGGAAGGCCGAGCCTCGACAGACCACCTCGCCGACCTTGAAAGAAACTTTCGGTGCGCTTAGGAGGCACAAGATGAAGTTGAACCCGACCAAATGCGCGAACTCCCCGGCGTGACCTCCGGAAAATTCGGGCGAGCCCGGATTCCATGGTGTCGAGACGCGGGGAATCGAGGCAAATCACCGACGGAAAATCCGAGCCATTCAGGAGATGACTGCCCCGAAAACAATTAAGGAAGTTCAGCGCCTGGCTGGGAAGGTGGCGTCCCTGAACCGCTTTGTCTCGAGGTTCTCCCCCGAGCGGTGCCTGAGGTTCCTCTCCGCGCCAAGGTTCTCCCCTCCGACGGCATTTTTCACTGGACTAGCCCCCCTCAACGCCCCGAAGGCTCAAGTTCTGCTGGAGATCAAAGGGACGACCTTCCGGCGCGCCCCCGAGAGGATGCGTTCCCAGCCCAGAAAATGCTGGAGAACCCCAACAAGTTCTGCCTTTACCCAGCGTGACCACGGTCACAATGGCCCTGAGGAGCTGCATCCTGGCTCCAGGACGAAGATGCGAGGAGGCGCAACAACCAAGTCTACTACGTGAGCCGGGCAGCTTGAGGGATTCCTGCAAAGAGACCAGGTAAAGAGCGGGAAGATCGGCCGAGAATGTTGCCGCCTAATGGGGAGGATCGACAGGAGGATCGGCAGGAGGCTCCGACCTTACTTTCAGGAGCATACCATAACGGTCCTCACGGACCAACCAATAAGAGCCGTCCTCCACCGAGCAGACGCTTCAGGAAGAATCGCCAAATGGGCGATCGAGCTCACGGAGTTCGACATCAATTACCGGCCCAGGCCATCGATCAAGGCTCAGATACTGGCGGACTTCGTGCTGGAATGCACCGCACCAGTTGAAGCCGAACTTGAATCAAGCGAGATTATCATCGGTGGGAGACCAAGCCTCAACGAGGCCGAGCTGTGGCGGTCGAGCTTTCCTGAAGAAAGGGCCGACCTTCTTGAGGGCGCCTGGGTTCTGCACGTGGATGGCTCATCCAACTCTAGCGGGGCCGGCGCAGGGCTGGTCCTGGTTAGCCCCGAGGGGATCGTCACCGAGTACGCACTGCGCTTCGAGTTTCCCACAACCAACAATGGGGCCGAGTATGAAGCGCTGATAGCCGGGCTGCAGATAGCCAGGGAATTGAAGGTGGGTCGGCTTCAAGTCTATAGCGACTCCCAGTTGGTGGTCGGTCAGGTCGGCGGCAGCTACGAGGCGCGGGAGGAAGGCATGGTGATGTACCTCAGGAAGGTGAAGAACTTAATACCAGCCTTCGACAGCTTCGACATTCGGCACATCCCAAGGACCGGGAATACAAGGGCCGACCTTCTCTCCAAGTTGGCCATTTCTGCCCCGGCCGAACTACCAAAAGAGGTGTTTCTGGAAACTCTGAAGTGCCCGACCACCGAAGAACCTCAGGCCATCCTGCGGACGGACTTCGAGCCCAGCTGGATCGACCCGCTGATCGCCTACCTCGAAGAAGGGGTCCTCCCTCACGACCGGAGAGAAGCTCGGAAGCTCAGGAGTCAAGCCTCCCGCTACGTCTTGTACGAAGGCAGGTTATATAAAAGGTCGTACTCCCTCCCGTTGCTGAGGTGCCTCCGACCCTCTGAGGCCTACATCGCGCTACAGGATGTCCACGAAGGACTCTGCGGGAGTCACGCAGGAGCCAGATCCCTATCGCAAAGACTACTTCGGCAAGGGTACTACTGGCCAACCCTATTTCGTGATTCCACGGAATACGTGAAGAAATGTGACCGCTGCCAGAAGAACGCCAGCGTGCAAAGGCAGCCGGCGTCCGAACTCACTCCGCTCACTGCACCCTGGCCCTTCGCGCAGTGGGGGATGGACATCCTCGGCCCCTTCCCAACGGCGTCCGGACAACGGAAGTTCCTCCTGATCGCGATTGACTACTTTACCAAGTGGGTCGAGGCGGAACCACTAGCGAAGATCACCGAGGCCAAGGTGCAGGACTTCGTCTGGAAGACGCTGATCTGCCGGTTCGGTCTGCCCCGAGCCCTCATAACCGATAATGGGCGACAGTTCGCTGGAGCCCGGTTTGCCGAGTTCTGCGAAGGACTAAACGTCTCCCACCACTTCACATCGGTGGCTCATCCGCAAGCCAATGGGGAAGCCGAAGTGACCAATCGGACCCTGCTGCAAGGCCTCAAAACGAGGCTCGACAGGGCAAAAGGGGCCTGGGCAGACGAACTCTACCACGTCCTCTGGGCATACCGAACAACGCAGAGGGTACCGACCGGCGAGACACCCTTCGCCTTGGCCTTCGGCACCGAGGCAGTCATCCCGATCGAGCTCAAACTCCCGTCTGCTCGAATCGTGGGCTTCAACGAGCAACTCAACTCCCAGGACCTCAGAGCCAACCTCGACCTTCTAGAAGAAAAGAGGGAGGCAGCCCGCATCCGGATGGCCGCCTACCAACGGAAGGTGGCTCGGTATTACAATTCCAGAGTCAAAAGCAAGGCGTTCAGAGTTGGGGACTTAGTGCTCCGACGAGCAGCCGTCTCTCAGCCCCAGAGTCAAGGGAAGCTCGTCCCAAATTGGGAAGGTCCGTACGAAGTGGTAGAGGTCATCCGACCTGGAACCTATCGCCTAAAGGAGCTCGGAGGACTAGCGCTTCCCCGACCTTGGAACTCAGAAAACCTGAGAATGTACTACCAGTAGTTTCCCTCAATAAAACCTTGTTGCTCGACACTATCGTTTCAGGGTCGCTGGGAAAAAAGCGAGCGAGCGAAAATGTCCCCACAGCCGGCTAGGAACAGGAGGAGAACCTCGTCCTAGCGTGAGCAAAGTCGAAGGCCCCGTCCACAAAGGACGGGATGGGGGGAGAAGCGAGGACGACGGTCCTCATGTGCCCCCACAGCCGGCTAGGAACAGGAGGAGAACCTCGTCCTAGCGTGAGCAAAGTCGAAGGCCCCGTCCACAAAGGACGGGATGGGGGGAGAAGCGAGGACGACGGTCCTCATGTGCCCCCACAGCCGGCTAGGAACAGGAGGAGAACCTCGTCCTAGCGTGAGCAAAGTCGAAGGCCCCGTCCACAAAGGACGGGATGGGGGGAGAAGCGAGGACGACGGTCCTCATGTGCCCCCACAGCCGGCTAGGAACAGGAGGAGAACCTCGTCCTAGCGTGAGCAAAGTCGAAGGCCCCGTCCACCAAGGACGGGATGGGGGGAGAGGCGAGGACGACGGTCCCCATGTGCCCCCATAGCCCGTTGGGAACAGGAGGAGAACCTCGTCCTAACGAGAGCAAAGTCGAAGACCCCGTCCACCAAGGACGGGATGGGGGGAGAAGCTCGGACGACGGTCCGGATGTGCCCCCACAGCCCGCTAGGAACAAGAGGAGAACCTCGTCCTAACGTGAGCAAGGTCCAAGGCCGAGCCCCAGAGTCTACGGCAAGCTTCACTGCAGAAGACGAGGTCTCCTTCGGACCTCAGCCTCAACTTCAGCGTCAATATTGGCTGGAGATGAGACCTCCCCCGAGCTTCAGCTGCGACAAATGCGGAGCCCGGAAGAAGACTTCGGCAGTCGCCTGTTTTGGTACTCCCTCCCTTCAATCTTTGAACTCGGGAGTGGGGGGGCTACTGTTGGGGATAAATCCCGCTCCTGCCGAAGCCTGGCCCGACGCTCGGCCCAATGTACCCAGTAGCCGCTGAAGAGCTTTAGCGCCGGGCGCCAGGCCGAGCCCCTACCACGGCCGAACTGCCTAGAGGCCGAACTCCCCTTCGCCAAGGTCCGGGCCGAACTACCTAGCTGCCGAATTCCCCAGCGCCAGGCTCCGGGCCGAACTCCCACCGCCAGCCGAACTTCCTGACGGCCGAGCTCCTTGGACTCCAAGCGGCAGGACTCCTCCCAGACGCCCGTTCGGCCACCCGAACTCCTCCCGGGTTTCCCCTTCGGCCGAACTCCTTCGGACTCCCCACGGCCGAACTCCTTCGAACCGACTCCAAGCGGCCGAGCTTCAATGAAGTCCTCTCAGCGGCCGAACTCCTCAGCGGACGGGCTTTAGTGGAATCCCCAAGCAGTCGTCACTTAGGAGCCCGAACTCCTCAGCAGTCGTCACTGGGCCGAACTCCTCAGCGGTCGCCCTCATCAAACTTCGGCCGACCGAGCTCCTACCGAACTCTCAAGTGTCCAAGCCTCAGCCGAAGTCCAACAGCCGGCCGAACCCCAAACGGCCGGAGCTTCGGATTCTCAGCAGCCGAACTCTTCTGCGGACGAGCCTTAGCTGCATACCTCTAGCCAGACGCCTATGGGAGCCGAACTCCCTCCTATCTTCCTCTTCAGGAGCCCGAACTCCTCCGAAATGGGCACACAACGAAGGCCTTCAACCCTTCATTCGGCAAGCTCTGCAACCATCGCCATCAGTCAGTCCGCCGCACCATCAGTCGGTCCGCCGCGGGCGATAGCGACCCACTGTCAGGCGGCGATGGCTGTCACCCTCAATCTGCCGCACGCGGCACCAGTGAGACTGACTCCGCCGAACCTCGAGCGGCCCGCCAGCATGCGGCTGCAGTTGTCACCATCAAGCTCCGCTATATAAAGGACCCTCCCGACGCACTAAGGCGAGGCTCTCTGAACTCTCGACTCCCTAAGCTCTCCTCCACATCTCTAAGCTCCGGAACTCATTCCGAGCACTCCATTACTGTTGGCCGGAAACTAACTTAACCGTCGGAGGGTCCTGCCGGAGCCACCACCCCACCGGTTCCGGACGGGACTTCGTTTTGCAGGTCCCGGCGGCGTTCAGCGGCCACGATTTTGGCGACCTCCGGCGGCGACGGATTTCTGCACCAACACTCCCAATAAAGCTGCATATGTAATTATCAAATTTGTTCTAATATCTTTTCAAATTCATTCAATAAAGAGCTTTTGCAAAAAAATTAAAATAGGGATGGTATTATACAAAGGACCATATGATTATAGTCATTATATAAAACTTAATTAAAATAGGGATGGTATTATACAAAGGACCATATTGTATTGAAGAATATATTTGTAAATTTTATCATATTTTTATATTATATTATCTCCAACCAAATATAGTAATTTTTTTCTAGTATCATTTTTTAAATAATTTTTCTATCAACTAAATATAGTAAAATTATATTCTTTTGCAATCCTTTTTCTAGATAGCTAATTCTCATGAATTATCAAATTATCTTATAATTTAAAATATCCTAACTAAACGGATCCTAAGATTTGCACGCAAAGATTTTAGAGGGATGGGTCTTCACATCAGCATTACGTTACCTGTTTTGGTGTATCTTAATTGCTTAAGTATGTGAAATCACTTCAGTTGAATTTGAGACTGCAAGCTGCACTTCAACCCATAATTAATTAATGTTTTAGCCTTACCTTATTCATTGCTTTGCTTTGATTTACTGCAATTTTTTAGGAATAAAAAATAAACATTTCGCATGTGTCTGTATGTGCATCTGACAGTCTAACAAACTCAATGAATCGAGTTGTCTCTCTCTGCATTTTTTACTTTAAAACAAAAGGAATATTCTACATGAACTACAGACTTAGGTAGACCCTTTTGTAAATCATCTTTATTTTCATCTTTTGAGCGGACTTCCACAACGCTGAGTTTAAAATTTAAGTATAAACTGAAAGTGAAAGCTCTAATTTTTAGAAATTGTTATGCAGGTAGCCCAAAGAGTGATTCTGGAAAGAAGAAGATTTTGAAGGTCATAATAATTACGTTGGTGCCAGGGATACTTCTGCTGGTATCAGTGGGTCTATATTTATGGAAGAAGAACACAAAAAGAGGTATTTTGTTTCTCTACTTTCAAACATGAACATACTCCATTGCTTATAACGGGCAGAAATTGGCATCGACGAATTCTCACTGTAATTTTTCATGCTAACGCTTTTGGGAGTTCCACATGGGAATGTTGATCACATTTAAAGCAAGGACTGGATCAACTTTTTTCACGAAAACTAGCTAAGTACGGAGTCCTCATCTAACATGTGATCTGATTTCATATAGCGCTGAAACATATGTATGATAAGATGACATCAAGAATCCAATAATAGTGATTTCCCTTCCCATGACGCCCTCGTTGCATGCAGGTTTGGCGTTAAACTGATGAAGAAGTACCTTGGATGATGATGCAATTTTATAAATCAAATTTTATAACCTGGTAATTTACATCTTGTTGATCTTCCCTTTCACCTTCTCGTCCTGCAATCTTTTAGAAGGGTGCAGGGAGTTGTGTTGAAGATCAACATCTCATAAGCAGATCATATTTAATGTGTTGAAGGGTCAACAATTAAATAGTTCCTTAAACAACCTATTTTAAGACTGACAACTTAAATTTCGAACAAAAGGGCTTCATCCATTTGTTTATTATGTTACACAAGCTTGCTATGCCGTATAGTATTACAAAGTTAAGTGATATTAATTTATTAAAGGTCTAGTCATTAACCACATATTTTTATGTATAGATGTTTATGTAGTGGCATTTCATGTGAAACTTCTTTTTGGTCTATACAGACCAGGATGCATGTGTACTTTGCCCAGTAGTCGTAGTCATGAATTAATCAGAAAAAAATTTCATGGTTTGGTTGCTCTTTTGTCATTCCATTGTGATAATACTAGTATACTTCCAAATTATTCAAAAATAATTAAAGTTTAAATAAATTTAAAAATTTCTCTAATTGACCTGGTTATACTTGAAGTTCCCATGCTAGGTATACCAAATGCCTCCATCTTCAATAAAAGTGAAGGAGAAGAACTGGAATTGCCTTTATTTGATTTGTTTACAATTGAAAGTGCCACTGATTGCTTCTCCATTGATAACAAACTTGGAGAGGGTGGGTTTGGCCCTGTTTATAAGGTAATCATCTAACTATATGGAGTCTTGTTTTTCTGTCTTCATGAACAATATTATACCTAATATAGCTATTACTTTTTTGTAAATTAAATCCTGAAAATATAACTTATAGCAGGGTCGGTTGGAAGATGGACAAGAGATTGCAGTCAAGAGATTGTCCAAGTATTCTGTGCAGGGTCTGGATCAATTCAAAAATGAGGTTGTGTTGATTGCTAAACTGCAGCACAGAAATCTTGTACGGCTTCTTGGTTGCTGCATCCAAGGAGAAGAAAGACTATTGATCTATGAGTACATGCAAAACAAGAGCTTGGATTCCTTCATCTTTGGTTTGATCATAATATTCATATTATTTCACTATTATGCTCTTTCAATCATGCAAGGTTGATTGCGCATTTAATTAAATTGATTGTCATATGTCCTATGGCTATATGCCATGTAATATAAAGAGTATAATGGTTAGGCAACTTGAATTTAAAAATTCAAAATGGACACCCAAATTGAGTCAGTGCAAATTGAGGAAGCAGGAGATGCTTTTATCATTTCAATGGCATGGACATTTTGTTCAAATAAACTCTTGGTATTTTTGTGAGAATGATTATCTCGAACAAGCCAGTATAACCTGATTCTACCTTAAAAGCCCATGGTTACTCAACAATACTAAGAAATGTGATAAAAAAATTTTTGTTAAATAATCATTTGCAATTTCAAGTTCTAATTTATAGAGTTTTGTTTTTTCAAAATTTTGAAATAGATTGACAATCTTGTAACAAATATTGACATGACTCAAGATGCTCCTAGTGATGTTAGTTATATCTATTTAAATTAGTTTAATCAGATTCAATTTATATTAATTTGAAAACTACTCTCTCTCTCTCTCTCTCTCTCTCTCTCTCTCTCTCTCTCTATATATATATATATATATATATATATATATATATATATATATATATATAGTGTGTGTGTGTTAGTGTGTGTGTGTGTGTGTAGTTTAAATACATGTTCAAAAGATGAGAAGCTGTAATCACACTTATAATTGTAACTTCACTCATATTATACCGATCCAGCAGAAAACTTTAAATACATATTCAACAATTGTCTGAACTCAAATTTTTGATACTATTTCAATAAAACTAATAGAAAATAATGTGTTGGACCAGATAAAATGAAAGGTGCAATGCTGAATTGGCAAAAGCGTCTTGACATTATCATAGGCATTGGTCGAGGACTTCTTTACCTTCATCAAGACTCAAGGTTAAAAATAATACATAGGGACCTCAAAGCTGGCAATGTTTTGCTTGACAAGGACATGAATCCAAAAATTTCAGACTTTGGCATAGCAAGAATTTTCCATGGAGATCAAAATCAAGAGAATACAAGGAAAGTGGTTGGGACATTGTAAGTTCTACTAGACTGGTATTTCAATGCAATATGTGTCCTACTATTATTAGTTCGTTTACTAATTTGCTAGTGATGTGCAGTGGGTATATGTCGCCAGAGTATGCAACAGATGGTATTTTTTCAGTAAAATCTGACGTTTTTAGCTTTGGCATTCTAATATTAGAGATCTTAAGTGGTAAGAAAAATAAAATGATTTACCAAGCAGGGTACTACTCAATGAACCTTATAGGTCATGTAAGTATTCAAACAAATGCAATAGTGATCATCTTTCCTAATATTATTGTTAGCGTGTAATTTCATAATTTTGACTTGTATGTGACTTATGATAGGCATGGAGACTATGGAAGGAAGGTAGATGCCTAGAGCTACTTGATGAAGCAATGGAATACCCATATCCTATGTCCAAAGGACCACGGTGTATACAAGTTGGTCTCCTATGTGTACAAGAAAAGAGTGAAGATAGGCCAACCATGGCAGAGGTGGTTCTCATGTTGAGCAATGAAGGTGTGGCGCTACCACAGCCTAAACGGCCTGGTTTCTGTATAGCAAGAACTCTAGTAGATAGAGATTTATCTTCTACCGAGCAACACTCGGTTACAGCTAATGAGGTCACGATTACAATGCTCGAAGGTCGATAAGACATTCATCATAATAAGCACATTACCTCTCTCTTCGGCAGTTATCTATGAGTAAGCTGGTTTCATTGGGTAGAGGTGGACTATCTTCGAATCGAGACATTAATTTGAATGTTTGGCTACCAATGAGTCTATAGAAAGGAGTGGAGAAAATAGAAACCTAATTTCTCTTGGTTCTATGGTTTCCCTTTCTTGTGAAGACCCCAGGTTGACATATGAAACATCTAATAGAGGGACAAGCATCTTTTTTCCTTGTTTTCGGTTTGGAACTCTTTGAAAATTGTGTTTTCATAATTCTTCGTTGCTAGTGTAGCTGAATGATAATGAAGCTATAATATGTGCTCATCCTTTGCAATTCTATGAAGGTATGGGGAAAGGTTTGATCGGCAAGTCGATCAGCATAACTAGAATCTAGTTTGTTAGCAATATGGATGACACCTTAGAGATCCCTTCGTTTTAAGTGACTCCTTTGGAAGTGTAAAAGCCTATTTAAGAACCTAATTCACTAACAATATGTATCTCAAACGAGAATTTGTTGTCATGATCTTTGTTTTTATGGATAGATTTTGCTTGACGTCATTTTTTTAAAGCATAATTGTACTCTCCCATAATCTTTGTTTGAGTCTCTTTCTAGCTAATAGGGTTGTAACCATGTAGGTAGCAACACTTCTAAGAGTTTTTATATTGATCATGAATTAGGTCTGCTGAAAGAAACATTTCAAATAAATAAATATATATATTGAGATAATAGGATCTGTTCGTCCTGGTTTGAGATTAGTTCCTTGTTGTATTTCTATATAAGAAGAGCCAAGAGACCCCAAGAGGGGAGGCTTTGGAAAGAAATGAATTTTTACTATTCAACCTTCATGAGTTATTCCGATCAAATCAGCACTGTTCATAGCCAACCATTGTTTATGGTCAACCATTGTTCATATCCAACCACTGTTCGGCCAATGACTGTTCATGACTGACCACTATTCATGGTCAACTACTATTCATATTCGACTACTGTTCGGTCGATGACTATTTATATTCGACCATTATTCAGCCGACCACTATTCATGACCGACCACTATTCGATTGACGTATCATATAATGAGTTATAACTGTCAGTATAAAAAGTATATAACAGCCACTCCATAATTATATAATGAGCTATAACTGTCCATAGTGGGCATTAACTGCTTACTCCACGATCACACAGTGCCGGAACAAGCGGAACCCACGTGCCTAACCATCACAAATGGTTACCAATAATTTACCTATAAAAGAGAGGTAAATGAACAGTATCGATAAGACAATTTTGAGCTAAACTCTACCATATTTTCTACTTATCTGTTCTACCACTCCCCCATTAACTTAAGCATCGAAAGGTCCCCACTAGAAACACTTTTAGTCAGTGACAAAATTGATGGCGAAGGAGCCGACGCCGCGATAGTGCCATCCAGGCACAATCGCCGATGAGACGACAACCAGTCCAATATTCCCACCATGTCGAGCCACCATCATTTCGTATTAAGAAGGAGAAGAGGTCACGCACACCTTCGACTTCTCAATCTTCGAGTTCTTTAGGAGGTTCAACCCCTAAATTCTTACAGCAACGATAGTTCGATGACTACGATCACAATAAAGTCAAATCTATCAAATATCATGCTGAAAGAAAAATGATGATGAATTAACAAATGATTCGATAACAAATATGAGCTCCGGCTCAAGCTCCGAAGGGCCAAAGCAGAAAAATACCGATTTCCAAATCGATGTAAGTCCTAAGAGGACCAATACACTGACCTGGCTATGGTCGGACGGAAGATATGCCGACTCGATTATGATTGGATGGAAAAATATGCCAACTCGACTATGATCGGACAGAACAATATGTCGACTCGACTACAGTCGGACAGAAAATATGTCGACTCGGCTACAGTCAGATAGATTAATATGCCGACTCAATTACGGTCAAACAAAAAATATACCGATTCGGCTATGATCGGACGGAACAATATGCCGACTCGGCTATGGTCAAGTAGAATAATATGCATTAATTATCTACGATGAATGATAATTATATTCAAAGAGACAATACTTTAGAAAAAATTTTTTCATTGTCAACTGAAGGCTATAAAAGTCAGACTAAGACTAGTAAGAAAAAGAGAAACTATACCAATCGTCACTCGGCCTTCGATGCTACAACTTCAGTTGTGTCACTTCGGCCTCTTGGACTCCGATAGCAATCGAAACAACCATAGAATCGGGGCTCAAAGTCATGATAGAAGATATGCTAACTCCCATTATCCAATGTGTCAAGTCACTCTGGACTTGAGAGTGGGGGACAATGTTGGGATAATTGGATCAGCTTGCCTCAATTCGAGATCAGCTCCTTATTGTAAATCTATATAAGAAGAGCTAAGAGACTCCAAGAGGAGAGGCTTTGAAAAGGAATGAATTTTCGTGATTTAACCCTCATGAGCATCCCGGTCGAATCAGCACTGTTCATAGTCGACCACTGATTATGGCCGACCACTGTTCATATCCGACTACTATTCGATCGACGATTGTTCATGATCGATCATTGTTTGGCTGACGACTGTTCATATTCGATCATTGTTCGGTCAATCACTATTCGTGGCTGACCGCTATTCGATCGACGTATCATATAATGAATTATAACTGCCAGCACAGGAAGTATGTAACGGCCTCTCCACGATCATATAATGAGCTATAACTGTTCATAATGGATATTAACTACTCACTTCACGATCATATAATACCAGAACAAGCAGGATCCACATGTTTAATCATCATGAATGGTTATCAATAATTTGCCTATAAAAAGAAGATAAACGAACAATATTAGTAAGATAATTCTGGGCTAGACTCTGTCACATTTCGACTTACTTATTTGATCACTCTTCTACTAATTTAAGCATCGAAGGGTCTCTATCAGAAATATTTTCGATTAGTAAAGACTTCTTTTGCAGGTGTTCTCTTCGATGACAGGTGCAATAAGGGATTGGCTGCAACAACATAAATTTTTTTAAAATAAACCCTCTCCATGTGCCATTAGAAGCCATTTGCCAATGGCTTGTTTTGGAGGTTCGGATGAAAGGCGCTGGTGGATCATGCAACCCCAGCTTCCACAAAACCAGCCATTGCAGACCTAATGGATGGCCTATGATCATTGATCATATCGATCACAACGTGGATAGGATGTTTGTACGAAACAGAATGGTTGTTTGGTGGATAGCCGAGAGTCTTTCAGTTTGGTATGAATAGAAACTATTAGCTACGGAGGAGTCGAGCTTAAAAGCGGAGTCAAAATGCAAGGGTTCCCAATATGGTAAGATGGAACTCTTAGACAAACATGTCAAGAACTTAAATTTGAAAAGTTGACGGTAAAACTAACAGCTATCATGTCACGTAAATGTAGGGCTTGAAATGGGTTAAGGCCAGCTGCAGGCCGATTGGGCTGGGCTGACTTCAGGTCGGACCTCGACTAGGCTTGAAAATATTTGGACAAAATTTGGATTTAAATATAGAGTCTATTTGCTGTTTGGGTCAAGCTCGAGTATGTCATTGCTCTGGCTCCCCCATGTCTCTATGCGACCTGAAAGGAATTCCAATTGACCTAGCTTGGTCTAATTAAAATGGGTTTGGTCCAATGTGATATGGCTTCACTAGAACCTCAAATTGGCAATCATAAAAAGTGATTTCTCCTCGCTTGTATTCCCTAGCTCCTTGCTTCTTCTCCTTCTTTCTTAGAAGTCAGACTTGGGGTTTCTTCTCCTGCCGCTGCTGTCGCCCCCTATCAGCTCCCTCTTTTGTCAATACTATGTCACAAGCCCACAGTAACTCCCTCTCTCTCTCTCTCTCTCTCTCTCTCTCTCTCTATATATATATATATATATATATATATGGTTTCCGTTAGACCATGAAGACTAGCTAGACTGGCACATGGAGTCGGTTTAGTTGGGTCTAAACTTTGTTAGCTGCCGAGATACACCATCGCTCACGATGGCAGTTAGATTTTGCCAGCAGAGAGAGAGGGGCTTATCTCACAGTGGCTTTCTTTGTTAGCAGCTCTTTTATAAATGTTATGATTGCCTTGGGCGCTCTTGCACCAATTAGATGCCGCTTTTAGTCCTCTTTGTTGCGGATGCTCCCGCAAAAACATACTATTACACTTTATTTATTTGATGGAATGCTGATAACACAAAGCATTACGCCTCTATTTGAACCCCGAAGTTAGCATTAGCAGGGCGCAGCGGAGAGGGAGAGAAATTCTCTGATAATCCAGCAATACACTTGAACTCGAAAAGTATGGACTAGCCCAATTGGGTTTAGGCTGGGTTGGGACTGGCTTTTTCAAAATGAGCCTAAGTCTAGCCTGAAGCATAAAAAAATCTTTTGGGCCAGATTAAGACATGGCATGGCCCATATCTAGCCTTAGATTGATGGTAGCCCCATATTCTAAGAGGGGAAACAATTTGTGCACCGCGCACGATGATTAGCACACGCACGTGGGATTGAAAAAAAATTTTTTTTTTTCAAGGGCCACGCTCCAATCCTGCACATGCGCTAATCACCATGTGTGGTGCAGTCTGCATTGCACAGAGTGCAATAAGAATTTTCCATTCTAAAAGATTGTTCTTGGAAGAAGTTCTCTCAAACATACCACATTATAACTGCATTATTTGAAGGAAGAAAAAGATAAAGGCTATTCAATAATATGTTAAATTTGTCACCAAAAATATAGGAAGATGTTCAACGTGCCTTGAATTTTTTGATCCATGTTCGAAAAATTTGGAAAACAATTAACAGCGTGCGTGCAAGGCGTGGTGCTGGCTATGGCCCGTGCATTTGTGATGGATGGTGGTGTGCAGCATGAGATGTGAGATTGAAGCATGCAGGATGCATGTACCAGCTGCCCAAGTCATAGGTCCCATGCTCACAGGTCACAGGAACGCATCAGGATGCATGTGCTGGCCGCATTAGTTGCGGGTTCCGTGCGCGCGAGTCTCAGAACCTGAGCTAATTTTGAATGTTTATTTATTAATTTTATCTCGTTAAGAGAGTCTGAGACTAGCATATACTGGGATTAGGATTTTATTGAGAAGCTATCTTGTATTTCATTTTTTTGATTATAATAGAATCTCTTCTCCCTCCTCATCAGTGGATGTAAGCTTATAGCCGAATCATGTAAATATGTGTTTGATATGTTCTATTTTCTTGAATCTTTTTATTCTTTTTTGGTTTTATCGAAATCCATCACAATAAACTAGTATCAGATTCATAGCTTGTTGGAATCGATTCTAAGATGTCGGTATAAAATTTGAGATTAAGAATTTTCCTTCAATAGCTTGAGTTTATAGTACATTAAGATGCGTGCTGTCTTGACATAACAAAGGTTGCAGAAGGTCTTGCTGGAGAAGGAGAAGATGCCCACGAGAATATGGATGAGAGGGCCGTTGCCATTACTTGGTTGTAGTTGTTTGATGAGGTTTTGTAGGAAGTCTCCAATGAGAAGATGCTTGCCGGATTATGGCTCAAGTTAGAGCCGACAAACTCTCTTATCAATAAGTTATACTTAAATAAATATTTGTTTATACTACATATGGCAGAAGGTGCTCTGATTAAATGTGATCTTACTGGGTTTCATACAATTATTATGAATATGAAGAATATTGATGTCCAAATTATTGATGAAGATCAAGTTATTATTATGTTGTTTAGTTCTTCATGTAAGCACTTTAAGGATACCTTCTTCTATGGTAGAGATACTATTTTTTATGGTGCACATTAAAGCATCATTACTTTCAAAAGAATCGATGCATGTAACAGAGAATGTGAGTGAAGGACTGGCAAAAAGCTTGTAAGTTGCTAGAGGGAGATCTAACGAAAGAGGATTGAACAGTAGCAAATATAAGACTAGATCAAAATCTAAATCATAAGTTTGACTTTCCGTTACTATTACATGCAAGGGCATATTAAGCATGATTGTTATAAGTTGAAAAATAAGTAACAGAAGGATTAGAATAGGAAGGAAGAATAAGTTTTAGGAAATTAGTACTTTATCGCATGACATTTGAAGATTTCTAAGTTTAAGAAATAAAGACAAGTGTTGGAAAGCCAAATTATACATTTTTGAAGAGTAGCAGTCTTTGAGTTGACTCAAGAAAGAGTTTGAGTCAACTTTGAGATATGTTAGATTTTGGCACAATCTTTGAGTCGATTCAAGGAAGAGTTTGAGTCGACTCTAGCATACAGAATTGGCATGGCACAAGCTTGAGTCGACTCAACATCTTTAAGTTGACACCAAAAAAATCTAGAGAGTTGCATTTTCAGGTCACAAGCTTAAGTTGGCTCAACCAACCTTAAGTCGACTCCCTAGGAACTTGGAGTTAACTCAAGGTTTGGCTGTGTCGACTTAACAGGGGCTAAGAATAGTAATGGCTTGTTCCAGAATTTTTCAGATGTGTGCAAAACCTTTTCAAAAGGCTATTTTGATAGTTTCAATGGTTGCAAACCAATTTAATTTTGAAGCTCCTAACTCATTGTTTGGGTCTCCTAAGGCATCAAAAAGGATGTGTATAAAAGAAAAATAATGAAGCGAGAAGAATATTTAGAGCTATTACTTCAAACATCCAAAAGTATATTTCAAGAAAGTTTATAAGCCAAAAACAGAGCTTTTTGATAATTACCATAAATACACTAATAAAAATATTAATTTATAAATTAATTTATTTTTATTTTTAAAAATTAATATTTTTATTTATCTTTTTAAAAAAATATAACTGTAAATAAAAATAGCTTAATTTTTTGGTTATAAAAAAATTAGAGTAAATCGAATTTAAAATAGATCCGATATGAAGATTCAAAAAAATAAAAAATAAAAATAAATTTTAAAAATGGCCCAGTCGATTCGCCCGATTGGTTCGCTTGACCCAACATGTCCAGCCCAGCCTGCAAGCCAGGCCCAGCACTAGCTCAGCACTTGCTAAGCTCGATCAGACCATAGACCGCCCACCTGGCCCAGTGTGACATCAGCATGATGTCACAAATCACATGGCTCATCATGGACTGGGATGCAAGGGCATTTTGGATATTTTTAAGGAAAAGCAGGTAGCGATTGGTTGCGGTCTTTGCTAAGCTCGGTCCATGGAGTCTATCAGCACAGTAATGATGCAATCATGCGGTCCATCTCTCTCTTGGTTGAAATCCAATAGCTGGTGTTCGATTTGGTTTGATTAAGAAATTTCCTAGCCCTTGTTGCGTGATCCAATGATTCACAACTATTTCGATTGTGATCAGATGGCCAGATCTTCTCTAGAGCACGATCAGACGACTGACAAAAGCTGCTAACCTAATTCAAACTTTCTAAGCACCATTCGATGGCCCAAACTCTTTAGAAGACTCGATCGGATGACTAGCATTGAATCCGACTTTGATTAAGCTATTAGCAATGAATTTTAGGGAATTTTTGAATTGTTTGATTATCATCTCACGGCCAAA
The DNA here is from genome assembly GCA_006176705.1 of Cocos nucifera. NCBI lineage: Eukaryota > Viridiplantae > Streptophyta > Magnoliopsida > Arecales > Arecaceae > Cocos > Cocos nucifera. Next base: position 2,558,057 of record QRFJ01000139.1, on the reverse strand, counting down.
AAGGATCAGGTTTTGCATTAATAGAATAGAGCCCTATTTGACTCGATTTCAGGAGTTTTAAATTGATTTTCACCAAGATTCTTCTTGCTAGCTCTCTCTCTACTCCATAAAAAAGGTACCAGGCCAACAAAAGTGATTTATCTTCAATTTAGGAAAAGCTATGATACAGGATAGAGGCTGAGCTTGGATTGATGATTGCTTTGAGGTAGATGATACTGAGAGGAAGAGCTTGTCTTCTACGCCATTTCTACATCAATGCTAATCCAAAATCAATATCAATTAAATTCTAGTTTTTTTAATTTTCTTTCTTTATTCATTTTAATTTTTTGTATTCAAATTCTGAACTTTAATTTAATAAAAAATTATTTTCATGCTTTTTATGTTCATGCTCGTTATTTTTAATTGCTTTTTATTTTTATTGCAAGTAGATACTAAAATCTAGATAGTGGATCTTAGTACCTAAAATTTATTTTTACACTATTTAAATTTTTATTAATTATTTTTATTATAATTATAATTTTTTATTTTTTAACTTATATTTTATTTTTAAATTTTTTATAAAAATTAAAGATTTTAAATCAAAGCACTACTTTTTTTATGGATTTGATCCGACTCACTATTTTCTATCAAACTGATAAATATGGTATCTTAACGATAACATTGTAGTCTATCAAATTTTTGACACCATTGCTGGAGAATGATATAGACACTATTTTTTATAATTTTTTAATTTTTTTATAAATAAAAAATAATTCCAATAAATGCATTAAGTTTTTGGCACCATTGTCGGAGAGGCATAAAATTAAAATTTTTTATTTTTTTAATTTTTTATAAATAAATTTTTGATTCCTTTGATTTTTTTTTTGTAAAGATAGCTTACTAACTTTTCTTATTTATTTTGTAGAAAAAAAAATTAAGGCAAGGAAAGAAGCATCCAATCTTGTTTGGTTAGATCAATTCTATCCTTACATCTTTTTTTTATATTATTTATTTTATTTTTATATTAATTTTAAAAATATCTACTTAGATTTAATTAAAAACTTCATGACAAGAGTAGAAATCATAATTATTTAGAGCATCCATCATATTAGATTTATTTTATTTTATATTTTTGATGATTGTTGGAGACAAGGTAAGTCTTTCAAAGTTTAATTAATTTCATACATCTAATTTAGCTGCATAGAATTTCTTATTTGAAAGTGATTGTATATATTCATCTTTAATTAATTTAAGAATACCCTTTTGAATACCCTTCCTTAGTCCACAAACAATCAACCAGCATTCTTCATTAACCTAAGCCTTTAATTTAAAATCAATTAGATATCGGCTCTAGAAACTTAAGCTCATTAGGATAAAAAATTCTAAGAATTGGACCGGATTAGGATTAATCAGTTTGATTGGTATTTAAGGCAAGTGGTTCAGGAACTCTATCTTGATAGAAGGTAGTTAATTAATTTCGTTAGCTTAACTGATCAAGATAATTGGTATCTAAGAAAAATAAGAAGGCACTCCCACCAATCTTATACTTATCTGACTAGTTGAGTGGCTGATTTTACTTAGAGAGCTTAAAGATGATCTTGACAGTTAGAAGCTGTCTAAACCTAGGATAACTCTCAGTTAGGATTGATTATCTAACTTGATTACTAACTAAATATTAAATATTAAATTTAATAAAATTTTTTTCTCTTTTTTTAGCTTTAGGACTCCTTAAGTGTTCTTCTTTAGAACTCTTTTCTCTCTTTTTTCTTCTTTTCTCCTCTTTTTTTTAAAAAAATAATTAAAATAAAATAAAATAAATATAATAATAATAAAAAATTAAATCAAATTAAATTAATTAAAAATAAATAAAATAATAATAAAATAAAATTATAAAAAAATATAAAAATAAAAATTTTTAAAAATTAAAAAAATAATAATTAAAATATTAAAAAATAAAAAATAAATAAAAAAAATCTAAATTTTTTTTAACCACATGTTAGGATTACACTAGTACATCATGGTAGGAGATCGCTTTTTTTTGACCTAGTTGAATCTAATTATAAAATTAAATGACTAATTCATATTAAATCAGATATTCAAATAGTTAAAAATCCTAAAGAACCATCTAGGTAGATGAATGAATATTTTATTTTATTTATCTATAATCTATTGACTTAAATCCACTTACTTAATATTTCTGTAATCCACTATGAGATCAAGCCGATTACAATCCAGATGCTCTTATTTTTCTATAGGAATATCAATGAAGATTTCTATAAGCATCTGGATGAATTTTTAAAAATTATTTGCTCTATAATGAAAATCCAAAATTTAACTGATGATACCCTTAGACTAATCTTATTCTCATTTTCATTAAAAGACAAAGCCAAGTATTGGCTTGGCATAATAGAAAGATCAATCCAAACTTAGATTAGATTGTAATATAAATTTCTTAAGAAATTTTATCCCATAGATCGAACCATCATCATGAGGTGAGCCATGATTGGATTTACTGAGCTTTCAGGGAAACAAATTCATGAGTTATGGAGAAGACTTAAGAAACTTCTTAGAAAATGCCCACATTATGGTATATATAGATGGTAGATGCATCTTGTGGAGGTACATTCATGAATAAAAATGAGGATGAAGCCTATGCTTCATTTTAAAATTTAAGTAAAAACTCAATCAACCATGCTTCATTATCTTTCTATGAAAGATTGATTTTTTAGCAAAAATCAGGCAGGAATCTATGAGATCAAATATCCAGACTCTAATTCTAAGGTTGACTTAAATCTGATAGCACAAAAATTAGATAAAGTCGACTTTCTTGCCTAAAAATTAGATTAATTTTTAATTCTAGATCAACAATCTCCTACATAATTCACATTATCTTTAAATTATTAGAAGATTTGTTCTACTTATGCTAGCCTAACCCATCATATAAGTGAACATTCTATGGTTGCATATTTTCATCTTTTATCCAAAAATAAGTCCAAGCTGTATAAGACTTCTCTAAGCCAGTTAATGACCTATTTTCAAATTCATATAATTCAAGTTGGAGGAACCATCCTAATTTTTCTTAGATATCTCAATAGACTCAGGCTCAGATCCAAATTTCACTAGTGCAGAACTACCAAAATAGGCCCCAATACTGTAACTGTGCTTATAATAGAGGTCAACCTAGTCAGTTTATCCAGCCATCATATTATAATCAATCATCACATTCACCTCCTCAACAGACTAATCTAGCTGATGATAGGATTAACCAACTACAATAATTGATTATAACTCAATAGTAATCCATTGCCAGGCTAGAAGCACAAATAGGATAATTAGCTGAGTCTAGCATGAGGAGAGAACCAAATCAATTACCGAGCCAACTAATAGCAAATTCTAAAAATAACCCATCCAATATCTACTAACCACTTAGATTTAGTCATTAATCTAATATTCCATCTAAGAATCCTCAATTTAAGAATGCTAAAATAATTTCTGAACTTAAAAGTGATAGAATTCTTAAGGACTTATACTAAGACTAGATGAAAAAAGCTAGTACTAATGCTAACCAAAATAAAAACTTAGAAGAATAGATTAGTACTGAAACTAACCATATAGAAGAACTTGAGGTCAAAACTGATACTGATGCTGGTTCCAATTTAAATAAGATAGATAAAGAAAAGGAAGGAACAGATGATTTATCCAAGATCTATAAATGTAAAGTCCCATTCTCTTCATTCTTGGAAGCTGGTTCTTTCTGTAACAAGCAAGGGGCATGTAATAAAGAGCCAATAAAGTTGTTTAAGCAAGGTCATATTAATTTACCTCCATAACTGAAGCTATCTTTAGTCACATTTGAGTATGAATATTTAAAACTAAATAACAACATCTCGATATCCATTGCATCAAACCTAACTCCTAACTCAAAAATTTAATTCTTGAGCATTCTAAAAGAATAAATAGAAGAAATTCTTGACAAACAAGGGTCAGAGAAAAGGGTCATAAACTATCTTTCTAAAATTAGCAATGAATTCATCAACAAAGGGATCACAAGCCATCTTCCTAAGATTGGCAATCTAAAATCATTGAAATTTATCAATCCAATATTTGACATGGAATAGGTAGACTGCATTGTGTCTGGCTGAAGACGGTAAACTTAGCACTTATTGAAAGACAATCTAATATTTAATATTCTTACATCTAATTTATCTTTTTTAGCTTACTTTCTTTTTAGGATATACTGAATAAGTTGGAAGGAGAGCCAAATTTTCAAGATCCAAGCTGAACCACAAATATATATTAAGTCAGGTATATTCTTTCTTATTCTTTATTGTATCTTTTATTTTTCTTTTTTCATTAAGGATAATATTGATTAAGTTAGGAAGAATAATAATAATTTTTTTTTAAAGTCCTTGAAGAAGTTAGTATTTAGCATTTAGACACCCGATTACGCTTAAGAATCGAGTTAAACTAAGCATTTTTAAAAGAAAATTGATGCATAGATTAGCAAATTTATGAGATAATGAGGGATCAAGTATTGAGTAAATTCAATAAAGAGTTAAATCTAAAACATAAATAATTTTTTTTGAGTATTTTTAATTTTTTCTACCAACATAAAAAAAGTCTACTTTTTATGGGCTTGTGTAGGCTAATTATACGTTTTTCATAAAAATTATTTTTAAAATAAAATAGTTTTCAAATATTTTTCACTGAGCAATCAGATCTCTTTTTCTAAGCAAGTATTGAGTTTCGCATCAAAAGATGAGAAGGATAAAGAAACTCATTATAAAGCTATTTTTAACTTGTAGCCTATTTGATTCGAGCTAGTAAATTCAAGGGATATTTTATATCTAGTGCCTTAAAGCCAATCAGTTTGGGAGTCATTGGCTTAAAACTTGCTATATAAATCAAATAAAGAGCTTAAAAAATTATGATACTAAATAATGGTATAATGTTAAAAAGAATATATTAATTTTTTACCAAGTAATTAGATCTCGTTGTCTAAGTAAGCAATGATATTCGTATAAAAAAGTAAGCAATGTGAATAAAATTTTTTAATAAATGAGGGATAAAAGTAATAATATACTTGGCCATATGAAAGTTTAGACAATTTAAAAATAAAGATAGAAATAATTTAAAAAAATAATATTTTTTATTTAATTTTAATATTGGTAAGTATTAATACTCTAATAACATATCTCACTTATGCTCTACTGAACATCTTTGAAAATTGTTAGATAAAATTTGAAATACTAAGCTTAAAAGGTATCTAAAACTAAATTTTTTTTTACTCGAGGACGAGCAAAGCTTAAGTTGGGGATATGATAATTACCATAAATATACCGATAAAAGTATTAATTTATAAATTAATTTATTTTTATTTTAAAAATTAATATTTTTATTTATTTTTTAAGAAATATAATTATAAATAAAAAGAGCTTAATTTTTTGGTTATAAAAAAGAAAATTTGGAATAAATCAAATTTAAAATGGATTTGATATCAAGATTCAAAGAAAAAAGAAAAAAAATAAAAATAAATTAAAAAATGGCCTGGCTGGTTAGTCCAACCAGTCTACCTAACCCAGTGCATCCAGCCTAGCCCGCAAGCCAGGCCCAGTGCTAGCTCAGTGCTCCTAAGCCCAACCCGATCACAGCTCACCCGCTCAGCCCAGCATGATGTCATAAATCTCGTGTTTCACCATGGACCGAGATGCAAGGACATTTCAAAGATTTCCAAGGAAAAGCAGGCAGTGATTAGTTGCGGTCTTTGATAAGCTCGGTCCATGTGGTCTATCAGCGCACTAATGGCACGATCGTATGATGCATCTCTCTCTTGGTTGAAATCCAAAAGCTGATGTTTGATCCTATTTGATTAAGGAATTCCTGAGCCCCTGCTGCACCATCTGACAGTTCACAACCATCTCGATCATGATCAGATGGCCAGATCTCCTCTAGAGTATGATCGAACAACTATTGAAAGCTTCTAACCTAATTCAAACTTTCTAAGTGCCATCCGACGGCCCAGACTCTTTAGAAGACTCGATCGGACAGCCAGCATCAAATCCAACTTTGATTAAGCTATTAATTATGGATTTTAGAAAATTTTTGAATCGTTTGATCATCATCTCATGACTAGAAAGGATCAGGCCTTTGCGTTAACAGAATAGAGCCCTATTTGACTTAATTTTAGGAGTTTTAAATTAGTTTTCACCCAAATTCTTCACGCCAGCTCTCTCTCCACTCTATAAAAAGGGTACCAGACTAGCAAAAGTGATTTATCTTCAATAAAGAAGAAGCTCTGATATAAGATAGAGATCGAGCTTGGGTTGATGGTTGCTTCGAGGCAGACGATGTCGAGAAAAAGAGTTTGACTTCTACGTCATCTCTATGCCAACACTGATCCAAGATCAAGATCAATTAAATTCTATTTTTTTTCTATTCTTTTTAATTTCTTATATTTAAATTCTAAACTTTAATTTAATACAAAATTTATTTTCATGCTTTTTAAATTCATGCTCTTTATTTTTAATTACTTTTTATTTTTATTACAAGTAGATGCTAAGATCTTAGTATCCAAAATTTATTTTTATGCTATTTAAATTTTTATTATTTATTTTTATTATAATTATAATTTTTTGACTTTAATTTTATTTTTAAATTTTTTTATAAAAATCAATGATTTTAAACTAAAGCACTATCTTTCTTATGAATTTGACCTGACTTGCTACTTTCTATATATTTTTAAATTATTTTAGAAGTTAAAGTTAAACTAATAAACATGGTGTCTTAACGATAATATCACAGTCTATCACTTTCACTCTAGTTTCTTGTGTGAAATCAAGTGATCCATCAAATCAAGTCTTGAGCATTCAATTCCATAGTCCTTTCAGTGCATTAAATTAGTGGTTCATCAAGTTTCAATCTACTCATTCAAGGAGCTTATTTGTACTTTAAATTTTTGCATTCTAAAACTGCTATAACTAGTTTCAATAGGAGTTGAAACTAGGGGGGATAGGCTCATCCAAGTCTTGAATTAGATTTATACAAGCTTAGGATTAGCTTAGAGATTAGGTTGTGGTTGGTTCTCCTATAAAAATCAATTGAATTAAAATTATGAATTCAAAAAATAATCTTACTATAATTTTGATGATTATAGTAAAATTCTCAAGTGAATTACTTGGAGAGTGGATGTAGATGCTGGGCTAACATCGAACCACTATACATCACTTGTTTGTATGTGTGATATATTCTCTTACATCATATCTTTTATTTTCAGCTGATACATTCATTGCTTCTGCTGTATACATTTAAATTTCAACATAAGTAGTGCACATAGATGTTCTTAAGTGACAAGAATTTTTAAAAACCCAATTTTCCCCTTCCCCCCTCTTGGGTTGTATCTCTAGGCAACAAGCAGAACGTGGGATCGAGATGCTGTGATGATGAAATCAGTGGGAGGAGCAGTGGTGCAGGGATTGGAAAGTTAGGATGCTGAGATCAGAGCACCGGGATAGCAGATCTGGTGGCACGGTGGTGAAAAATGGCAACCAAAGGTGGGGAAAGAAGGGAGGAGGTGGAGAAAATTAGGAGAGGGAAATAATCGGTTATGGCCTCGAGGGGGGGGGGGCTATTTGGGGAAGTATTAGCGATGGTAAAAGTCCATTGCTAAAGTTGTCGCTAATACTTTGAGTGATGAAAGCATCGCTAAAAGTCTTCCAATTTTTAATGACCAAAAATACCTTCATTGTAGTAATTGTCGGAAAAAATTAGTATTAGTGACAACTATTTAGTCATCGCTAATAGCTATTGCTAATACCTCATTTTCTTGTAGTGAGGGAATGTTCATGGAAACAAAGAAAAACTTTTCCTTCCAACAATGCACAGAGGAAGGAAGACTACCTATGAACTTACTTTCTTGATGGGGACTAAAATACCACCACCCGTTTCCGTAGGAGTGCTTCTTTAGAATAAACAGCACCTTGAACAAAGAAGTTTTTGAGCATATGCGAAGCCTAAAGCAGAGGATAATAAAAACAATAATCATCTAGATGGAATTTGGAGTAACATGAGTTGGGAGCACTTTATAAAAATTAAGGACATTAGAAGCAAAAGGATAGAAGGGCAACTAAAGACCTGCCTAAAGGGTCTCCTCGTATAAGGCGACTCGACACCCTAGGGCTGAAGACACTTTTTCCTCCTGGCCTAGCACTTTGAGTTGGAAGACTGAATGGATAGAGTAACAAGACCTAAAGTGATGGAGATTGTCTTCAGAGACAGTCGACCTCTTAGACCTAGGGCCAAAGAAGTCCCCAAATCTCGTCACTAGGCTTTCAGCCCAGGATGACTCAACTCCATAGCAACTTGGAGAAGGGATCCTCATAGTTGGAGCCCAAGGATTCTCTTGAAACCAAGATCAAGATCACCGAGTATCTCGGTCGGACCAACTACTCGCACCCAGACTCTTTCTCTGAGAAGACATTACTATGAATCTATCAAAAAACCAGAAGGGACAGAGGCAAGCAAAAGGACCAACCAAAAGTGAACTCGAAAAGGAAGACCCCAAAAAGCCGCATCACTCATCAAGGCCTAGAAAGGAGATGAAGGCAATCATTGGGACTCTCAAAAATCAGATAACCAAAAGAGCAGGAGCAAAAAGGCGATCGCGGTGGAAGGTAGTCTCCCCCTTCTATACTACACCCATGATCTAGATGGTCCCCATGGATCAAACCCTGGCCACACATCAAGGATCATAGCAAACAAGGCCCGCTACTTCCCAACACTCTATTGATTAGATTCGGCCATGGGGAATAATCTATGTGAGAACGCCAAACCCAATCATCCACCGACAAGTGGCTCCACATGATTGGATATGGCACAACCACCAAGGGGCACCTTTTGGGGTGGAATGATGATCTACCTCGAGCTACTCACCCTCACATTGATGGCCTAAAAACCCATGACCCATCGAATCCTCTAGAATGATTATGATGCAATCAACGAGGTGGCACATCTATCAAAACTAGAGGTGACATGACAACGCACCTAAAGACTAGCAGATTCACAATCGCCCGGACAGCCAGGGTCCAAGGATCCTTTGATGAGAGCACTACTTCCTTTGCCAAAATCTGATGACTTGGACTCGAAAGTGGGGGGCATTTGTTGTGGGCATAACCCACCTAGATCATGATCCTCAGGGCCCATGCTTCAGAAGGTGACTAGCGATTGGGATGATGGTGACGGACGGGCGATCACTACATGAGGGAAGACTAGTGTCCATCCTCAAATCTACTTCAACCTCCTAGATAGGAATTCATCAATCCAACAGGTAGCCGATCACTATCCTTAATATTGGCACTCCATAAGCAACATGACAAGGAGGCCCCTCTGACCTCCAGGATAGAGCTAGCCTGACCTCTAGGCCAAAACCATGCCGATAATTCTGGGAGACCCCTACCGAAGCTCGGAATAGATTCGTCATTCTTTAGTCAAACTCTGACCTCGATCGTATCTTTCCAACCACATGGGTCTTCATCGAATCTTTTGAAACTCTACAAGAAATTTAACTATTAGCGATAGCTAATTGCTATTGCTAATAGTGATTTTGCCATTAGTAAAAGTATTAGCGATGGAATACCATTGCTAATTGATGGTCGGAGCAACTCTAGTCACTAATTGCCATTATTAGCGATAGAAATTCTAGCTATCGCTAATAAGCCCTATTAGTAATGGCATTTGTGATAGCTAATTACCATGGCTATTTATTTATTTTTAAATAAAATTTTAAAAAAAATTAGCGATGGTTTTTTTGATCGCTAATGCCATCGTTAATAAGTTTAGCCCTCTTTAATTTTATTGTTAATAGTTAATTTTATTTTTTTAAAAAAATTATAATGATATTTTTTAAGTATTAGTGACGACTAAAGCCATCGCTAATACCATCGATAATAGTTAATTTTATTTTTTAAAAAAAATATAATAATATTTTTTAAAATCTATTTTAATTAATTACAATCAATTATGATTTCTAACACCTATTATAATTAAAATCCAAAGATATTATGATAACCATAAATAAAAAATTAATTATATTTTATTAAAAATATAAATTATATAATTTTATGAGTAGTATAAAAAAAAGAATAATATATCAAAATAAAAAAAATAGATCAGATCCTTCTTATCATCCTCCTTCTTATCCTCCTGCTCCTCTCCAGTAGCTAATGGATGAGAGTCGGATATTCCAGCATCTTGAAATAAAAAAAATAAAATATTATTAATAAGTTTTAATATGGAGGCATATTTTTTGATACACTTCTTTGATTCTCGAATAGATTATTTCTATATATTTCATTCAATGATATGGAGCTATAGACACCCCCGGTCCATCCATTGGATGGTTTGATTGAATTTTTAGCCTTACATCGTCTTTCCCGACTCAAATCTAAATATATGAAGTTTCTAAATATGAAAATTTAAAATAAGTAAAAAAATTTACTAATAGAATTATCTGATGTGATGGTTGGAACAATGAGCCTAGCTGATCATGTAGTGGTAGATCCTAGAGAATCTCCATAACTGTATCATAGATGACATTCCGGAAGCTCTGAGATCACTGGCTCAAAAGTCTCTGCACGATCTTCTCCACATGCGCATCACTCCAACTTTGGGACATCAAGGTCTGTGACAATGCCGAAGAGTATCGAGCTACTGGAGGATTGAAATTATGGTCGAATCTTATGATCCGGCTCTTACTCACCCCTTCAATGACCTTGAAACATCCCTCAAGATCAACGAGGAGCTTAGTGGATGGGTCATCGCTGCACCATGCAACAACATACTCTGCATAATTTATCTACATGGTTCAAAAATATATTAGTTCTAACATACATATCAAATTTTGTAATAACTTAATAAATATAGTTGAAAATTCTTACAATGTTCTATCATAACTTAGAATCTAAGTAATCACCAATCCTTTTAGACTGGTGTATGGCCTCCCACAACCGTAGCTGGCCTAATGGATGATCCAACTGCCATGTCTACAATAAGTAAATAATAAAACTAAATTAATTAAAGCATATATATAAGGGTTTTTATAGTTCTAGTGAAGAGTTTTGGTATAGATTTGTTACCAGTCTGTTGGCCATAATATATATGCTGACAGAGCGACCTGTGTGCCTGATCAGATCTTGTTGGATGGCCTAGTTCTGTCGAGCCTTCTACTGCTTATTGGAGTATTTTTTGCTGCTCCACTACTCGCAGAGGACCTCCCATACATTCGCCTACATCCAGCAATCCCTATAGGACCTCCAGTCCGATGGTGACTAAAAAATGGAATGCTTGATGGCAAATTGCTAAAGGCTGTATAGACCATCCTGAAACCTCTGTGTGGCCACCGTCTTGAAGGTCTAATGGCCAGTCTCCTCATCTTATTGAGTCTCGAATTGATAGTACTCTGATAAGTAGAAGCAATAATGTATTAACAAGTAGAATACAAACCTATAATAAATTTAAAAATTAAATATTTCTGACTTATCCAAAATATCTTCCAGGCTACATCATGAGCTCTAGATGGCTAGCTAGAGAGCACATTCACCGGCCCTAGCATCAAGCATCGAATGATGTCGGTAACCACATGAGATACTTCAGACTTTCTAAATGTGCTGCAAAATTAACTTTAAATAATAAATGTTGACTCTAGAATGGCTAAATTTAAAACATATTAATTAAAGTTATAGTACTTACAAGTGGCTCTGAATGTGGAAGAGCTCTTTATCCTCTGGTTGAGTTGGAGGTGCCGCGAGTCGGGCAAATCCTCGACCATGGCTCTATGTCTGGGAGCCGATCACTACTGCGTATGATTGTGGGGTCACTAGTGACCTCCTGTCGTTCGAACCTGAGTACAAAATATTTAATATAAAAGAATGTTATATTGATTAATAAAGAATAAAATAACATAAATGAGAATATCTAAAGTGTTAGAGTTTATCATCGATAAGTATCATAAATATATTAATAAAAATATTAATTTATGAATTAATTTATCTTTATTTTTAAGAATTAATATTTTTATTTATCTTTTATAGAAAAATGATCATCAATAAAAAGAGCTTAATTTTTTGGTTAAAATGAAGAAAATTTGGAACAAATCCAATATAAATTGAATCCAATATAAAGACTTAAAGAAAAAAATAATAAAATAAAATAAAATAAAAAAGAAAATCGGCCCAGCTAGTTCGTCTAAAACTCGACCTAGTTTGTTTGGTCAATCACGGCCCAGTGCCTGCTAAAGCCTTCAGAGCTCGCAACCAGCCCACAAACCAACCTAGCCCAGCGACCAACCTAGCATGATGCCAGGATGACATCAAAAAACAATGTAGCTTATGGTGGACTAGGATATAGGGGCATTTCAATCATTTTATAGAAATGCACATGCTAATTCATTGCGATTTATAGAGTGCCTAATCTAGGCAATCCACCAGCATAGTAATGGCACCATCCGATGGCCCAGCTTGTTCCCGATCAAAATCCAATGTCTAGGGTTAATTTTTGATTTGATTCTGGAGTCCAGCTCTTCCTAAATACCATTTGATGGCCTAGAGACTTCCTGATCAAGATCCAGTAGCTACGCTCATTCCAGATTAAGATCCAATGGTTGGCATTCATGCTGGTTTGATTCAAGAGACCAAATTTGATTTAAACCTCTCAGGCACCATTCGGTAGTCCTAAGCTCCCATCAGCAAGATTCTACGGCCAGAATCAGATCCAGATTGATTAAAACACCTAAATAATATATTTTTAGTTATTTTTTAGGGTGTTTGATCAAGATTCGATGGCTAGCATGATCCTGACACTGTTTTAATTTGATTTTCATCTGGATTCCTCTTCACACAAGGTTCTACATGTTGCTTTAATCCCATGATGGTTGATAGCAAAAATCCCTCCCCTCCAACACCTATTTAAAGGACCCAGGCCTCCAGATTCGTCATCTAATCTGAGAGAAGCTATGGTACAGGATAGAGCCAGCTTTGGTTAAGGGTTGCTTCGAGGCAGACGATACTGAGATAAAGAGCTTGTTTTCTACGCCATCTCCAAGCCAATGTCGATTCAAGATCAAGATCAAGATCTAGTTTTTTTCTTTCTTTTCTATTTTTTTAATCTTATGTATTTAAATTTTAAATTTTAATTTTAATACAAAATTTATCTTTTTATGCTCTTTAAATTTTAGCTCTTTATTTTTAATTATAAATTTTATTTTATTGCAAGTAGATGCTAAGATTTAAATAGTAGATCTTAGTACTAAGTTTATTTTTCTATAATGTTTAAATTTTGCTTTTTATTTACAATGCTATTTTCCAACTTCAATTCTATTTTAAAAATCTCTCTTTTTCTTCTTATAAAAATCAAAGATTTCAAAGTTAAAGTACTACCTTTTCCATGAGTTCAACCCAACTCTCTACTTTCTACGTATTTTTAAATATTCAAGAAGTCATAATTAAATTGATAAATATAGTGTAACACCCCACCCCTACTAACTAGTTATGGGTGATGGTGCACATCCCATCCTTATCTAAAGATTAAGAAAATTTCTAAATTATAGCTAAGCTGCAATATCATTTAAACTTGCACAACACAATTATCTCAAATTCTTTGAAATCATAACATTTCAATTTAACTTCTTAATCTGCTAAAGCAATACTTAACTCAATAATTCACATAATCAAACTTAGGGTTTCAAATTACAAAACCATACTTCACCCACACATTCTATTCATTAAACCATCTTTTTATACACACATTTGTAAAACAAGCTGAAACATATACATATAATAGTTTTGACTTAACTATCTCTGCTATACAATACTTCTCAACATATATTGCTTTTACAAGCCAACATCTCCTAACTTCCTCAACTAAAGGTACTAATACACATGCTGATATATACCACTGAATTACGCTACTCCAAAACTGCAGTTAAAAGAAGTGAGGGGTGAGACTTTGGAAAGTCTTAGTGAATGGATAAACAATCTAACAATGGAAAATAAGAAGACATAGCTGAAATATTCATTGTTATAACATATAGCATATGTTTCTAATATACTTTTAAATATGAGTAATCCAAGTAGGAACAAGACTACAAATAAATTATTTTGCTGGAAGAAGGTTTTGCTGAGCTAAAACAAGTTTACTGAACTAATAGAATCTACTGAACTAAGAGAAATATACTAAATTATAATAAACCAATTCTTTTCTAAATAATGCTAATGGCTATGGCAGACTACTTCCAGCGCACTCCTACCATGAGTAGTCAGCACATAGAATGAATGTGAATGCTGCTGAAATAAAGCCCCACTAGACATTCAAATACACCACCAATATACTGCTAATACACCATCGATACACTGCCAATACACTATCAAGCCCCACTGGGCATTCCAATACCTTATATCGTAAGAAGGTGCCAGCTACTATATGCTGTATGATATGCCATGCTATGCATTTTTTTCAAAAGCTGATACTAAATAAACTTTCAAATACTGATAAGCTGATTTAAATAAAATCCAAACAAGAGTAAGCTAAGTATCAAAACATTTGTATATATTTCTTTTTTATACTTATGAATATGAATAGAATCATATATAAGAAAGAAAATACCAAAGCTAGATAAGAAAATCCACTCATTTCAATTGGTTAATAGCTAGCTGGCTGACTCTTTCTAATTCCTTTCTTCCTCTATAACATCAATAAATACTGATTAATACTCATATCCTATGATTCAATATCAAAACTACATCTACATTATTTCTAAACTTTTACTTGATTCTATTCCATTTTACTCTGCTTAGGATTAGCTAAATCCCAACCATAAGCTTCAAGATCTTAAATAATTTAGCTGTTTCATACTTTTCAATACTAATCTTATGATTTGGGAACATCATCTTGTATGCTTTACTTTTACTTTTATTCCTTAACTCCTCTTATCATTGTCTTCACTTTATATTGTTTGTTTTAACTTAGGGTTAGCCAACCTCAACATAAACATAAAGACTTTCCAACAATTCATCTGAAACTTCTGATTATAACTTTCTCTACATTCCGCGAATCACTACAATCAATCTTATTTGCTGAATATTTTAGAAATTCATTGAAATTACATAAGCAGCAATAATTCATACTAAAATTCAAGCTTAAACTCATAGTTTGATCTATTTAAAATATTAAAACTATAAGAAATTACTCAAAAACTAATTCAGACTTAATCTGGAGTTTAAAATTCTTACCTTAAAGGATGAAAAATTCTACTACTATGGTAATAGCTTCTTTCTTTCAAATTCAGCAACTTTTCTCCTGCAATCCAACTCACCACTAAATTATCTCTTTCTAACTAAATCTTCTTTGATTGCTACTAAAAAACAAAACTTTCTCAGCTCTTTTCTCTTCTCTAACCTCTTTGGAGAACTCAAAAAATCCTAAATGATAACAAAAAAATCGGTAGCTCTTATTTGGAAAAGAATAAATTAAGGAAAAAGAGTTGCTAGATGTCAACCCATAAATTTACCACCTAATTCCAACTTACCAGGTGTTGATCAGATGATTTTTCAGCTATTTAATTATTTTCTTAAGCCATTCAGTCATCCTAAGAAAAATAAATTTAAAATTCCAACTCAAAGCCTTCTCGGTTAAAACCTCCACCAAGAAATTTTCGCAATTGGGGTCGACAACTTTGGCATAAGTGTCGACTCCCACACACAGGTCAGCCCCTAGATCATCCCTCAGGTTAGCCCATAGATCGACCTCTCAAGAAAGTGTTGACACCTTATCAAGCAAGTGTCGACCTCCTTCTTGCACTGCCACAAAAATTTCAAAAACTTCCTCTCTATTTTTCTGTGACAGTGTCGACACCTCTTAGAGAAGTGTCGACCCCTTCCCCTGGGTTTGAACAGAAACTTATTTCTTACTCTCTTCTCAGCTTACTCAATACGCAGCTTATTTACATTTCTCTTTTTAAGTTAGTGTCCACTAACTTTAAAATATAAAAGTAAATAAGGAATACCCCCCTATTTGGATTCAATAAAAATGTCAGATTAATCAAAATCCTTAAGAATAAGAACCCAAAATTTAGGTTCTAGTTCAAATTCTTCAAACTTGAAACTTTTAAAACTTTCTTACTTCAGAATGCATAGGTTAAAGGATCTCCAAGATTCGTTAAAAATCACTTTGCAGCTCACCAACATCTTAGGATCAATTATCGGGATTTTTTGTTCTAAGATAACATATATTTCATATACCTCCCCATATGATGCTAGCTTTCAGACTTAGAAAATTTTCAAGACTCGCAATGGCAGGCAGTCATAATTTATGCTTCAAAATCATTACACCCACTAATATTACTTTGAATACATTTCAAGGTATCAATACCATACATACTTGAATAAAAATCTTTTAATTTATCATTTTGTTAGTTCGGGATGTTACATTTTCACCCCTCTTAAAATAAATTTTGTCCTCAAAATTGCATTATCTACTTCAAGTAACTTTTAGGTTTCAATTATGATATCACTAAATATTCATCATTCAATCAACTTATGCTCTTGATAGAATCTCTCTTAGAAATAATTTCAACTCTCTTCTTAAGGTTTTTCACCCTGACAAATCTTATCTTGAGTATTCAACATAAGCTAATATTCAAGGAAACTCAATTAACATATTCCCATTCATTAAACATGCATAAACTTAATTAAACGTTACCAAGTCATATCTTTGTTGACTCCTCCTTCAATTTTCTCCAGAAGAAGGTGTTGTGTCCGAAAGAAGTCCCTCTCTTAATCTTCTTACTTGCTGCCCTAAGATAGAACATTGATGAAGATATCTTCTACTTCTATCATTTGGTCTTTCATAATCTCATCTTAATTGCTAAAATTCTGCACTTGCAACATTATACTTTAATCTTGTTCTTTGAAATAAATGCTTATACTATTTCATATCCTCATAATTCACATCTTGTACTTCAAAATTAAAATGATACTTTAAATCATTTTGAGCATAGATTACCGCTTGCTCTTCTGATTGCCACTGCTCCACATCTGGAGAATCCATTGATCTAAAGGTTTCATAAGGCTGCTCCCATCTATTAATAGTTATATCTACATATGCTCTTACATATCTCCCTTTCCTTTCCTCCACTCCATATATCGGATTTGAAAGTCCCAATTCTCTTGTAAGCTAAAAGAATCTTTAGGGATATCTCAATTACATTCATAATCTGCAATTAACATTCTAAATCAATCATTACTATAAAATTATCCCTAACAATTGCTATCTGATTTTTTATTCATCACTATTCATTACACCATACCAACATACATTTCACACCTATATACAATACTTAGCTCAAATAAGAAACATAAGAATAAGTACACATACTTCACTTATTTCAAAAGCTATTAACATTGTAAACATACTCATTCAACTCATGCTCATTAATCAGCTACTCAATTAATCAAGATATAAAACTACTAATAATTCCTAGCATCACAAGAAATTACATCTGAATATTGAATTATTAACCTCCAATTTAAATTTGTGCTTAAACAAATTCAAACTAAAGTATTTAACTCATATCTTTCGTTCATCTTAAGATAACTTACATCACTTGCTATCCTTTGTACTTCAGCCTATCTTAATCACTGGAATTAGTCCTCACCTTACTTGCTTGCACTTTATTAACAATATTAGACTTTGATTTAATTTATCTATTAATCAAGTCATCTCCAAAATCACTTGACTCACTTTGTGATAATCCTTAGCTTTGTCTCATTTCTACAAATCATAAACCTTTGCTCTGACTTAGGTCCATTCCTACTATTCTTAAACCTTTATTGGTCTCCAATGATCGTGAACTATTTCTTGTCCTTACAGACTATAATTCTTTACTCATTTCTATTAATCATAAATCTTGCTCTAATCATCAATTAAACTTTTACTCATCTAAATAAACTACTAACCTTTGCTTTTGATACCAAACATGTACTTCCTACTAACCTTTGCTTATCTCTACTGATCATAAACCATGCTCTGATATAAAAAAATATAACACCCTATCCCTACTAACTAGTTACGGGTGACGGTGCCATATCTCATCTTTATCTAAAGGTTAAGAAGATTTCTAAATTATAGCTAAGCTGCAATATCATTTAAACCTATAAAACACAATTATCTCAAATTCTTTGAAATCATAACATTTCAATTTAACTTCTTAATCTGCTAAAGCAATACTTAACTTAACTTAATAATTCACATAATCAAACTTAGGATTTCAAATTACAAAAGCATACTTCACCAATGCATTCTATTCATTAAACCATCCTTTTATACACACATTTGTAAAACAAGCTAAAACATATACATATAATAGTTCTGACTCAACTATCTTCGCTATATAATACTTCTCAACATATATTGCTTTTACAAGCCAACATCTCCCAACTTTCTTAACTAAAGGTGTTGATACACATGCTGATATATACCACTGAATTACACTACTCCAATACTACAGGTAAAATAAGTGAGGGGTGAGACTTTGGGAAGTCTCAGTGAATAGATAAATAATCTAACAATGGAAAATAAGAAGACATAGCTGAAATATTTATTTTTATAATGTATAACATATGTTTTTGATATACTTTCAAATATGAGTAATCCAAGTAGGAACAAGATCATAAATAAATTATTTTGCTGGAAGAAGGCTTTGCTGAGCTAAAATAAGTTTATTGAGCAAATAGAATCTGCTGAACCAAGAGAAATATACTGAACTATAATAAATCAATTTTTTTCTAAATAATGCTGATGGCTATGACAGACTACTCCCAGTGCACCCCTGCCATGAGTAGTCAGCACATAGGATGAATGTGAATGCTGCTGAAATAAAGCCCCACTGGGCATTCAAATATACTACTAATACACTATCGATATACTGTCAATACACTGTCAAGCCCCACCGGGCATTCCAATACCTTATATTGCAAGAAGGTGCCGGCTGCTATATGCTGCATGACGTGCCATGCTATGTATTTTTTTCAAAAGCTGATACTGAATAAACTTTCAAATACTGATAGGTTGATTTAAATAAAATCCAAACAAGAGATAAGCTAAGTATTAAAATATTTGTACATATTTGTATTTTATACTTATGAATATGAATAGAATCACATATAAGAAAGAAAATACTAAAGCTAGATAAGAAAATTCACTCTCCTCAACTAGTTAATAGCTAGCTGGCTAACTCTTTCTAATTCCTTTCTTCCTCTATGACATTAATAAATACTGATTAATACTCATATCCTATGATTCAATATCAAAACTACATCTACATTATTTCTAAACTTTTACTTGATTCTATTCCATTTTACTCTGCTTAGGATTAGCTAAATCCCAACCATAAGCTTCAAGATCTCCAATAATTTAATTATTTCATACTTTTCAATACTAATCTTATGATTTGGGAACATCATCTTGTATGCTTTTCTTTTACTTTTATTCCTTAACTCCTCTTATCATTGTCTTCACTTTATATTATTTATTTTAACTTAGGGTTAGCCAACCTCAACATAAACATAAGGACTTTCCAAAAATTCATCTGAAACTTCTGATTATAACTTTCTCTACATTCCGCTAATCACTACAATCAATCTTATTTGCTAAATATTTTGGAAATTCATTAAAATTACATAAGTAGCAATAATTCATACTAAAATTCAAGCTTAAACTCATAGTTTGATCTATTTAAAATATCAAAACTATAAGAAATTACTCAAAAACTAATTCATACTTAATCTGGAGTTTAAAATTCTTACCTTAAAGGATGAAAAATTCTACTGCTATGGTAATAACTTCTTTCTTTCAAATTCAATAGCTTTCTTCCTTCAATCCAACTCACCACTAAATTATCACTTTCTAACTAAATCCTCTTTGATTGCTACTAAAAAATAGAACTCTCTCAGCATCTCTTCTCTTCTCTGACCTCTTTGGAGAACTCAGAAAACCCCAAACGATAATAAAGAAATCGATAGCTCTTATTTGGAAAAGAATAAATTAAGGGAAAAAAGTTGCTAGATGTCAACCCATGAATTTACCACCTAATTCCCAACTTACTAGGTGTTGATTAGATGATTTTTCAGCTATTTAATTATTTTCTTAAGCTGCTCAGTCATCCCAAGAAAAATAAATTTAAAATTCCAACTCAAAGCCTTCTCGGTTAAAACTTGCTCCCAAAAATTTTCATAATTGGGGTCGATACCTTTGGCATAAGTGTCGACATCCACATATAGGTCAACCCCTAGATCATCTCTCAAGTCAGCCCATAGGTCGACCTCTCAAGAAAAGTGTTGATACCTTATCAAGCAAGTGTCGACCCCCTTCTTGCACCGCTACAAAACTTTCATAAACTTTCTCTCTATTTTTCTAAGACAGTGCCGATACCTCTTGGAGAATTATTGATCCCTTCTCCTGAGTTTGAATAGAAACTTATTTCATACTCTCTTCTCAGCTTACTTAATACACAGCTTATTTACATTTCTCTTTTTAAGTTAATATCTATTAACTTTAAAACATAAAAGTAAATAAGGAACACCCCTTATTTGGATTCAATAAAAATGCTAAAAAAATCAAAATCCTTAAGAATAAGAATCCAAAATTTAGGTTCTAGTTCAAATTCTCCAAACTTGAAACTTTTAAAACTTTTTTACTTCATAACGCATAGGTTAAAAGATCTCCAAGATTCGTTAAAAATCACTTTGCAGCTCACTAACACTAAGGATCAATTATCGAGACTTTTTGTTTCAAGAAAATATATATTTCATATACCTTCCTATATGGTGCTAGCTTTCAGACTTAGAAAATTTTCAGGACTTACAATGACAGATAGTCATAATTTATGCTTCAAAATCATTACACCTACTAATATTACTTTGAATATCTTTTAAGATATTAATACCACACATACTTGAATAAAATTTTTTTAATTTATCATTTTGCTAGTTCAAGATGTTACATACGGTATTTTAACCACAACATCATGCTCTATCAAGATTTTGGTGCCATTGCTGGAGAGGCATAAAAATTAAAATTTTTAATTTTTTTAATTTTTTATGAATATTACTTACTAACTTTTCTTATTTATTTTATAAAAAAAGAATAAAAAAATAGGGCAAGGAGGAAAGCTACCAATTTTGCTTGGTGAGATCAATCCTAACCCTAGATCTCTTTCTTTTTTATTATTATTTATTTTATTTTTAAATTAATTAAAAAATATTTATTTAAATCTAATTAAATATTTTATGATAAGAGTAGAAACTCTAATTATTTAGAGCATCCATCATATTAAATTTATTTTTATTTTTGATGATTGCTGGAGATAAGGCAAGTTTCTCAAGTTCAATTAGTTTCATGCACCTAATTTAGTGGCATAAGTGAAGAAAAATCTAATTTTTCATCATAGGATCGTTCAGATCTGATTAGATTTGAGATAAATTTTTCTATAAAAAATTCTACGATCTAATCAGATCTAAGAATTCTCAGATCTGATCATGGTGATCTAATATTAAAAATAAAAAATAAATTTAAATTAGATTTAATTTTAAGTATCTTATTGGGTAATCTGATTATCCTGCGATGATTCTATTAATTTTTAAGATTCTGGAATGAGCCACGCATGCACCTGGTCTCTACTAGTATCCACTCGGATAGGATCTGAATGTTTTCTCCTCACAAATCTCTTTTCCAAAGATCAGATCTATAGATCCTTCAAAATTATTTTTGAAGGTAGCCCATCTGTCTCACGAACACCATCGCGTAGATCTTGAATCTTATGCTAAAAATCTTGGACCTTCAACTCAGATTTGTGCCTAACTTTTTTAGGCTTGTAGAAGAGAGGGAGAGAGACGATAGAGGGGGTGTGGGATATGGTATGGACGATAGCACCTCTGCATGAAAAATAAAATCATGCAATGTTCTCTTTGGCATGAGAAAGATTTCTTAAACCCAATGCCATTTAGAGTCCCACTTTGACCAAATAACATACTTATTTGATCATTGGAACTCTAAGACTTATTTTTCATGTGAAACCTCGGATCCCATCTAGTTTTTATTGCCAAAAATTAATCAAAAAGTGGGCGACATGAGTAGATAAGGAAGAGTCCATTAGGCCAAGGACTCTTCCCTCAAGAGTTTGATCCAAATCAAACTCTATCAAAATCCAGTCAAAACACCATCATAAATCATGAAATTTGGCACACCCATAGCATGACTCAAGCCCTATACATATCCAAAAATCAAATCAAAAGAATTTCTAAAAAATTTTCTAGAAGTATTTGATCAGGTGACCCTCAATTCTCTTAATTGGATCAACTTTTGACCCTAGTCCAATTGCAGTAGAAATGGATTTAATTTTTATAATTTATCTAACCTAAACTTATTCCAATCAGATGAAAATAAACTCATTCAAAATACCAAAATAAGTCAAATTAAATTTGACTCGATTATAAAAAATCAAAAAGATTACAGAAGAAAAAAGTCAGGCTCAATCGTATGCTAGCACGATTATCTTGAACCTGATTGGATCTAATCCAAATCAATCAAACTGGATTAGCTCAATTGATGACATCCAGCCCTAAATTCTTATTTGTGTGATCCAGTTAGGTTTAGTTCCATTTGGTAATGAGACATGTCATGATCTCTATCATCGACATCATCAAAATATCTTTTGATGGACCAAAACTTTTCTAATTCATACAATTAGAATAATTGATCATCAAAATCATTCTAATTGCTCTCAAAATCTACCAATAACATCTAGCAGTATATAGTGGCAATCCATCAGAACCAAAAGTAAATTTTTTGGTGCAGCTATCTGTGTGATTGAGTTTTTCTATCTTGAGCCCCGATAGGATTAGGGTTAAGGTGAACTCGTCAAACCCAACATCCGTCATATGAATTAATCATTTGATTCGAGTCTAATTTGAAACCCTAATAGAAACTCTTTTTATCATCTTTACTCTGCCATGGCCATAGACTTAAGAACTCAATCTCATGATTATCATAGGGCTACACCTCATCTACTGAGGTAGATAGATCCCTTATTGGTGCAATCTAATTTCTATAATGAACATGCTATAGCCAACATACACTTCAGAATTTCAAATGGCTAGGAGACTGAGTTATGGTGTAGTCGAACTATAACACCCTCAAGGTGAACTATCGATGGACCTCAGATCAAAGAACCAGATACACCACTGCAGCATCCAATTAGTCATCGATGAGAAGATAGACTTTCTTATGACTGCTCGAGATGGTCACACTCAGTACCCTCATTCTCTAACGAGTACCTGTACTCTCGCTCTAGTGTCTCCACATCATAGACTCAAGATACATCTATCATCATACACCAATCTTTCGAATCGATCACCATCCTCGTGATGATCCTACGGTCGGGAGTAGTTTATGAGTTAATTATGAGAATTCATATCTTAAATTTTTAACTCTTGAAAATATGAATTATCATTATCATTAACTCAAAGAATGTATCACAGACACTTTAAATACATACTATGATAGAAAATAATATTTTTATTAATTTATAGTTAAAATTATAAAATTATTCTTAGAAGTGTATTATAAATGTTTAGTCAATCTGACTTCTAGGGCACACATCTAACAAACTCCCACTTGATCTAAAGCCAATTGGCTACAAATCTAAGTTCCATCTGAAGAGAAATCCTGATTTCTCGGATCAGGTTTGTTCAGATCTAATCAGATCAAGAGATATATTTCAAAATTTTTTTTCTTTGATCTAGATCAGATCTGAAATATTTCAAATTTGATTATTATTATTTTAAAATTTAAATAAAATTTAGATAAATTAAATCAAATTTAATTTATCTTGATATGGATAATCCTATTATCCGTTGATGATCCTGCATGCAGCGGAAGATTCTGGATCTAGCCACGCAAGTGCCTGGCCTCTACCGGTATCTACTCAAGCTAGATCTGGAGATTCTCTTCTTCTCTATCATATCTCCAAAAATTAGATCTAGATCTGATCTGGAGGATCTTCAAAACTCCTTTTGAAGATCAGCAGTCGTCCTTTGCAGCAGCGCAGCCTTCTAGCTTTCAGTCGCCTTTCTTTGATCTGGATTCGCACCAACCAAAAGTCCAAAACTCCTTTTGGACGTGGAGAGGAAGGGGAGAAGGTGGTTTGGCATGGAGGAAGAGGGGAGAGGCAGCCTTGGGGCATGGGAATTGTGATTCCTTTCAATCATCTTAATCTGAGTTGGGCGCAGGGTCTTATTTATAGACTAAGTCTGTGATCCAACTTCCTCTTCTTCCCAACCAATCACAACTCTTTGTGAAATCAGATCTAAATCTGATTGGTGGGAATAGAGTCCCCTGGATTCCTCCTTAGAGGGTGCCTAAGACCAGTCAAAGTTGGTTCTTAGGAGAACTCTAATTGGAATCCAAAAAGGAGATGGAGTCCCTGTCCAACAGGGACTCCTAGGCGCCTCCAACTTGGGCACACGCCAAGGGTGGCGTGCGCCCTCCTTCCTTGCCAGGTTCTGGCAGGGGGACAGGCCCCCACCAGCTCTCCAATAGGTGCATGACATGTGGTCAAAAGTCAAAGTGTCAATGGTCAACATTTGACCAGTCAAAGGTAGACTTTTGACCAAAGTCAAAGAACAAGAAATGGCAGGTGACCAAAAATGGCAGGTAATGTCTTACAAAATAAGACAACCTTTTCTGACTTGGACAACCTCCAGTCAGACCATATGAAGGCCTCTGATTGAGCACAAACTCCTTTGGCTCAGTCAGGACAACTTATTTATGATAGTAAAAGAAGAACGTTAGGTTCAATCGAGTGCTAGCACGATTTTCTTGAACCTAATTGAATCTCATTCAGATCAATTGAACTGGATCAGTTCAATTGATGATCACCAGATTCAAACCCTTGTTTGTGTGACCCAGTTAGGTTCAGTTCTGTATGGTAATGGGATATGTCATGATCTCTATCATCGACATCATCGAAACTCCTTTCGATGGATCAGAACTCTTCTGATTCGAACAGCTAGAATGATCGATCATCTAAATCATTCTAATTGCTCCCAAAATCCACCAGTGACACCTAGCAGTATATGGTGGCAACCCATCAGAGCTGAATGCGAACCTCTTGGTGCAGCTACCTGTGTGATTAAGTTCTTCTATCTTGAGCCCCGATCAGATTAGGGTTAAGGTGAACTCGTCAAACCCTAGTTTCTGTCATATGATGTAATCATTCGATTCGAGTCCGATGTGAAAATCTAAATAGAAACTCTTTCTATTATTTCACTCTGCCATGGCCATGGGACTTCTGGACTTGATTCTCATGATCATCATAGGGCTGCTCCTCTACCACCGAGGTAGATAGATTCCATCTTGATGCAATCCAGTTCCTACAATGAACATGCTATAGCCAACATACACCTCAGGGTTCCATATGGCTAGGAGACCGAGTAATGGTGTAGTCAAACTATAACACCCTCAAGGTGAACTGCCGATGCACCTCAGGTCAAAGAACCAGACACACTACTGCAGCATCGAGTCAGTCATTGACGAGAAGGTAGACTTCCCTAATGACTACTCGAGGTGGTCACGCTCAGTGCCCTCGTTCTCTAACGAGTACCTGTACTCTCGCTCCGGTGTCTCCACACCGTAGACTCAAGACTCATCTACTAAAGAGAAGCGATTGTACACCAACCTTCCGGATCAATCACCATCCTCGTGATGATCCTATGGTCGGGAGCATTTTATGAGTTAATAATGATTATTCATGTCTTAAATTTTCAACTCTTGAAAATATGAATTATCATTACCATTAACTCAAAGGATGTATCACAGACACTAAATACACATATGTGATAGAAAATAACCCATTTTATTGATTATTAGTCAAAATTATAATTTTGCCCCTAGAAGTGTATTACAAGTGTCAGCCAATTCTGGCTTCTAGGGCACATATATCTAACAATCTCCCACTTGTCCTAAAGCCAATTGGCTACAAGTCTAAGTCCCATCTTCTCAAGGTGGGCTTCGATCTTCTGCTGGCCCAACGGCTTTGTAAGTGGGTCTGCCACATTATCTGTGGAGTTGACTCTCTTGACCTCGACGTAACCCTTCTCGAGGTAATCGCGGATGAGGTGGTATCGCCGCTCAATGTGCTTGGATTTCTGGTGAGACCTCGGCTCCTTAGCAAGGGCTATGGCGCCATTGTTGTCGCAGTATAGAGGAATGGCATCTGATGGCATTACTCCAATTTCTGCAGCAAACTTCTTGTACCAGAATGCTTCCTTCGCAGCCTCTGATGCAGCGATATATTCTGCTTCCATGGTGGAATCTGCTATCACCAGTTTGCTTGGAACTCTTCCAGCTGACAGCACCACCATTGCACACAAACAGACTCCCAGATGTCGACTTTCGATCATCTATATCGGACATGAAATCCGAGTCTGTGTATCCCTGGACTTGGAGTTCTCCATTACCAAAGACCAACATCATATCCTTAGTTCTTCTCAAGTACTTAAGGATACATTTCACAGAAGTCCAGTGTTCTTCACCTGGATTTGACTGATATCTGCTTGTGACACTCACAGCATGGGCTATATCAGGTCGTGTACATAGCATGGCATACATGAGGCTCCCTATTGCAGAAGCATAAGGGATCTTGCTCATGCGTTCTATTTCCTCAGGTGTGCTAGGGCACATCTTCTTGGAAAGATGAATACCATGTCTGAAGGGTATTAATCCCCTCTTAGAGTTTTCCATACTAAACCTCTTTAGTACTTTCCTCTATGTACATCTTCTGTGAAAGTCCTAGCATCCTATTCGGTCTATCCCTATAGACCTTAATTCCTAGAATAAAGGATGCTTCACCTAGGTCTTTCATGGAGAATTCCTTGGACAACCATAATTTGACTGATGTCAACATGGGAATATCATTCCCAATAAGGAGGATGTCATCCACGTACAATACGAGGAAGACAACAGCGCTCCCACTGACCTTTTTGAAAACACATGGTTCCTCTTCATTTTTGATGAAACCAAACTTTTTGATCACATCATTGAAACGAGTGTTCCAGCTCCGAGATGCTTGCTTAAGTCCATATATGGACCTTTGCAGCTTGCAACCTTGTGATCAGTATCACTGGATGTGAAACCTAGCGGCTGTTCCATATAGATATCTTCCTCAAGATATCCATTTAAGAATGCCATTTTCACGTCCATTTGCCATATTTCATAATCGAAATAGGCTGCAACAGCAAGCAATGTGCGGATGGATTTTAGCATAGCCACTGGGAAAAGGTATCCTGATAGTCAATGCCTTCGCGTTGACTATAACCTTTTGCCACTAGTCTAGCCTTGAATGTCTCCACATTCCCATCTGCACCAATCTTTCTCTTGAAGATCCATTTACACCCAATAGGTACTATACCTTCTGGTGGATCTACCAAGGTCCAGACTTGGTTTGAGTGCATCGAGTCAATTTCTGACTGCATTGCCTCTAGCCATTTCTCGGAGTCGATATCTGATATCGCCTCGTTGTAGGTTTTGGGATCATCACCATGAGCACCATTACCTACGAGGAACATTTTCTCTACTTCCTCTGAAATAATACCTAAGTATCTCTCAGGGGGATGGAAAACTCTTTCCGATCTACGAGGTGGAGGAGGTAGTGTTCTTATTGGCTCAACCTGATTTGGTTCCAATTGGTCCTTAGCTCGTTGTACTTGTGAGACTTTCTCATCAAGCTTAATCTGCTTTCCAATGCCGCTATCTTGAATAAACTATTTTTCAAGAAAGATGGCATGTCGACTCACAATCACATTGTGGTCTTCTGGAATGTAGAAATAGTATCCTAATGACTCTTTAGGATATCCTATGAATCGAGCTCTAAAGGACCTAAACTCTAACTTGTCCGCTTGTTGTCTTTTGACATGAGCCGGACAACCCCAAATTCTGAGATGACTCAGACTTGGTTTCTTACCGTGCCATATCTCATACGGTGTGGTAGGAACGGTTTTAGAGGGAACCCTATTCAGTAGATAAATTGAAGTTAACAATGAGTGTCCCCAAAGAAAATCAGGGAGGTCTGTGAAGCTCATCATGGATCGAACCATATCCAATAGAGTCCGATTTCTCCATTCTGAAACCCCGTTGAGTTGAGGTGTTCCTGGTGGAGTCCATTGAGAGACTATGCCATTTTCCTTGAGATAGTCTAGGAATTTTCGGCTAAGGTATTCACCTCCTCGATCTGATCGAAGAACCTTAATGGGTTTTTCCAGTTTGTTTTTCTACTTCATGTCTGAATTCTTTGAACTTTTCAAAAGCTTCAGACTTGTGTCTCATAAGATACACATACCCATACCTAGACAGATCATCGGTAAAGGTAATGAAGTAGACAAAATTGCCTCTAGCCGGCACATCAAATGGGCCGCACACATCAGTATGTACTAGGGCAAGGAGATCTGTGGCCCTCTCCCCATGTCCAACAAAAGGGAGTTTAGTCATTTTGCCTTGAAGACAAGATTCACAAGTTGGATATGACTCAAAAGTCAATGGACTCAATAGCCCATTTTTCTCCAATTTGTTGATCCTATCTTCTGCTATATGACCTAATCTCAGGTGCCATAGATATCTGTCGTTTGGACTATCCCTAGGTCGTTTGGCATTCACGTTTTGCTCGATAGTTAGAATAGGTACATCAATATGTAGCTGATAAAGACCATTAATAAGGAAACCATTTGCAATTTTATTTCTTTCATAAAGAATGTTACAATGGTCCTTAAAGAAGGTAATCACATAGCCTTCTTGTGCTAAGCATGAAACAGAAATCAAATTCCTGCTAGCTGCAGGCACATAATAACAGTCTTTCAAAACTAAGTCTAAACCAGATGGTAATCGAAGAGGGTATGTTCCCACGGCTACTGCAGCAACTCTTGCTCCATTACCGATGCGTAGGATCATGTCTCCATCCCTCAGCCTCCTGCTATCCTCAAGACCCTGCATGGAAGTGCACAGATGAGCACTAGAACCAGAGTCAAGCACCCAACTGGATGCAGAAGAAACCGTAAGGTTAGACTCAATAACGAGCATACCTCCAGAAGGACCTTCCTTCTTGTTCTTCAGGGTGGCCAGGTAAGTAGGGCAGTTCCGCTTCCAATGGCCGTCGCTGTTGCAATGGAAACACTTTCCTTTGACATCGGCCTTTCTTCTTCGGCTCTGCCTTCTTCTTCTTTGATCCTTCCACCTTTCTGCTTTTTCACAGACTTCTTTTTCTTTCCATAAGACTTTCTTTTGGAAGAAGTCCGTTCCATAGCAAGAACTGAGCCTTTAGAACCTTTCATAGAAAGCTCAGCGGTAACCAGCATATTCATTAATTCGGCCAAGGAATTTTGAAGTTTATGCATGTGGTAATTCATGATGAATTGCCCATATGCATCAGTCAAGGATTGCAGAATAATATCGTTCTGCAGATCCAAGTCTAACTTCACACCGAGCTTCTCAAGCTCTTCCATGTCCTTGATCATTGTCAGACAGTGATCTTGGACTGACTGCCCATCACGCATCTTAGCCTTAAAAAGTCATTTCGTGACTTGATATTTGGCTGCGCGACTCTGTTCACCAAACATCTCCTGCAGGTGAGCCAACATTTGGCGAGCAGTCCCGATATCTTCATGTTGGCGCTGGAGCTCATCAGACATCGAGCCCAACATGTAATATCTGGCCTTATTATCTTCGTCTATCCATTTTTCCAGAGACGCTCTCTGTTCAATGGATGGACGGGCTGGTAAGGTGGGAGGGTCCTGGTCCAAGTACATGGGTTAACTTCTCGAAACCCAAAACTAATTTTGTAGTTCCTGAGCCAATCTTTATAATTGGGTCCAGTCAGTCTATGTGTGTCCAGGATACGTGCCAATGGGTTGGACGCAGACATTTTTCTGTAGAGAGTCAAAGATTCTAGTTAGATACTGTAATTATGACTTGACCAATTTATTTAGGAAATTTTATTTTTAAACAAATTAGCTCCCACTATTTTCTCGGATCCCTACACTCCCTCTGTAGAGATGCAAAAATCTCCATGATTAATGATTTCTAGTGGGTGGTGCGGTCTCACCAACTGACTCATCACCTCACCTAACAGTTATTGGTGATGGGTTAGCCAATGAGTGAACAACTCTTGTTCAATGATTCTCTAATCATGGTGCACCCAAACTTGGTCTCTAATTCATGAATCTCACCGTATCCAAAATATTGATCCACTCCTTAGTTAAGTCAGACCCACCATTTGCATAGACTGGGTTCCTAATTGAGTCTCTCACCGTATCCAAAATATTGAGCCCAACTCATCCTCCAGCCCATAGCATCCAATGCCTAATAGACATGGTTGCATCTTTCCGGTGCAACTGAGCCACTGTATCCAGCCGAGAACAATCAACCCCGGGAAGGGCCCGCACATCTACAATGGTGGAAGACCTCAGACTTAATCTTTTCTTAGGGAGAATTGATTCAGGTCTCATTAAACTAGACTTGTCATAGTCATAACAATTATGACTAACCTAGTGGCATGGGTTAGCTCGGATTATTGACCACCTCAGATCAGAACTGTGTCAACAGATATGGCCAGGTAAGTGAGACCGGTGGAAGGAATATGCCATTAACTCGTACAAGAATGCATTCAGGTCGAGTAGCTTCCAATTAAAAACCAGTCGGTCGTATGTGCCAAACTTACCTTAGACACCAAATTGTTGAGCCAGAACCAATTGGGTTAGCCTACAATCCAGACTCTAACCTCTGAGCCTAATTAGGTCTTGCTTGATCGTGACTCGATCTTGACCCAGACTTAATCCTATTAGGCTGGTCAATTTAAGCATTGTTGATCCCATCTAACCAACTCTTGATTCGGTTTGATCAACCGCTTAGACCTAATTGAGCTACCCAAGCCCGAACCCAGTATTATGAATATGTCTTAGATCTGAAATTCTCAATTTTAGACCTAATTAATATTCCATAATCTTAATTTTTAATTAAGTAGGGTTCATAAACAAAATATGCACAATAAATCCTAGGGTTTCAGGATCTAGGGTTTTGCAGAAAGTAAGTTTTGGGTTTCTGATTAAGGACGAACACGCAGCACCCCTACACATCATAAGAACACCCCATCGAATGGGAAGAGAGGGCCTTTAAACCCTTCTTCATTCTTATGACCGGACGGCCAAGAGGAACGCCTTAATCAGGAACATGCAATGCTACAAAATAGTTTTAGATCTATATCATATATCTCATATACAAATTAGATCTAATCATGGCATATTTTGCATACATCTCATGTATCGAATCATGCATATTTTTAGATCTAAATTATCTCATAATAATCTAAAAAATTAGATTTAAATTGATCTAATCAAAATAAATTCTAATCTAGACAATTATGTAGAACTATTCTACAACTAGTCTAGACATGCATCAATCATATCTCATATGATATTTAAAATTAAATAATTTTTATTTGCTATTTTTTAGATGTTATTATAACCATTATAATATCAAAAAATAGTAAATAAATAGATCTAAAATATGATTTAATCAAGATTAAATTCAAAAACATGCAAGACTATTCTATAGAACTATTCTATTTTAGAACTAGTCATGCATATTTTCTAATCTTAGATCCAAATCATTTAATTTTAATTTTTTCTGATTTTAGATCACATGAATTCGAATCTGTGTATCCCTGGACTTGGAGTTTTCCATTACCAAAGACCAACATCATATCCTTAGTTCTTCTCAAGTACTTAAGGATACATTTCACAGAAGTCCAGTATTCTTCATCTGGATTTGACTGATATCTGCTTGTGACACTCACAGCATGGGCTATATCAGGTCGTGTACATAGCATGGCATACATGAGGCTCCCTATTGCAGAAGCATAAGGGATCTTGCTCATGCGTTCTATTTCCTCAGGTGTGCTAGGGCACATCTTCTTAGAAAGATGAATACCATGTTTGAAGGGTATTAATCCCCTCTTAGAGTTTTCCATACTAAACCTCTTTAGTACTTTCTCTATGTACATCTTCTGTGAAAGTCCTAGCATCCTATTCGGTCTATCCCTATAGACCTTAATTCCTAGAATAAAGGATGCTTCGCCTAGGTCTTTCATGGAGAATTTCTTGGACAACCATAATTTGACTGTTGTCATCATGGGAATATCATTTCCAATAAGGAGGATGTCATCCACGTACAATACGAGGAAGACAACAGCGCTCCTACTGATCTTTTTGAAAACACACAGTTCCTCTTCATTTTTGATGAAACCAAACATTTTGATCACATCATTGAAACGAGTGTTCCAGCTTCGAGATGCTTGCTTAAGTCCATATATGGACCTTTGCAGCTTGCAAACCTTGTGATCAGTATCACTAGATGTGAAACCTAGCGGCTGTTCCATATAGATATCTTCCTCAAGATATCTGTTCAAGAATGCCATTTTTACATCCATTTGCCATATTTCGTATTGAAATAGGCTGCAACGGCAAGCAATGTGCGGATGGATTTTAGCATAGCCACTAGGAAAAAGGTATCCTAATAATCAATGCCTTCGCGTTGACTATAACCTTTTGCCACTAGTCTAGCCTTGAATGTCTCCACTTTCATCTGCACCAATCTTTCTCTTGAAGATCCATTTACACCCAATAGGTACTATACCTTCTGGTGGATCTACCAAGGTCCAGACTTGGTTTGAGTGCATCGAGTCAATTTCTGACTGCATTGCCTCTAGCCATTTCTCAGAGTCGATATCTGATATCGCCTTGTTGTAGGTTTTGGGATCATCACCATGAGCACCATTGCCTACGAGGAACATTTTCACTAGTTTCTCTGAAATAATACCTAAGTATCTCTCAGGGGATGGAAAACTCTTTCCGATCTACGAGGTGGAGGAGGTAGTGTTCTTATTGGCTCAACCTGATTTGGTTCCAATTGGCTCTTAGCTCGTTGTACTTGAGAGACTTTCTCATTAAGCTTGATTTGCCTTCCAATGCCGCTATCTTGAATAAACTATTTTTCAAGAAAGATGGCATGTCGACTCACAATCACATTGTGGTCTTCTGGAATGTAGAAATAGTATCCTAATGACTCTTTAGGATATCCTATGAATCGAGCTCTAAAGGACCTAAACTCTAACTTGTTCGCTATATCTTTTGACATGAGCCGGATAATCCCAAAATTTTGAGATGACTTAGACTTGATTTCTTACCGTGCCATATCTCATACGGTGTGGCAGGAATGATTTTAGAGAGAATCCTATTCAGTAGATAAATTGAAGTCAATAATGAGTGTCCCCAAAGAAAATCAGGAAGGTCTGTGAAGCTCATCATGGATCGAACCATATCCAATAGGGTCCGATTCTCCGTTCTGAAATTTCGTTGAGTTGAGGTGTTCCTGGTGGAGTCCATTGAGAGACTATGCCATTTTTCTTTAGATAGTCTAGGAATTTTTGGCTAAGGTATTTACCTCCTCGATCTGATCGAAGAACCTTAATGGGTTTTTCAGTTTGTTTTTCTACTTCATGTCTAAATTCTTTGAACTTTTCAAAACCTTCAGACTAGTGTCTCATAAGATACACATACCCATACCTAGATAGATTATCGATAAAGATAACGAAGTAGACAAAACTGTCTCTAGCCGACACATTAAATGGGCCGCACACATCTGTATGTACTAGGGCAAGGAGATCTATGGCCCTCTCCATGTCCAACAAAAGGGAGTTTGGTCATTTTGTCTTGAAGGCAGGATTCACAAGTTGGATATGACTCAAAAGTCAATAGACTCAATAGTCTATTTTTCTCTAATTTGTTGATCCTATCTTCTGCTATATGACCGAATCTCAGATGCCATAGATATCTGTCATTTGGACTATCCCTAGGTTGTTTGGCATTCATGTTTTGCTCGATAGTTAGAATAGGTACATCAATATGTAGCTGATAAAGACCATTAATAAGAAAACCATTTGCAATTTTATTTCTTTCATAAAGAATGTTACAATGGTCCTTAAAGAAGATAATCACATAGCCTTCTTATGCTAAGCATGAAACAGAAATCAAATTCCTGCTAGCTGCAGGCACATAATAACAGTCTTTCAAAACTAAGTCTAAACCAGATGGTAATCGAAGAGGGTATGTTTCCACGGCTACTGCAGCAACTCTTGCTCCATTATCGATGCATAGGATCATGTCTCCATCCCTCAACCTTCTGCTATCCTCAAGACCCTGCATGGAAGTGCACAGATGAGCACTAGAACCAGAGTCAAGCACCCAACTGGATGCAGAAGAAATCATAAGATTAGACTCAACAACGAGCATACCTCCAGAAGGATCTTCCTTCTTATTCTTCAGGGTGGCCAGGTAAGTAGGACAGTTCCGCTTCCAAAGGCCGTCGCTGTTGCAATGGAAACACTTTTCTTGCAAGCAGCTTAATCTACTCAAGCTAGATCTGGAGATTCTCTTCTTCTCTATCATATCTCCAAAAATTAGATCTAGATCTGATCTGGAGGATCTTCAAAACTCCTTTTGAAGATCAGCAGTCGTCCTTTGCAGCAGCACAGCCTTCTAGCTTTCAGTCGCCTTTCTTTGATCTGGATCGCACCAACCAAAAGTCCAAAACTCCTTTTGGACGTGGAGAGGAAGGGGAGAAGGTGGTTTGGCATGGAGGAAGAGCGGAGAGGCAGCCTTGGGCATGGGAAATTATGATTCCTTTCAATCACTTCCTATCACAATCTGGGTTGGGCGTAGGATCTTATTTATAGACTGTCTATGATCCAACTACTCTTCTTCCCAACCAATCACAACTCTTTGTGAAATCAGATCTAAATCTGATTGGTGGGAATAGAGTCCCCTGGATTCCTCCTTAGAGGGTGCCTAAGACCAGTCAAAGTTGGTTCTTAGGAGAACTCTAATTGAAATCCAAAAAGGAGATGGAGTCCCTGTCCAACAGGGACTCCTAGGTGCCTCCAACTTGGGCACACGCCAAGGGTGGCATGCACCCTCTTTCTTGCCTGGTTCTGATAGGGGGACAGGCCCCCACCAGCTCTCCAATAGGTGCGTGACATGTGGTCAAAAGTCAAAGTGTCAATGGTCAACATTTGATCAGTCAAAGGTAGACTTTTGACCAAAGTCAAAGAATAAGAAATGGCAGATGACCAAAAATGGTAGGTAATGTCTTACAAAATAAGACAATCTTTTCTAACTTGGACAACCTCCAGTCAGACCATATGAAGGCCTCTGATTGAGTAGAAACTCCTTTGGCTCAGATAGGACAACTTATTTATGATAGCAAAAGAAGAACATTAGGTTCAATTGAGTGCTAGCACGATTTTCTTGAACCTAATTGAATCTCATTTAGATCAATTGAACTGGATTAGTTTAATTGATGATCACTAGATTCAAACCCTTGTTTGTGTGACCCAGTTAGGTTCAGTTCTGTATGATAATGGGATATGTCATGATCTCTATCATCGACATCATCGAAACTTCTTTCGATGGATCAGAACTCTTCTGATTCGAACAGCTAGAATGATCGATCATCTAAATCATGCTAATTACTCCCAAAATCCACCAATGACACCTAGCAGTATATGGTGGCAACCTATCAGAGCTGAATGTGAACCTCTTGGTGCAGCTACCTGTGTGATTAAGTCCTTCTATCTTGAGTTCCGATCAGATTTGGGTTAAGGTAAATTCGTCAAACCCTAGTTTCTATCATATGATGTAATCATTCAATTCAAGTTCGATGTGTAAATCTAAATAGAAACTCTTTCTATTATTTCACTCTGCCATGGCCATGGACTTCTGGACTTGATTCTCATGATTATCATAGGGCTGCTCCTCTACCACCGAGGTAGATAGATTTCATCTTGATGCCATCCAGTTCCTACAATGAACATGCTATAGCCAACATACACCTCAGGATTCTATATGGCTAGGAGACCGAGTAATGGTGTAGTCAAACTATAACACCCTCAAGATGAACTGCCGATGCACCTCAGGTCAAAGAACCAGACACACTACTATAGCATCGAGTCAGTCATTGACGAGGGGTAGACTCCCTAATGACTACTCAAGGTGGTCACGCTCAGTGCCCTCGTTCTCTAATGAGTACCTGTACTCTCACTCCGGTGTCTCCATACCATAGACTCAAGACTCATCTACTAAAGAGAAGCGATTGTACACCAACCTTTTGGATCAATCACCATCCTCGTGATGATCCTATGGTCGGGAGTATTTTATGAGTTAACAATGATTATTCATGTTTTAAATTTTCAACTCTTAAAAATATGAATTATCATTACCATTAACTCAAAGGATGTATCACAGACACTAAATACACATATGTTATAGAAAATAACCCATTTTATTGATATTAGTCAAAATTATAATTTTGGTCCTAGAAGTGTATTACAAGTGTCAGCCAATTCTAGCTTCTAAGGCACATATATCTAACAATCTTCCACTTATCCTAAAGCCAATTGGCTACAAGTATAAGTCCCATCTTCTCAAGGTGGACTTCGATCTTCTACTGGCCCAACGGCTTTGTAAGTGGGTCTGCTACATTGTCTGTGGAGTTGACTCTCTTGACCTCGTCGTAACCCTTCTCGAGATAATCGCGGATGAGGTGGTATTGCCGCTCAATATGCTTGGAGTTCTGGTGAGACCTCATCTTCTTAGCAAGGACTATGGCGCCATTGTTGTCGCAGTATAGAGGAATGGCATCTGATGGCATTACTCTGATTTCTACAGCAAACTTCTTATACCAAAATGCTTCCTTCATAGCTTTTGATGCAGCGATATATTCTGCTTCCATGGTGGAATATGCTATCATCATTTGCTTGGAACTCTTCCAGCTGACAGCACCACCATTGCACACAAATAGACTCCCAGATGTCGACTTTCGATCATCTATATCGGACATGAAATTCGAATCTGTGTATCCCTGGACTTGGAGTTCTCCATTACCAAAGACCAACATCATATCCTTAGTTCTTCTCAAGTACTTAAGGATACATTTCACAGAAGTCCAGTATTCTTCATCTGGATTTGACTGATATCTGCTTATGACACTCACAGCATGGGCTATATCAGGTCGTGTACATAGCATGGCATACATGAGGCTCCCTATTGCAGAAGCATAAGGGATCTTGCTCATGCGTTCTATTTCCTCAGGTGTGCTAGGGCACATCTTCTTAGAAAGATGAATACCATGTTTGAAGGGTATTAATCCCCTCTTAGAGTTTTCCATACTAAACCTCTTTAGTACTTTCTCTATGTACATCTTCTGTGAAAGTCCTAGCATCCTATTCGGTCTATCCCTATAGACCTTAATTCCTAGAATAAAGGATGCTTCGCCTAGGTCTTTCATGGAGAATTTCTTGGACAACCATAATTTGACTGTTGTCATCATGGGAACATCATTTCCAATAAGGAGGATATCATCCACGTACAATACGAGGAAGACAACAGCGCTCCTACTGATCTTTTTGAAAACACACAGTTCCTCTTCATTTTTGATGAAACCAAACATTTTGATCACATCATTGAAACGAGTGTTCCAGCTTCCGAGATGCTTGCTTAAGTCCATATATGGACCTTTGCAGCTTGCAAACCTTGTGATCAGTATCACTAGATGTGAAACCTAGCGGCTGTTCCATATAGATATCTTCCTCAAGATATCTGTTCAAGAATGCCATTTTTACATCCATTTGCCATATTTCGTAATCGAAATAGGCTGCAACGGCAAGCAATGTGCGGATGGATTTTAGCATAGCCACTAGGAAAAAGGTATCCTAATAGTCAATGCCTTCGCGTTGACTATAACCTTTTGCCACTAGTCTAGCCTTGAATGTCTCCACATTTCATCTGCACCAATCTTTCTCTTGAAGATCCATTTACACCCAATAGGTACTATACCTTCTGGTGGATCTACCAAGGTCCAGACTTGGTTTGAGTGCATCGAGTCAATTTCTGACTGCATTGCCTCTAGCCATTTCTCAGAGTCGATATCTGATATCGCCTTGTTGTAGGTTTTGGGATCATCACCATGAGCACCATTGCCTACGAGGAACATTTTCACTAGTTTCTCTGAAATAATACCTAAGTATCTCTCAGGGGGATGGAAAACTCTTTCCGATCTACGAGGTGGAGGAGGTAGTGTTCTTATTGGCTCAACCTGATTTGGTTCCAATTGGTCCTTAGCTCGTTGTACTTATGAGACTTTCTCATTAAGCTTGATCTGCTTTCCAATGCCGCTATCTTGAATAAACTATTTTTCAAAAAAGATGGCATGTCGACTCACAATCACATTGTAGTCTTTTGGAATATAGAAATAGTATCCTAATGACTCTTTAGGATATCCTATGAATCGAGCTCTAAAGGATCTAAACTCTAACTTGTTCGCTTGTTATCTTTTGACATGAGCCGGATAATCCCAAATTTTGAGATGACTCAGACTTGATTTCTTACCGTGCCATATCTCATACGGTGTGGTAGGAATGATTTTAGAGAGAATCCCTATTCAGTAGATAAATTGAAGTCAATAATGAGTGTCCCCAAAGAAAATCAGGAAGGTCTGTGAAGCTCATCATGGATCGAACCATATCCAATAGGGTCCGATTTCTCCGTTCTGAAATTTCGTTGAGTTGAGGTGTTCCTGGTGGAGTCCATTGAGAGACTATGCCATTTTTCTTTAGATAGTCTAGGAATTTTTGGCTAAGGTATTCACCTCCTCGATCTGATCGAAGAACCTTAATGGGTTTTTCAGTTTGTTTTTCTACTTCATGTCTAAATTCTTTGAACTTTTCAAAACCTTCAGACTTAGTGTCTCATAAGATACACATACCCATACCTAGATAGATTATCGATAAAGATAATGAAGTAGACAAAATTGTCTCTAGCCGACACATTAA
The DNA here is from genome assembly GCA_006176705.1 of Cocos nucifera. NCBI lineage: Eukaryota > Viridiplantae > Streptophyta > Magnoliopsida > Arecales > Arecaceae > Cocos > Cocos nucifera. The sequence goes on along the minus strand of QRFJ01000139.1, from coordinate 2,519,047 downwards.
ATGGGCCGCACACATCTGTATGTACTAGGGCAAGGAGATCTATGGCCCTCTCTCCATGTCCAACAAAAGGGAGTTTGGTCATTTTGTCTTGAAGGCAGGATTCACAAGTTGGATATGACTCAAAAGTCAATAGACTCAATAGTCTATTTTTCTCTAATTTGTTGATCCTATCTTCTGCTATATGACCGAATCTCAGATGCCATAGATATCTGTCATTTGGACTATCCCTAGGTTGTTTGGCATTCATGTTTTGCTCGATAGTTAGAACAGGTACATCAATATGTAGCTGATAAAGACCATTAATAAGAAAACCATTTGCAATTTTATTTCTTTCATAAAGAATGTTACAATGATCCTTAAAGAAGATAATCACATAGCCTTCTTATGCTAAGCATGAAACAGAAATCAAATTCCTGCTAGCTGCAGGCACATAATAACAGTCTTTCAAAACTAAGTCTAAACCAGATGGTAATCGAAGAGGGTATGTTTCCCACGGCTACTGCAGCAACTCTTGCTCCATTATCGATGCATAGGATCATGTCTCCATCCCTCAACCTCCTGCTATCCTCAAGACCCTGCATGGAAGTGCACAGATGAGCACTAGAACCAGAGTCAAGCACCCAACTGGATGCAGAAGAAATCATAAGATTAGACTCAATAACGAGCATACCTCCAGAAGGATCTTCCTTCTTATTCTTCAGGGTGGCCAGGTAAGTAGGACAGTTCCGCTTCCAATGGCCGTCGCTGTTGCAATGGAAACACTTTTCTTTGACAGCAGCTTTCATCTTCGGCTCTGCCTTCTTCTTCTTTGTTCCTTCCATCTTCTACTTTTTTGCAGACTTCGTTTTCTTTTCATAAGACTTTCTTTTGGAAGAAGTCCGTTCCATAGCAAGAACTGAGCCTTTAGAATCTTTCATAGAAAGCTCAGCGGTAACCAGCATATTCATTAATTCGGCCAAGAAATTTTGAAGTTTATGCATGTGGTAATTCATGATAAATTATCCATATGCATCAGTCAAGGATTGCAGAATAATATCGTTCTGCAGGTCCAAGTCTAACTTCACACCGAGCTTCTCAAGCTCTTCCATGTCCTTGATCATTGTCAGACAGTGATCTTGGACTGACTGCCCATCATGCATCTTAGCCTTAAAAAGTCATTTGGTGACTTGATATTTGGCTATGCGACTCTGTTCACCAAACATCTCCTGCAGGTGAGCCAACATTTGGTGAGTAGTCCCGATATCCTCATGTTGGCGCTGGAGCTCATCAGACATCGAGCCCAACATGTAATATCTGGCCTTATTATCTTCGTCTATCCATTTTTCTAGAGATGCTCTCTATTCAATAGATGGACGGGCTGGTAAGATGGGAGGGTCCTGATCCAGTACATGGGTTAACTTCTCGAAACCCAAAACTATTTTATAGTTTCTGAGCCAATCTTTATAATTGGGTCCAGTCAGTCTATGTGTATCCAGGATATGTGCCAATGGGTTGGACGCAGATATTTTTCTGTAGAGAGTCAAAGATTCTAGTTAGATACTGTAATTATGACTTGACCAATTTATTTAGAAATTTTATTTTTAAATAAATTAGCTCCCACTATTTTCTTGGATCCCTACACTCCCTCTGTAGAGATGCGAAAATCTCCATGATTAATGATTTTTAATGGGTGGTGCGGTCTCACCAACTGACTCATCACGTCACCTAACAGTTATTGGTGATGGGTTAGCCAATGAGTGAACAACTCTTGTTCAATGATTCTCTAATCATAGTGCACCCAAACTTGATCTCTAATTCATGAATCTCATCGTATCCAAAATATTGATCCACTCCTTAGTTAAGTCAGACCCACTATTTGCATAGACTGGGTTCCTAATTGAGTCTCTCACCATATCTAAAATATTGAGCCCAACTCATCCTCCAGCCCATAGCATCCAATGCCTAATAGACATGGTTGCATCTTCCGGTGCAACTGAGCCACTGTATCCAACCGAAAACAATCAATCCCGAAAAGAGTCCGCACATCTATAATGGTGGAAGACCTCAGGCTTAATCTTTTCTTAGGAAGAATTGATTCAGGTCTCATTAAACTAGACTTGTCATAGTCATAACAATTATGACTAACCTAGTGGCATGGGTTAGCTCGGATTATTGACCACCTCAGATTAGAACTGTATCAATAGATATGGCCAGGTAAGTGAGACCGATGGAAGAAATATGCCATTAACTCGTACAAGAACGCATTCAGGTCGAGTAGCTTTCAATTAAAAATCAGTCGATTGTATGTGCCAAACTTACCTTAGACACCAAATTGTTGAGCCAGAATCAATTGGGTTAGCCTGCAATCCAGACTCTAACCTCTGAGCCTAATTAGGTCTTGCTTGATCGTGACTCGATCTTGACCTAGACTTAATCCTATTAGGTCGGTCAATTTAAGTATTGTTGATCCCATCTAACCAACTCTTGATTCGATTTGATCAACCGCTTAGACCTAATTGAGCTACCCAAGCCCAAACCCAACATTATGAATATGTCTTAGATCTGAAATTCTCAATTTTAGATCTAATTGATATTCCATAATCTTAATTTTTAATTAAGTAGGGTTCATAAATAAAATATGCACAATAAATCCTAGGGTTTCAGGATCTGAGGTTTTGCAGAAAGTAAGTTTTGGATTTCTGATTAAGGACGAACATGCAGCACCCCTACACATCATAAGAACACCCCATCAAATGAGAAGAGAGGGCTTTTAAACCCTTTTTCATTCTTATGATCGGACGGCCAAGAGGAACGCCTTAATTAGGAACATGCAATACTATAAAACAGTTTTAGATCTATATCATATATCTCATATACAAATCAGATCTAATCATGGCATATTTTGCATACATCTCATGTATCGAATCATGCATATTTTTAGATCTAAATTATCTCATAATAATCTAAAAATTTAGATTTAAATTGATCTAATCAAAATAAATTCTAATCTAGATAATTATGTAGAACTATTCTACAACTAGTCTAGACATGCATCAATCATATCTCATATGATATTTAAAATTAAATAATTTTATTTGCTATTTTTTAGATATCATTATAACCATTATAATATCAAAAAATAGTAAATAAATAGATCTAAAATATAATTTAATCAGATTAAATCAAAAACACGCAAGACTATTCTATAGAACTATTCTATTTTAGAACTAGTCATGCATATTTCCTAATCTTAGATCCAAATCATTTAATTTTAATTTTTTCTGATTTTAGATCTGATCACATCTCATGTGACATCTGAAATCATTTATTTTCTAATTAAAATAAATTTAAAATTAGATCTAAATACTTTTAGAACCTTGGCTCTGATACCAGTTGAAGGGAAATCCTGATTTTCCGGATCAGGTTCGTTCAGATCTGATCAGATCAAGAGATATATTTCAAATTTTTTTTTTTTAATCTAGATCAGATCTAAGATATTTTAGATCTAATTATTATTATTTTAGAATTTAAATAAAATTTAGATAAATTAAATCAAATTTAATTTACCTTGATATGGGTAATCCTATTACCCATTGATGATCCTGTATGCAGGGGAAGGTTCTGGATCTAGCCACGCAAGTGCCTGGCCTCTACCGATATCCACTCGGGCTGAATCTGGAGATCCTCTTCTTCTCTATCACATATCCAAAAATTAGATCTAGATCTGATCTGGAGGATCTTCAAAACTTCTTTTGAAGATAAGCAGTCATCCTTTGCAGCAGCGCAGCCTTCTAGGTTTCAGTCGCCTTTCTTTGATCTGATTCGCACCAACCAAAAGTCCAAAACTTCTTTTGGACGTGGAGAGGAAGGGGAGAAGGTGGTTTGACATGGAGGAAGAGGGGAGAGGCAGCCTTGGGCATGGGGAATTGTGATTCCTTTCAATCACTTTCCATCACAATCTGGGTTGGGCGCAGGATCTTATTTATAGACTGTCTGTGATCCAACTTTTCTTCTTCCCAACCAATCATAACTCTTTGTAAAATTAGATCTAAATCTGATTGGTGGGAATAGAGTCCCCTGGATTCCTCTTAGAGGGCACCTAAGACCAGTCAAAGTTGGTTCTTAGGAGAACTCTAATTGGAATCCAAAAAGGAGATGGAGTCCCTATCCAATAGGGACTCCTAGGCGCCTCCAACTTGGGCACACACCAAGGGTGGCGTGCGCCCTCTTCCTTGCCTGGTTCTGGTAGGGGGATAGGCCCCCACCAGCTCTCCAATAGGTGCATGACATGTGGTCAAAAATCAAAGTGTCAATGGTCAACATTTGACCAGTCAAAGGTAGACTTTTGACCAAAGTCAAAGAATAAGAAATGACAGGTGACCAAAAATAGCAGGTAATGTCTTACAAAATAAGACAACCTTTTCTGACTTGGACAACCTCCAGTCAGACCATATGAAGGCGTCTGATTGAGCACAAACTCCTTTGGCTTAGACAGGACAACTTATTTATGATAGCAAAAGAAGAACGTTAGGTTCAATCGAGTGCTAGCACGATTTTCTTGAACCTAATTGAATCTCATTCAGATCAATTGAATTGGATCAGTTCAATTGATGATCACCAGATTCAAACCCTTATTTGTGTGACCCAGTTAGATTCAGTTCTGTATGGTAATGGGATATGTCATGATCTCTATCATCGACATCATCGAAACTCCTTTCGATAGATCAGAACTCTTCTGATTCGAACAGCTAGAATGATCGATCATCTAAATCATTCTAATTGCTCCCAAAATCTACTAGTGACACCTAGTAGTATATGGTGATAATTCATCAGAGCTGAATGTGAACCTCTTGGTGCAGCTACCTATGTGATTAAGTCCTTCTATCTTGAGCCCCGATCAGATTAGGGTTAAGGTAAACTCGTCAAACCCTAGTTTCTATCATATGATGTAATCATTTGATTCAAGTCCGATGTGAAAATCTAAATAGAAACTCTTTCTATTATTTCACTCTGCCATGGCCATGGACTTCTGGACTTGATTCTCATGATTATCATAGGGCTGCTCCTCTACCACCGAGGTAGATAGATTCCATCTTGATGCCATCCAGTTCCTACAATGAACATGCTATAGCCAACATACACCTTAGGGTTCCATATGGCTAGGAGATCGAGTAATGGTGTAGTCAAACTATAACACCCTCAAGGTGAACTACCGATGCACCTCAGGTCAAAGAACCAGACACACTACTGCAGCATCGAGTTAGTCATTGATGAGAAGGTAAACTCCCTAATGACTACTCGAGGTGGTCATGCTCAGTGCCCTCGTTCTCTAACGAGTATCTATACTCTCGCTCTGGTGTCTTCACACCGTAGACTCAAGACTCATCTACTAAAGAGAAGCGATTGTACATCAATCTTTCGGATCAATCACCATCCTCGTGATGATCCTATGGTCGGGAGCATTTTATGAGTTAACATTGATTATTCATGTCTTAAATTTTCAACTCTTGAAAATATGAATTATCATTATCATTAACTCAAAGGATGTATCACAGACACTAAATACACATATGTGATAGAAAATAACCCATTTTATTGATATTAGTCAAAATTATAATTTTGCCCCTAGAAGTGTATTACAAGTGTCAGCCAATTCTGGCTTCTAGGGCACATATATCTAACACCATCTTCTCTAGGTACACTTCGATCTTTTGTTGGCTTAATAATTTTATCAGCGGGTCAGCCGCATTGTCTGCAGAGTCAATTCTCTTGACCTCGACATATTCCTTCTCGAGATAATTGCAGATGAGGTGGTATCACTACTCAATGTGTTTGAATTTTTGGTGAGACTTCGGCTCCTTAGCAAGGGCTATGGCACCATTGTTGTCACAGTATAGAGGGATGGCATCTAATGGCATCACTCCGAGCTCTATGGTAAACTTTTTATACCAGAATGCCTTCTTTGCAGCCTCTGATGTAGCGATGTACTCTGCTTCGATGGTGGAGTCTGCTATCACCATCTGTTTGAAACTCTTCCAACTGACAGCTCCATCATTACAAATAAATTGACTTTTAGATGTCGACTTTCGATCATCTTGTCAAACATAAATGTATACCCTTGGATTTGGAGTTCTCTATTACCAAAAACTAGAAATATATCCTTGGTCTTTCTCAAGTACTTAAGGATACATTTCATAGAAGTCCAGTACTCTTTGTCTGGATTCGACTGATATCTGCACGTGACACTCACAGCATGGGCAATATCTGGTCGTGTACATAGCATGGCATACATGAGACTCCCTATTGCCGAAGCATAAGAAATCTTGCTCATGCATTCAATCTCTTCATGTGTGCTAGGGCACATCTTCTTGGAGAGATGAATGCCATGTCTAAAGGATACTAAACCTCTCTTGGAGTTTTCCATGCTGAACCTCTTCAGCACCTCCTCTATGTACATTTTTTGTGAGAGACCTAGCATCCTATTTTGTCTATCCCTGTAGATCTTAATTCCTAGAATAAAAGATGCCTCTCCTAGATCTTTCATAGAGAACTCCTTAGACAACTACATTTTGACTGTAGTCAATATGAAAATATCATTTTTAATTAGGAGGATGTCATCCACATACAGTACGAGGAAGATACCAGCACTCCCATTGATCTTTTTGAAAATACAGGACTCCTCCTCATTCTTGATGAATCCAAATGATTTGATTATATCATTGAAATGAGCATTCCAGCTCCGAGATGCTTGCTTAAGTCCACATATGAATCTTTATAGCTTGCATACCTTGTGATCATCATCACTGAATGTAAAACCTAGCGGCTGTTCCATATAAATATTTTTCTCAAGATATCCATTTAAGAACATTGTTTTCACATCCATCTATCATATTTCATAATCGAAATAGACAGCAACATCAAGCAACATGCGGATAGATTTGAGCATGGCTACTGGCAAAAAAGTATCCTGATTGTCAATGCCTTCGTGTTGACTATATCATTTCGTTATGAGTCTTATTTTGAATGTCTCTACATTTCCATTGGCACCTATCTTTCTCTTGAAGATCCATTTACATCGAATAGGTAATATACCTTCAGGTGGATCTACCAAGGTCCAGACTTGGTTTGAATATATTGAGTCAATCTCTGACTTCATTGCTTCTAACCATTTTTTGGAGTCAATATCTGATATCATCTCATCATAGATTTTGGGATCATCACCATTAACCCTATTTTCTGTAAGAAACATTTTCTCTATATCTTCTGAGATAGTACCTAAGTATCTTTCAAAAGGATAAGAAATTCTACTTGATCTACGAGGTGGAGGAGATAGTGTCTGGATTGGCTCAATCTGATTGGATTCCATAGATTTCTTAGCTCATGGCTCTTGGAAGACTTTCTTCTCGAGTCTAATCTGCCTTTCGATGTCATCATCTTGAATAAACTATTTTTCAAAAAAGATGGCGTGTTGACTCACAATCACATTATGATCTTCTGGAAGATAGAAATAATATCGTAATGACTCTTTAGGATATCCAATAAACCAAGCTCTAAAGGATCTAGACTCTAATTTATCCACCTATTGTCTCTTGACATGGATTGGACAATCCCAAATTCTGAGATGATTCAGATTTGGTTTCTTACCATGCCATATCTCATATGGTGTGGTAGGAATGATTTTAGAGAAAAGCCAATTCAGTAAATATATAGCAATCATCAGACTATATTCCTAAAGAAACTCAGGAAGGTTCGTGCAACTCATCATGGATCGGACCATATCTAATAGGATCCAGTTTCTCCATTCTGAAATTTCATTGAGTTGAGGTATTCCAAATGGAGCCCGTTGAGAGACTATGCCATTGTCCTTAAGATAGTCTAAGAATTTTCAATTAAGGTATTCGCCTTCTTGATCTGATCAAAGAATCTTAATAAATTTTTCTATTTATTTTTCTACTTTGAGTTTAAATTTCTTGAATCTTTCAAAAGCTTCAGACTTATGTCACATCAAATATACATCCGTATCGAGATAGATCATCGATAAAGATGATGAAATAGACATAATTACCTCTAGTCGGTACATCAAATGGGCCGCATACATCAGTATGTACTAGGGCAAGTTGGTTTATGGTCCTTTTTTCATGTCCTACAAAAGAAAGCTTGATCATTTTGCTATGAAGGCATGATTCATAAATCGGATATGACTCAAAAGTCAATATACTCAATAGCCTGGATTTCTTTGATTTGTTAACCCTATCTTTAGCTATATGATCTAGCTTAAGGTGCCAAAGATATCAATTATTTAGACTATCCCTAGATCGCTTTGATCCTATGGCATTCATATTTTGCTCGATATTAAAAACAAAAACATTAATATATAACTGATAGAGATCATTTATGAAAACCACTTGCAATTTTATTTTTTTCATAAAGAATATTATAATGGTCCTTAAGAAAACTAATTACATAGCCTTCTTATGCTAAACATGAAATAGAAATCAAATTTCTGCTTGTTGCAGACACATAAAAATAATCTCTAAGAATTAGATCTAATCCTGACGGTAATCAAAGAGGGTATATTTCTACGACCACCGCAGCAACTCTTATTTCATTTTCGATGCATAGGATCATCTTACCATCTCTCAGCCTCCTGCTATCCTCAAGACCCTACATAGAAGTGCACAAGTAAGCACTAGAACTAGAGTCAAGTATCCAACTGGATGTAGAAGAAATCATAAAGTTAGATTCTATAAAGAGTATACCTCTAGAAGGACCTGTCTCCTTCTTGTTCTTCAGGCTGGCCAGGTAAAGAAAGTAGTTTCGCTTTTAGTGGCCGTCTGTGTTGCAATGAAAATATTTTTTCTTGTCAGCGATCTTCTTATTTGGCTCTGCCTTCTTCTTCTTCTTCCCACCTTTCATCTTCTACTTCTTCACGGTCTTTCTCTTCTTCCCAAAAGATTTTCTCTTAGAAGAAATCCGCTCCACAGCAAGCACTGAGCCTTTTGAATCTTTCATAGAGAGCTCAGCAGTAACTAGCATATTCATAAGTTTAGCCAAGGTATTTTATAATTTATGCATATGGTAGTTCATGATGAACTGTCCATATGCATCAGTCAAAGACTACAGAATTATATCAATCTATAAATTCTGATCTAACTTGACACAGAGTTTTTTAAGTTCTTCTAAGTCCTTGATCATCATCAGATAATGATCTCGGACCGACTATCCATCATGCATTTGAACCTTAAGAAGTCTTTTTATGATTTGATATTTGATTGTGCAATTTTGTTCACCAAACAACTCTTGTAGGTAAGCTAACATTTGGCAGCTAGTTTTAATATTTTCATGTTGGTGCTGGAGCTCATCAAACATCGAGCCCAACATGTAATACTTGCCTTCGTTATCTTCATCCATCTATTTTTTTAGAGATGCTCTCTGATTAGTGGATGGATGTGCTGGTAAAGTGAAAGGATCCTATTCCAACACATAAGTCAACTTCTCAAAATTCAAAACTATTTTGAAGTTTTAGAGCCAATCCTTGTGGTTGGATTTGGTCAGTCTATGGGTGTCCAAGATAAGGGCTAGTGGGTTGGATGTAGACATTTTTCTATAGAGAATCAAAGTTTCTAGTTAGATTTTGTAATTAGACTTAACCAATTTATTTAAAAATTTTATTTTTAAATAAATTAGGCTTTCACTATATATTCGGATTCCTGCACTCTCTTGGTAGAGATGTAAAAATCTTCATGATTATTGATTTCTAGTAGGTGGTGCGGTCCCACCAACTGGTTCACTATCTCACCTAAAAGTTATTGATGATGGATCAATCGATGAGTAGACAACTCTTATCTAATGATTCTCTAATCATAGTGTATCGAAATCTAATTTCTAATTCATGAAGCTCACCATGCCCAAAAAATTGCTCCACTCCTTAGTTAAGTCAGACCCATCATTACATGAATTGGATTTCTGATTGAGTCTCTCACCGTATCTAAAATATTGAGCCCAGCCCATCCTTTAATCCATAGCATCCAATGCCTAATAGATATGATTGCATCTTTTTGGTGTAACTAAATCACTGTATCCAGTCGAGAACAATCAACCTCGAAAAGGATCCACACATCTATAATGGTGGAAGATCTTAAACTTAATATTTTCTTAGAAAGATTTAATTAGGTCTCTTTAAACTTAACTTGACTTAGTCATAACAATTATGACTAACCTAGTGGTATGGGTTGGCTTGAATTGTTAGCCATCTCAAATCAGAACTGGATCGAAATAAATGGCCAGGTAAGTGAGACCGGTGGAAGGAATATGCCATTAACTCGATAAGAATGTATTCAGATCGAGTAACTTTCAATTAAAATTCAGTCGATCATATTTGCCAGACTTATCTTAGACACCAAATTATCAAATTAGAATCAATCAGATTAGCCTGTAGTCCAGGCTCGAACCATGGAGCCAAATTAGGTCTTGATTTGATTGAGTCACATCTCAATGTGATTCGATCTTGATCCAGACGTAATCTTATTAGGCTAGTCAATTCTAAGCCTTCTTTGATCCCACCAAACCAACTTTTGATTTGATTTGATAAACTACTAGACCTAATTAAGCTATCCAAGCTCGAACCTAATTTTATGAAGATGTTTTAGATATGAAAATTCATAATTTTTAGATCTAATTAATTTCATAATCTTAATTTTTAATTAAGTTTTGGGTTCATGAATAAAATATGTAATAAAATCCTAGAATTTTTGGATCTAAAATTTTGCAGAAAATAAGTTCTGATTTTTGATTAAGGATGAATGCGCAGCACCCCTACACATCATAAGAACATCTCATCAAATGAGAGGAGAGGACCTTTAAATCCTATTTTATTCTTATGATTGAACGGCCAAGGAGAACGTCTTAATCAAAAATATATTTTCTAAAATAAAACTAGTTAGATCTAAATCATATATCACATATACAAAAGATCTAACCTATACATGTCTTGCATACATCTCATGTATCATAACTTAATAAACCATACATGCTTTCAGATTTAAAATATCACATATTAAATTTAAAAAATAAAATTTTAAATTTGATCACATCAAAAGTAAAACTATTCTAGATATTTTATAGAACTATTCTATAACTAGTTTAAGCATGCATCTTTCATATCTCATATGAATAAATTAAAATTTTAAAACTATATTTTCTATTTTTTGGATCTAGTTATAATAATTATAACATCAAAAAAATAAAAATAAAATAAATCTAAAATTATATTTAATCAAATTAACAACATGATCATACTAGACTATATATAGAATTATTCTATTCGTAGTCTAGTCATGCATCTCATATATTATAGATCTAAATCATATAATTTTTAATTTTTTGATTTTAAATCTAATAACATCTGATGTGATATTTAAAATTATATAATATTAGATCATAAATATAATTAAATTAGATCTAAAAAAAAAGATCTGAAGAACTCCTAATGCAGCTCTGATACTAGTTGAAGTAAAATCTGATTTTTCGTTGTAAGATCATCCAAATCTGAGGTGGATTTTTTTATAAAAATTTTTATGATTCAATGAGATCTAAGAATTCTCAAATCTGATCATGATGAATTAATATTAAAAATTAAAAATAAAAATAAATTAGATTTAATTTTAAGTACCTTATTGGGTAATCTGATTATCCTACGATGATCCTATTGGTTCCCAAGATTCTGGAATAAGCCATGCACGCGCCTGGCCTCTACCAGTATCCAATCAGGTAGGATTTGAACGTCTTCTCCTCATGAATCTTTTTTTCAAAGATCAAATCTATATCTTATCTAAAGATCCTTCAAAACTATTTTTGAAGGTAGCCCATCCGTCTCACGAACACCATCGCGTAGATCTTGAATCTTATGCCAAAAATCTTAGACCTTCGACTCAGATTTATGCCTAACTTTTTTAGGATTGTAGAATAGAGGGAGAGAGAGAGGATAGAGGGGTTGTGGGATATGGTATGGGTGACAGCACCTCTATGTGGAAAATAAAATCATGCGATGCTCTCTTTGGCATGAGAAAGGTTTCTTAAACCCAATGCCATTTAGAGTCCCACTTTGATCAAATAACATACTAATTTGATCATTGAGACTCTAGAATTTATTCTCTATGCGAAACCCCAAATCTCATCTAGTTTTTATCACCAAAAATCAATTGAAAAGTTGGTGACATGACTAGATAAGGAAGAGTCCGTTGCGCTTAGGACTCTTCCCTTAAGAGTTTGATCCAAATTAAACTCTATTAAAACCTAATCAAACCACCACCATAAATCATAAAATTTGGCACACCCATAGAATGACTAGAGTCCTATTACATATCCAAAAATTAGAACAAAAATATTTCTAAAGAATTTTCTAAAAATATTTGATCAGATGATCCTCAATTCTCTCAATTGGGTCAACTTTTGACGCTAGTCCAATTACACTAGGAATGGATTTAATTTTTATGATTTATTTAATTTAAACTTATTCTAGTTAGATAAAAATGAACTCATTCAAGATATAAAAATGAGTTAAATCAAATTTAACTCGATTGCGATGAATCAGAAAGATTACAGAAGAAGAAAGCTAGGCTCAATCGTGTGCTAGCATAATTACCTTGAACCTGATTGGATCTAATCCAAATCAATCGAACTAGATTAGCTCAATTGATGACATCTAGACTCAAACTCTTATTTGTGTGATCTAGTTAGGTTCAGTTTTGTATGGTAATGAGATATGTCGCGGTCTTTATCATCGACATCATCAAAATATCTTTCGATGGAGCAGAACTTTTTTGATTCACACAATTAGAATGATTGATCATCTAAATCATTCTAATTGCTTCCAAAATTCACTAGTGATACTTAACAGTATATAGTGGCAATCCATCAAAATCAAAAGCAAACCTCTCGATGCAGCTATCTGTGTGATTGGATTCTTCTATCTTGAGTCCTGACAGGATTAGAGTTAAGGTGAACTCATCAAACCCAACATCCATCATATGAATTAATCGTTTGATTCGAGTCCGATGTGAAATCCTAATAGAAACTCTTTTTATCATCATCACTCTGCCATGGCCATGGGCTTAAGGACTCAATCTCATGATTATCATAGGGCTACTCCTCATCTACTGAGGTAGATAGATCTCCTATTAGTGCAATCGAATTTCTATAATGAACATGCTATAACCAACATACACCTTAAGATTTTGAATGGCTAGGAGATTGAGTTATGGTATAGTCAAACTATAATACTCTCAAGATGAACTACTGATGCACCTCATGTCAAAGAACTAGACACACCACTGCAGCATCGAGCCAATCATCGATGAGAAGGTAGACTTTCTTATGACTACTCGAGGTGGTCATGCTCAATGTCCTCATTCTCTAACGAGTACCTATACTCTCGCTCCGATATCTCCACACCATTGACTCAAGATACATCTATCCTAAGAAAGCAATCATACACCAATCTTTCGGATCGATCATCATCCTTATGATGATCCTACGGTCGAAAGTAGTTCATGAGTTAATTATGAGAATTCATATCTTAAATTTTCAACTCTTGAAAATATGAATTGTTATTACCATTAACTCAAAGGATGTATCACAGATACCTTAAATACATACTGTGATAGAAAATGATACTTTTATTAATTTATAGTTAAAATTATAAAATTATCCTTAGAAGTGTATTATAAGTATTTGGCCAATTTGGCTTCTAGGGCACACATCTAACAATAAGACCTCTTGTTTGAAATTAATTATGCATATTCATCTTAAATCAATTTAGAGAGATAACCCATTAATCAAGATAAGATAGGGATTTGATTATCCTTCTTTAGCCCATAAACAACTAACTAGCATCCCTCATCAATCTAAGCCTTTAATTTAAAATCAATTAGACATTGACCCTAGGAACTCGAGCTCACTAGGATAAGAAATCCTAAGAGTTGGATCAGAATAGGGTTAGTCTTTTTGATTGGTGTCTAAGGCAAGTAGTTTAACGATCATATCCCGAAAGAAGGTGGTTACTTAATTAATTTCATTAGCTTATCTAGCCAAGATAATTAGTATCTAAGAAAAATAATTGAAAGACTCCCACCAAGCTTACACTTACCTGGATAGTTGAGTAACTGATTCTTTACTTGGAGGGCTTGAAGATGATCTTAGCAGTTAGGAGCTGTCTAGATTTATAATAACTCTTAGTCAGGATTGATTGCCTAAATTGATTGCTAATTAACATCAAATCTAACCATAACTAATTCTTCTCTCTCATCTCTAGATTTAGGACTTCTTAGGACTCTTCTTTAAAACTCAAAATAAAACATATATTTTGAACCACACATTAGGGTTGTACTAGTACGTGTATGGTAGGAGATTGTTGTTTTCTGACCTAGTTAAACTAAATCATGAAATTGAATGATTCATTTATATTAAATAAATAATCAAATGATTGAAAATCTTGGAGAACCACCTAAGTAGATGAAGAAATATTTTATTTTTTTATTTATAACCCATCGACTTGTATCCACTTACCTGATATTCCTGCTAGCCATTATGAGATTAAGTCGACCATAATCTAGATGCTCCCATCCTTCTATGGAAATACCAATGAAGATTTTTATAAGTATTTAAATGGATTCTTAGAAATCTACTGTACAATAAAAATCCAAAATTTTACTGATGATGTGATGGGAAGCATGCAGGATTTCTAGCTCTACTTTCGAGAAAACTTTTTCAAAAATTAATTATAGTAGAAATAAAAATTAATCTAATTAATTTATAAAGAGCTATATCTCTGATATACAAATCCTATATTATTAGGATCTAATATGATATACATGCATGCTTTGAAATCTGAAAATAAATAGCTGTAGGTAGTAAAATAATTTTACTAACCTATGTGTTTAGAACACGTTACCTTGCGTGGATAGATGAACTCCATAATTGAATCATCATTGATCTAATCATCAGGTAGATCTGATTATTGTGATGCAACCATATATACATCTATCCTCCATGGATGGTCTATATGAGGTCCTGATATCGATCGACTCCTTCCGAGTGCTAGCTCGATGAAGAATGCTCTTGATAGCTAGATTAGATCGAATAATTTTGATCTTCCTCCACCAAAACTTTGGATGCTCTAGATCAATAGGATGGGTATAAGAGATGATGAGAAAGTACTCAAAAAAATTTCACAAAGATCTGATGCTCAGATCTTGTGAAATCAGAATAGAAACCTTAGATCAAGATTTAGGGCAACATAGCACTCAAACCATGGTGCCTAGTTTTCTCTCCCAATTTTTCTTCTCAGATTTTTTTCTTATTTTTTTTAGGCAATGGAAGGGCTCACGACCAGAGGAGAGGAGTCTCAAAAAAATTTTCACTAAGAAAAAATTCCTAGAATTTTATATAGGGCAAACAAGTCAAGGTGGCATGTGAAAGAGTTGGGATGAAGTGGTTTGCTATTTGAAATCAAATCCCATTTGAATTCAAATTGCAATCAGATCAAACCCATCCATTTAGGATGTCAGAAGGGAGGGTGAAAGTCTTCTTTTGCATAGAAAAAAATTCACAAGAAGATCTTTCTCATGAAGAAAGAAAAGGGCGCAAAGAGGGTGAGGTGGCACATGGAAGACTAGGTCAAACTAATCTCATAATTATTCATCTAGTTGAACCAACCCAATATAAATTGGTTAGGCTCAATTAGACTAGATTAAACCCAACTTATTTAGGCTTAATTAGGCTTAATTAAATCCTAATCAAATTAAGAATTAAATAAGTTCAACCCCTGATCAAATAAGTAATCATACTTTTTCGGCGATTAGGTCATCTCATAACCTAATCTGGTCAAATCCAACTGAATCTAATTCAATTGGACTTGATCCAAAAATAATTACTTAATCAAATTGAGTTAATTAGTCATCAAATCACTAATTAAATTTTTCATAAATATAGAGTTCAAATCCAGTAGGTATCCAAACAATAGAGTCCTATTAAAATGAAACTTTTGATCGAAGAGTCCCAAACTAGTGGGACTCTTGATCCCGGTGTATAAAATAAATGGAACTCATGATCATAGAATCTAGACCCTCGATCATAGAGTCCTAGAGCATAGGACTTAGAGTTGTAGAATTTCAGTCCAGTGGGACTCTTGAACATAGAGTCCCAGTCCACTAGGACTCCTTATCATAGTCTCAGACAACCAGGACTCAGAGTCCTAATGTAATAAGACTCGATCAAAGAGACCATCTAGTAGAACTCTTGACCATAGAGTTTCAGTCCAGTGAGATTCTTCACCAACCATTAGATCAGGTAGGAACCTCTAGTGTGTGTGACCTTACAACTTCGAACCTAAGTCAGTAGCAGATGAACCACTTTCTGTACTAATCGAAGTAACCATCTAGCAATGGTACCTGATGTCCAGAGAGGTCGAATTATCATAATTGCAACATTCAGAATCTATATGAATATGGTTACCGTATAATTTATCTCTTTGACCTCTATGTATGAGGATGACTCAGAGTTAAACAATCAATCCTAAAAGATACATCCAAATCATATCTCAAAGCAATTAGCCCTGTAACTCCTCACTAGGACTACCCTGGCCAAGGATTTGCTAAATTAAAATACAATTGAACACAACTCCTAAACTAGAGTGGTCAATCCCATCTTGACTCATACATCGACTTCTCAAGTACTTGACTATGCTGAAAAATATTCCAACACTGAATTAGAAATTCAGATAGTCCAGCATCAAAGCATAGTGAGTTGCTTGAAAGTCACCATAGTGATCTTAGGTTGGAGGGACACTTATACCCATATTTCTATTAGAGCAAATCTTGATAGTAGAAAAGCTTCGAAGTTGGTCATGTTCAGTACAAATGTACCCTTTTATTTTATCTGTATGCCATACTAGTGTCTACACACTCCTTGGTTAAGAGGACAACCAATCCATATGGCACACAACGACCTACACTCGATAAATGTTGTCATCCTTGGTAATAATGTATCATTTGATCGTAAACAGGTTTGAAGACTAAACGATAAATCCTCCTTTGTCAAATATAAATAGTCCTAAGAACATCACCACAATATAGGAGTTCATTAAAAGAGGTGAGACTTTGTAATGATAAAATACCAAAATAAATTTTATTTATTAATAATTTATATATAAGTACAAGAAATAGCACAACCGTCAATAGACTGACGATTGGCTTTAGGATACTATTTCCAACAATCTTCCACTTGGATTAAAGCAAATCGGTGCAATATCTAATGCCCATCTTTGACTTAAAATGTCGAAGTCCTTCACCGCCATAGCTTTGATGAATGGGTCAGTTAGGTTCTCCTTTCCATCAATCTTCTGAAGATCGACGTCACCTCGATCTACGATCTTTTGAATAAGGTGGTAGCGGTGCAGAATATGTTTCATCTGTTGGTGTGCCTTCGGTTCCTTCGCCTGTGCAATGGCTCTAGAGCTATCGCAGTAGAGTAGAATTGGACCATCAAGAAAGGATGCTACTCCGAGCTTGGTGATGAATTTTCTCAGCTACACTACTTCTTTGGCAGCATCTAATGTAGTGACATACTTCACCTCACAAACTGAGTTGGTCACAGTGTGCTGCTTAGAACTCTTCTAGCAGATAGCTCCACCATTAAGGATAAACACATATCCTGACACACTTTTATTATCATTATGATTAGATTGGAAATTGAAGTTTGTAAGCCCAACAAGTCTCAAGTCTGACTCATCATAAATAAGCCACTGATCCTTAGTATTTTTCAAATACTTCAGGATGGTTCTAACAACCTTCCAGTGGTTCTCTCTTGGATTAGATTGGTATCTACTCACTATTTCTAGTGAGTATGCCATGTTGGTTGCATACATATCATGGCGTATATAATAGAATCTAGTATTGAAGCATATAGAATCCTACTCATATGGTCTCTCTCTTGAGGTGTTGTCAGACCATCCCTCTTCGAGAGAGAAATTTCATGGTCTATCAGTAGATAGCCCTTCTTGAAATTCTCCATACTGAATCTCTTCAGCATTATATCAATGTACGTGGACTGGGATAAGCTGAGTAACCTTTTAGATCTATCTCTATAGATCTTCATCCCTAGGATGTAGAAAGCTTCTTCCAAATTCTTCATAGAAAATTATGGTGACAGCCAGATCTTTATTCCTTGTAATGCAGGGACATCATTTTCGATTAGCAGAATATCATCCACATACAATATCAAAAATATAATTGCTGAACCATTAGCCCACTTGTATATGCAAGGCTCTTCTTGTTGCCATCCATAATATTTCAGGCATCATCTAGCTTTGATACCAAATTATAGACCCATGATATCGCTTGAACGCCAATCATCCTTGACATCACAAGCACCAATATCATGTTGCGGAAGCTTCTGATCTTTAGCATAGATCTGAAGAAACCTGTGACGTTCTCTATGGGCAGCAAACCACTGATCCTTCATTTGGATTTGTGATGGAGCACCTTCCTCCTTGGGCTTGAGGGAGATTCCCCCTTCTTTAGGGCTTCTTCAAGAACCTTAGGGCGACAACTCTAGAGAGAAGAGAAGAAGAGAGTTGAAGGAGAAAAGGTCTGTATTCCAATCTTGAAAATCCTAATACAACTTATGTATTTATACATAGCCATTAGGTCTGACCAAAAAACTTTTCGACTAATCCAATATATGAAAGCACTCACCGAGCCCATGTACACCCATGTCTCCTATGCTCTCATCCTCTAGATCTAGACCCGATCCATATATGAATTAGCTCCCTTAAGACCTCTCAAATCAGGCCTTAAGACCCCTAAGATCAACCCAGATCCTAGCCTAAAATAGATCCTCGCGTAACTCTGCTCATGCACTGAGCTGGCTCAGTCTCAGCACTGAGCTGGCTAAGTTTCACTAGGTCGGCTTAGTCTGAAACTGAGCCGACCCAGTCCTATGCCGTGCTAGCAGTTTCGAACGCGCAGCTCTTTATTTTGCCTGTGCATTGAGACTTAGCCGATCTAGTTTTAGACTGAGCTGGCTAACCTGCAGAAAATGTTCTTTTTACAGTCTTGATTCCTCAGCTTTGGTTTCTTGCTTCATCTTGTGTCTCAAATCTCCGAAGCACCAACCAAGCCCCTAGAATCCCTGGAGCCAACCCCCTGACTCCTCTCGTGGCCTTCCAAGGCTTGGGAGTGCCATAAAACCTCACAATATCTATCTTGGTGCTCCCAAGCCTTGGCAAACCTCTCAGCAATGACCTCCCGCACGATCCTACTATCCCTATGCACTCGACAGCACCTATGCAAACATCACCTCCACCAATCTTGTTGAACTATTATGCACCCTTGAGGCCTTTGGAATGATCGCCTCCATTACTGAAGACCTGTGCTCACTTCTCTGCACCATTCTAAAATTGTAGGATCCCTTCTGCCTAGCAGCTGCATCATTTTTTCTGAACTTTCCTGGAGAACCCGCAACATTCCTATACCGGCACTCACTGGAATATCTAACATGATCTCCTTAGAATTACGCCTATCCTCCTACACATGCTGCTCCATCTGAAACTATGTATCTTCGGTGCTGGTGCTAGAATATCGATCCTTCCGCACCACTATGCTCTGAACTCATGTCAAATTTTTTCTCCACTTATGAAGCCACCACTGCGGAGCTCCACCTATGTCCGAAGTCCACCTGACGCCGTAGAAGCCGACTCTATCATCAAGTCTCTCGAGGCCAACCACTTAATGCTGCACTGCTAAGCCTACCATTGCACCTCGAACACCATCACTGCCCCTTCGAATCCTCCACGCTTCGCAGCCCTCTTCGAAGCCATTTTGGATACCTCCGCAATCCACGGGCACCTCCAAAATCTAAGAGCTCATCCAACTCTTGTGAATCTAATGATTGAATCCTAAAAAATTCCACCCTAGTCATTCTCTTTTACCCCTAAATCAGCCATCACTTCAGTTACGCTCGGAGAACCATCCTCCACCTAAACCATAACTCTCCCTGGTGCCCTTGCAGAAGAAACCTAATCCATGATACTCCTGACTGCCTGAGACCTTCTAGCACTCCTTGAGACCTCCTGGCTCTCCCTGAGATCCGCATCCGATCATTCTAAGATACCACCGACACTCTCTGCTAAGATTAACTCCTCGATTGCTGCACCACTAAGCCTCTCTCAGCCTCTGTGCCTCCAAGGTAGCACTCCTGCAGCACTCCAGCACTTCCTGACTCATCTCTACGTCGCTCTATAGCCATTCAGTCCTAACATACTGGACCTCTATGGATCATCCATCTCCATCACTCTCAAGGCTTCACAAATCCATGCTCTGATCAAATCGCTGAATACATTTCCAACTACTTCCCACCTTTCAGACACCGAAGAACGTATAATCGCTTCTTCAACCTTACTTCGACCATTATCCCTTAGAAAATCTCTCTTCAACTATCCTACACTACCCATCTTCCTAGAGAATCCTGATGCTCTCTGCTGAGATTCCTCGATTGCTGCATCGTCGAGTCTCTCTCAGCCCTGCATCTCTAGGAAAGCACTACTGTTGCACTCCAGTGCTCTCTGCCTATCACATAACCATCATACACCTCGACCTTTCCACCAAGATCGATCAGTAAATCATACACCAAATTCTTTCATCCTAAGAAAATTCTTTCCCATTAATCCTCTCAACCTCCACCTTCAACTCGCTGCTCCCGGTTGGCCAACCCACAGCAATAACAAGATAGATTTGAGATATACCATGGAATCCTTGTGCAGATTTTTGATTTCACCTTGTATGACTTCTCCTTCTCTTCTATGCATCATCAGGCTTTGAAACCTAGCTCTGATACCACATTGCCATCCATAACGTTCCAGGCATCACCTAGCTCTAAAACTAAATTATAGACCCATGATATCGCTCGAATGCCAATTATTCTTGACATCACAAGCATCGATATCATGTTGTGAAAGCTCCTGATCTTTAGCATGAACCTAAAAAAATCTGTGATATTTTCTATGGACAGCAAACCACCGATCCTCCACCTGGATCTATGATGTGATGCCTCCCTTCTTGGGCTTGAGGCAGATGCCCCCTTCTCTAGGGCTTCTTTAAGAACCCTAGGATGGCAACTCTAGAGAGAAGAAAAGAAGAGAGTTGAGGGAAAAAAAGGTCTGTATTCCAATCTTGAAAATCCTAATACAATCTATGTATTTATACATAGCCATTAGGTCCGACCAAAAAACTCTCCGACTAACCCAATACATGAAAGCACTCACCAAACCCATGTACACCCATGTCTTCCATGCTCTCATCCTCTGGATCTAGACCCAACCCATATATGAATTAGCCTCCTTAAGACTTCTCAAATTAGGCCTTAAGATCTCTAGGATCAACCCAGACCCTAGCCCAAAATAGATCCTCACATAACTCTACTCGCACACTGAGTCGGCTTAGTCTCAGCACTGAGTTGGCTAAGTTCCACTGGATTGGCTCAGTCTGAAACTAAGTTGGTCTAGTCCTGTGCCATGCCAATAGTCCCAAATGCGTAGCTCTCTATTTTGCCTATGCACTGAGACTTAGCCAACCTAGTTTTGGACTGAGCTGGCTAACCTATAGAAAATCTTCTTTCTGCAGTTTTGATTCTTCGACTTTGATTTCTTGCTTCACCTTATGCTCCAAATCTCTGAAGCACCAACCAAGCCCCTAGAATCCCTAGAGCCAACCCCCTAACTCCTTCTATGGCCTTCCAAGGCTTGGGAGCACTATAAATCCTCACACTTCTCCATTCTTAATGAAGCCATACATCTTGATCATCCTATCAAAATATATGTTCCAACTCTGAAATGCCTGCTTCAGTCCATAAATGGATCTTTGAAGCTTGCACACCTTAAACTCATCTATGGATGTTAATCCTTCAGGTTGTATCATATGCACCTCTTCTTTCAGCTCTCCATTCAAAAAAGCTGTCTTCACATCCATCTGCCAGATCTCATAGTCTAGATGGGCAGCTATCGCCAGCATGATCTAAATATATTTAAGCATTGCCACAGAAGAAAATATCTCATCATAGTCAATACCATAATGTTGACGATATCTCTTGGTAACTAGATGGACTTTATAGGTCTCCACCTTTCCATCTACACCCCTTTTTTTTCTTGAAAATTCACTTACATCCTATGGATTTTATCTCTTTAGGTGGGTCAACCAATGTCCATACATCATTAACCTTCATGGACTCCATTTTAGATTTTATGGCCTTAAGCCATTTCTTATAGTCAGATCTCTGCATTGCATCCATGTAAGTGATCGGATCCTCATCATTATCATCGAGTTCAATAGGATCACCATCCCGAACTAAGAAATAATAGTATCTGTTCAGTTGACATGGTACTTTACTCGACCACCTTAAGGGTGTAGGTTCAATGGGCTTCAAATTTGATCTAATTAAATCTGATTTAGGTTCAACTACTTGTGCCAATTTTTCTACCTATCGAACTTCCTCAAGTTTGACCTTAGAGGCATTAGTCCCTTTACCTAAGAATGTTTTTTCTAAGAAAAATACCTTAAGGCTAACAAACACCTTTTGCTCATTAACTAGGTAGAAGTAATACCCTTTGATCTCTTTTGGGTATCCTATGAAATAACACTTGTCAGACCTAGGTCCAAGCTTATCCATTACTAAACATTTGATATAAGCCAGACACCCCCAAATCCCAAGGTACGAGAGTACTAGCTTACATCTTGTCCATATCTCATATGAAATTTTGGAGACAGACTTACTTAGAACTCTATTTAGAAGATAACAGGCTGACTCGAGCGCATATCTCCTTAAGGAGATAGGTAGACCAGCAAATCCCATCATGGATCAAACTATGTCCAATAGGATTCGATTCCTTCTTTCAGATACATGATTATGTTATGGTGTTTCAGAAAGAGTCCATTGAGAAAAAATTTCATTCTCTCCTAGATATATCAAAAATTTATTGGAAAGGTACTCACCCTCTCAATTAGATCGAAGAGTTTTAATACTTTTTTTAGTTTATTTTTCTACCTCATTATGGAATAGTTTGAATATTTCAAATGACTCTGACTTATTCCTCATTAAATAGACATACCTATATCTCGATAGATCATTTGTAAAGATTATGAAGTAGAAATATCCACCTCTAGCACTTGAACTCATGGATTCACATACATCAGTATGTACTAGATCTAAGAGTTTGCTAGCTTGCTCATCTTTCTTAGTAAAAGGTGACTTGGTCATTTTATCAAAAAGATATGACTCACAAGTTGGAAGTGATTCACAATTATCAATTTTGAGAATTTCTTCTTAAGCCAACCTATTTATTCTATTCTTATTAATATGATTTAACCTACAGTACCAAAGGTAGACTTCTAATATATTATCTAATCTAGGATGTTTACCAAAGGATTGAACGACGTTAACAGGCTATGATAGTAAATAAAAATCATCATTCAATTATCCAACACAAATCGTAACACCATTCAAAATGATATCACAAAAAAATTTTCATTGAAAATTGATAACTATTCTTGGACAAAAGTTCTACAGAAATAATATTCAACAAAAAATTTAGATAGAAGTGACATTCACTAAGAATAATTTTATAAGAATTGATTACAAGGTTCATGGTTTCTAAAGCTTGAACGGGAACTTGCCTTCCATCTCTAACATTCAGAAACCTCTCACCTTCATCAAATCTTCTACTGACCTATAAATCCTGCATCGAATTACAAATATGATAAGAGCTTTTAGTATCTAATACCGAGGTAGTAGTATCACATATTGAGAAGTTGCAAGATGCTATCATATAATTACCTTGCCCAGCAATAGCTTGCTTCTTCCTCGGTCTGTTCGGATCTAGAGAGGTAATGTACTGAGAATAATTTCTCTTCTAGTGCCCTACTTCTTGCGAAAGAAGCACTCCGCCTAGCTCTAGTCGGGGTTGCGCTTCTTGGTGACCCTGTTTATTCATTGCGGCATGAGGCTGTACCTTTTTATTTTTCTTCTTTTTATTCTTCTTCCCTTTCAAGGGTCGATGATTGGAAGAAGATCCTTCCACTATATTCACCATCTTCTTGTGGAGGTGGTGATCCTTCTCAAAGTTCTACAGCAACCCCAATAAACCATGGTAGTTTACTACAGGCTTTGTCATTCAAAAATGAGTAAGAAAGGAAAGAAAAGATTTGGGCAAAGAATTAAGGATCGCATCCTTCCTGAGCTGCTCATGTAAGAAAAAGTCCAGCTTACTCAGGCACTCAATAATCTCGATCATGTATAATACATGATCGGTGACTAAGGCCCCATCCTTCATTCGAGCATTGAAAATGGCACAACTAGTCTTGTGCCTCTCAACATCGTCAGGCATGCCAAAGGAGTCATTCAATATTTGAAGCATCTCCTAAGGCTGGGCATTTTCAAATCTATGGCTGAACTCATCATTCATTGTTGCAGCATGATGCACCAAACGGTGGTGCGATCATTGAGCTACTTCTGGTAAGTATCTCGGACTACTCCTCTAGTGTTCGGAGCTGGCTCCTTAGGTGCCGCCCTTGCCCTCCCCATCCTCGACCGCCTGCCCCATGCCCTTCCCCTCTCCTGGCCTCCCCATCACGGCACCCCTTCGGGCCCCCTCTCCCTCTATCTCTTTCCTCCTTTTCTTTCTCTCTCTTCTCTCTTTATCTCACTATCTTGCTCTTATTTTGTAGGTAGCACCGTGGTCTTCCTCTAGTGCTGTTGCTGACGATCCTCGGAGCTTTCAGTGTGACCTCTCTATAGCCACAGGTATAATTTTTATTTTAATTTTATAGTATTATTTATTAATCATTGGACTAAATCTATCAATGGGTTGAATTCAGATCGAAATTTGGATATTTAGATCTAGACCTAATTTTAATTACTGATACTAGACCCAAATCTGAATATCTGATGGGTCCATACTTAAAGTGCCATACCTGAACCCTAATGGATCCTAGGTATCTGGACTCGATTTTGGGACACAATTCAGTGCTGTGCCATGCTGTGGGCCATGCCATGTCAGTAGGCTGTGCTATGCCATGCCGTGCCTTTGGCCATGCCATATTGGTAGGCGTGCCGTGCCAGTAGACCGTGCCATGCCATGCCGTGAAGGTAGGCCGTTCTGTGCCGTACCATGTCGGTAGGCCATGCCTTAGACCATACTGTGCCGACCGCTAAGAGAACCCTCGATCGCTAAGAGAACCACTGTCTTGTTACTTTTGTTTATTGCATTGCATAGCGATAGACCTATCAATTGATTAGTGTACATAATCTTCGGCATCCATATATTTATATATAATTGTACGGATGGTACCTAGGCATATCTTTGATTATTATTCAACATGTTATATTTGTTAATATTCATTAATGTTGTAGGTCACGATGGCATCAAAATGCCATCTAGTTTTCACCCCTACCTCTTTACGGGTTATGTGGAGTTCAGCATCTGAGGAGCAGTCGGAGTATACTCCATCCACCTCTGCATCGACTGCTCAGAAACCTCCACCATCGACATCTACTCCATCGACGGTATCTACTTCATCGGCATTTGAGCCTCCACCATCATCCATATCTCCGACACATGCTACTCCACCGACATCTGAGTGTATATTTTTATTATATAATTTATTTATTTTTTATATAGTATTTGTATACTTTTATATTTGCATAATATATTTTTATTGCATGTGCATCATCCAATCAGACATTTTGCGGTCCCACATGTATGGCACATGTGTGGAACCGCCACCATCAGGTGATGGTGTAGTATGATGCAGAAGGGAGGCTAGTAGGGAAGACCGCGTGGGAGATGCCATCTTTTTTTGGAGTGCTTGTGAGGCGGTCAGACATTATTATCGTAGAGCCCAGAGATTGGTGATTGATGGATGATGCTGTCAAGGATCAGGTGTAGGAGGAGATATGGACAAGCATATCTTAATTATATTTATGCATTTTACATGTTTATACTATGTTTGATTAGAATAATTTTGTAACTGACTTTTGATAACTTTGTATAGAGGAGATACAATTTTTCTAATCACGAGAGGGCTTAAGATGCCCGACTAAAGAAGATTAAAGAGTTGTATCGAGGCTATAAGGTCAATCTCCATAGTGGATGCTTTGAGCACCGACAAGACACTCTAGAGGAGCTTATTTCTTGGATACAGGACTGTCCTCCAAGTCAGTAGGGGAGGATGGTTACACATTGGAGGAGCCAGGAGTTTCAGATAAAATTACTAACTTTTAAATTTTTTAATATGCTTAAAGTTATATTTAAATATTTTTTTTTTTTTTTGAATACTTGTTAGGCTACCTCCCATCAGAATTGGAAGAATTGGGCAGCCCAGGAGTATACGCACACTCTCGACCGTGAGTCTATGGCCAGTCATGTGCATAGAGAGGTAATGAATTCTAAATCTTACTAAATAAATTAAATTGATATTTTTTTCATATTTCTGATAAACTGATCGATTGTTATAGCTGATGCCAGCCGTAGTGAGATCTTTCGATCTAGCCATATGGACAAGAAGGGCAGGCTGATGAATGCCACGATCGAAAGAATTTTTGTAAGTATTAAATATATTAGTATATATGATTAGTATTATAGCATTTCTTATAAAATTTTATTTAAATTTATAATTACAGGATCAGTTAGATGCACTCGCGAGCGAGGGCCTAGATACCTCTAGCCTCCATGACCATCTGTCTCAAGTCTTAGGGCCTGAGTACTTTAGGAGGATCCGATGCAGGCTTGGACATACGTCGATCAACTATTGGTCTGAGGAGAGCATCTCTTCATAAGCTTCCAGTGTCGTCAGTCGGAAGGAGCTTGAGGAGGCATTGGCATGGGCAGATCATGCTGCGACGTGGGCAGATCGGGCTAAGGAGCGCACATCTCATTTGAAGGGCATCATGAGAAACATGATGTCGATGCTCAGCATGCATTTTGGAGGTGCCTTCATGGGCTTTAAGGATATGTTGGCCCGTATTCCAGCTCCTCCAGCTCCAGCTCTAGCTCTAGCTTTAGCTTCGGCTCCAGCTCATGCTCCATCTCCTGACGATGATGACGATATAGATTTAGGAGACTTTTGATGTATTTTTTTTTAAAAATATTATAATAAATTTTATTTAGTAATAAAATTTTAGTATTTTAAAAATATTTTTATATTTATAATATTTTTTATGTTATATATCTCTGCATTTATCATGTAAAATATATAAAAAATTAAAAATTTTATATTTTTTAATTATTCAAAAGCTACAACAGCGATTTTACAATCGCTACCATAGACGTGCCAACCACTGCCGTAGGTAATGTATCAACCGCTGCATTAGACCTATGACAGTGGTTACATAACCACTGTCATAGACTAGTCTATTGGTAGTGATTTTATAACCACTGTCATAGATAAGCCTATGGCAGTGGTTTAGAAACCGCTGCAATAAGTATGGTAGTGATTTTATAACCATCGTCATAGATAAGCCTATGGCAGCGGTTTAGGAACCACTGCAATAGGCACTCTATGGCAGCGATTTTCAGAACTACTGCAACAACCGCTGTCATAGATCTACGATGATGGCTGCAGTGGCAGCGATTAGCTAACCACTACCATAGCCTATAGTAGCAATTTTTTGAGCTACAGTAGCGATTATGATTCACTATCGTAGTCCTGTTCTGTAGTAGTGAATCAAGAATACTAATAAAACATAATATAAATTGTATTCTATAAACTAATCTCAACTAAAGAGAAATGTGGGAATACAATAGTTGCACAACATATGCATGTAGTATGGAGAAATGAGTAAGGAAAACAAATGAAGATGGCTTATCATATGTGAGAATGACTGCATTAACTGGTCTATGGAGGTAAGGTATTAATAGTGTTTAAAGCTTTGAAAAGGATTTGATAAGGAAATGGTAATCAAAGAGGGCTATTAACACATATAACTACAAGCATTTGCTCTCTCTCTCTCTCTCTCTCTCTCTCTCTCTCTCTCTCTCTCTCTCTTTTCTCTCTCTCTCTCTCCCTCTCCTCTCCCTCTCCCCCTCAATCCCCTACCATCCCTAACAAATCTCTCCACTTTGGGAAAGATTAAGATGGTAGAATATCTATCCATGTCTTTTACTCTTCTCATGCTTTTACCATCCAAATAGAGGATTTTCCTTTGCCATTTCTTTTCAAATTTACTAATCAAATAGTGTTAATCATTGTCATATATCTAGCTTTTAGCATTGAAAAGTTAGATTAATTAACCAAATGAGGTGATCCTAGTTATGATCATGGTCAAAAGTTGTGATTTCAAAATTATTGCCATAACTAGGCTATGTTTCAACTAAGGTGCCTTATTGTTGCAATGGACATCCGCTAAAATCCTTTGGACCGCTATAACAAATATATCAGCCATCATTTGCCTTACAATTAATATATAGCTAGAAATTAGCTAGTGCCAAAGTGCTTGATGATACTAAAATAAAAAACAACAGACAAAAATGAAAGAATAATAATGCTATTATCCAAATCACTCTTTATTTAATTTTTTAAAAAATGAAAGAATGATTGTGACAAAAGTTTTAATTGAACAAGTATATAAATTGAAAGCCGTTACATAGTTATAACAGCTTTTATTTAACAAAACATGCAATAAGAAAAGAGAAAAATATTTAATAAAACATGTAATAAAAAAAATAATTTTCAAAAAAATTCTTTTTCTTTTTTCTCCTTTTTCTCCTTCCACCCGCACGCCACAACCCCCCCCAGCCCCCCAACCCCGATCGCTCCACCCCTAGCCTTGACGATAGTCCTCTATCCTCCAGCCATCCCCTACCCCCTCGAGCCTCGGCGGTCCGCCCCTAGCCTCCATGCAATTAACCCACCCTCCCCTCGCCTCTTGAGCCCTAGCAGCTGTCGATGGGAACACAAAACCCCCCACCCCCTGCATGCAGTATCCCTCCTCCCCACCACCACACGGTGTCCCTCCTCCCCAAAATGCCCAAATTTGGGCCCGCTTCGATTGTCCCCCACCCCCAACCTACGGCGCCCCTTCGCCCCACCCTGCTAAACACACCCATTCCCTCTCCTTCCTCCTTGCCTGGGCAAACAACACCTCCCCCCCCCATTATTATGTAGATCTATTTAATGAGCGGAAGTTGGATCCCATTAATTTGTCATTGTCTAACAACGATCGGAGCGACAAGGTAGTGGCCATTTCTGCATTAAAAAAATCAAACATAATTAGTATATGAATTATTAATCATAAAAACTTAGAATTTAGTCTAAAGGTTCTTTTACTATTTTATTCGAACTGATAGCCTCTATCTTCAATTTGAGAAATTACTATAATTTTTTAGTAGGTACTAGAATCCACATAGACTACACACGAGTCTAACTTTGGTTGATCAACCCATGTGCATCTATGGGTAGATTCATAATCAATTATTTCTCTAAACAACTTCTAGTATTTTAATTTTGCCTCGAAAACCTAATCAATAGGCTTTAGTATCCACTGAAAAGATTCGATTAGGTCTAACCATTAATATGATCATATCTGGTGTATCTAACCTATGAATGATCAGACCTAACTTTGGCCGGCCAACCTGACCAGCATTAGAAAGATACAACCAAATTATCATATTATGAATGATAATTTCATTAGTCAATAAGCACTAGGCCTTTGGATCCAATGATTATTAAACTGATGGACTCATTATCACTCAACTTAATGGAATGCTATGATTTAGTTATCATTATAACTATTTTATTTTTAAGGATCTAATAATTTTAGAGGATTTGGTTAACTTATTTTTAAAAAAAATTGATCAGTCAATTTCGATCCTTCCATTGATTTCACTAAGTCAAATAAAAAAGAACCTAATTCAAGCTGGCATTAGGAGCACCTAAATCAGTCACACTGATTTACCTAATTGACATGGGTGAGCCTAAATCACCTAGTGATCTAATCAAAATTCAACTCACCAGGATAGTCAAGTAAGTGAGATCAATGGAAGGGATATACTATTAACTTGTCAAAGATCGAATTGGTGTGAGTAGCTCCAAATTAAAAACCACTGGTCTGAACTGCCAGACTTACCTTAGACACTATCTGGTTCATTATTTTTAATTTGACCAACCTAGCAATTTTGGGTTCAACCGTATAGTCATGAATCAAGTCCATTTGGTTCTCGTTAAAGGCATCGACTTGACCAACTATAATTATTGTAATTGAGTCTAAAGAGTCCTTAACCTAATCTAAATCAACATTTGGTTAGATTTGATCAATTACTCTAAATTAGTTCATTCTTTAACTAACCTAAGGTCTAACCTAATTAATGAACCTAATTCATCTAACCCAATAATTCATATTTTATGATTAATGATTTAGGATCTTTAATTCATAATTATAGATCCTAATTCAACATAGTTAATTCTTAATTAAGTTTTTAGGCTAAGGATTGGGGTTCGACATTTTAAAAATATTTTTTAAAATTTAGAAAGGTTCAATATAACTTAGCATTGTTCACCAAATGGGTCAACCTATTTTAAAAATTGGGTTGGCTCATTTCACAAATAGTACTAGTTGTAGGTTTTAATCTAGATCTATGTATAATACATAAAAATCATGAATCAAATTAGATCTAATCTAAACTCTTATTCATGATTAAAAATTAGATCAAAACTATGCAATCAAATCATAAAAATTATTAGATCAAATCTAAAATTTCATGATTTAATTACCTAGATCAGCACGTACCAGGACAACCTATACTGTAGGGGGTAAATCCTACAGCAGGACAACCTACGGTCTGTATGATCATATTATTTTATTTTTAAATCTAAAAAAATAAATTATTATTTAGATCTAATCTAAAAAATAATCTAAATATGCATATAGATCACATTAAATAACCTGGATGCTCTGATACTATTGATTGAAAGCATGCAGGGTTTCTAACTCTACTTTCAAAATTTTTTCAAAAATTAATTATAATAAAAATAAAAATTAATCTAATTAATTTATAAAGAGCTATAGATCTGATCTATAAATCCTATATTACTAGGATCTAATATGATATATATGCATGTTTTGAAATCTGAAAATAAAATAGATGCAGGTAGTAAAATAATTTTACTAATCTAAGTGTTCAGAACACGTTACCTTGCACGGATAGACGAACTCCACAATCAAATCACTAATGATCTAATCAACAAGTAGATTTAATTATTTTGATATAACCACACATGCATCTGACCTCCATGAATGGTCCACACGAGGTTCTGATCCTAATCGGCTCCTCCCGAGTGCTAGCTCGACAAAGAATGCTCCTGACAGCTAGATCTGATTGAATAATTTGATCTCCCTTCACCAAAATTTTAGATGCTCTGAATCAATAATATGGGAAAAATAGAGGATGAGGAAGTACTCAAAAAAATTTCACAAAGATCTGACGCTCAGATGTTGTGAAATCAGAATAGAAACCCTAGATCAAGATCTAGGGTAGCACAACACTCAAACCTTGGCACCTAGTTTTCTCTCCCAATTTTTCTTCTCAAATTTTTTTATTATTATTTTTTTGTCTATGGAAGGGCTCACAAACTTGAAGAGATGAGTATTAAAAAAAATCTCACCTAGAAAAAGTTTGAAAAAAATTATATAGGGTGAACAAGTCAAGGTGGCATGTGGAAGAGTTGGGATGAAGTGGTTTGCTATTTGGATTCAAATCCCATTTGAATTCAAATTGCAATCAGATCAAACCCATCCATTTAGGGAAGTGAGAAGGAAGGGAGAAATCCTTCTTTTGCATAAGAAAAAAATCATGAGAATATCTTTCTCATGGAGAAAAAAAAGGGTACAAAGAGGGTGAGGTGGCAGATGGAAGACTAGGTCAAACTAGTCTCATAATTATTCATCTAATTGAACCAACTCAATCTAAATTGGTTAGGCCCAATTAGACTAGATTAAATCCAACTTATTTAAACTTAATTAGGCTTAATTAAATTTTAATTAAATTAAAAATTAAATAAGCCCAATCTTTGATCAAATCAGTGATCATACTTCCTCAGTAATTAGGTTATCTCATAACCTAATTGAGTCAAATCCAACTAAATCTAATTCAACTGGACTTGATCTAAAAATAATTGCTCAATCAAATTAGTTAATTAGTAATCAAATTACTAATTAAACTTCTTATAAATATAGAGCCCAAATCCAATGGATATCCGAACAATAGAGTCCTATCAAAATGAAACTCTTGATCGAAGAGTCCTAAACCAGTAGGACTCTTGATCTTGATATCTGAAACTAGTGAAACTCATGATCATGGAGTCCAAACTCTCGATCATAGAGTCCTAGATAAGTAGGACTCAAAGTCCTAGAGTAGTAGAACTCTTGATCAAATAGTGTCAGTCCAGTGGGACTCTTGATCATAGAGTCCCAGTCCACTTGGACTCCTGATTATAAAATCTCAGACAATCAGGACTCAGAGTCCTAATGAAGTAAGACTCTCGATCGAAGAATTTTAGTCCAATGGGATTCTTGACCATAGAGTTTCAGTCTAGAGGGACTCTTCACTAGCTATCAGATCAAGTAGGAACCTCTAGTATCTATGAATCCGCAGGTTCGAACCTAAGTTGGTAGCATAGGAACCACTTCCTATACTAATCGAAGTAACCATCTAGTAATGATACCCGATGTCTGGATGGTTAAATAGTTGCAATCATAATATTCAGAATCTACGTGAATATGGTTACCACATAATTTATCCCTTTGATCTCTATGTATGAGGATGACTCAGAGTTAAACTGTTAACCCTGATAGATATATCCAAATCATGTCTCAAAGCAATTAGCCCTGTGACTCCTCACTAGGACTACCCTAGCCAAGGATTTGCTAAATTGAAATATAATTGAACAGAACTCCTAAACTAGATTGGTTAATTCCATCTTGACTCACACACTAGTTCCTCAAGTACTTGACTGTGTCCAAAAATCTTCCATCACTAAATTAGAAATTTAGGTAGTCTAACACCAAAGCACAATGAGTTTCTTGAAAGTCACTATGGTGATCTTAGGTTAGAAAAATATTTATATCCATATTTCTATCAGAGCAAATCTTGATAGTAGAAAAGCTCTAGAGTTGGTCACATTCAGTGCAGATGTACTTCTACATCTCACCTACATGCCATACTAGTATCTACACATTTCTTGGTTAAAAGGACAATCAATCCATATAGCACACAATGACCTACACTCGATAAATATTGTCATCCTTGGTAACAATGTATCATTTGATCGTGAACAGGTTTAAAGACTAAACGATAAATCCTCCTTTATCGATTCTAAATAGTCCTAAGGACATCACCACAACATAGGAGTTCATTAGAAGATGTGAGATTTTATGATGATAAAATATTAAAATAAATTTTATTTATTAATAGTTCATATACAAGTATAAAATATAGCATAATCGTTAATAGGCTGATGATTGATTTTGGAACACTATTCCTAACATGATGCCCTTAGACTGATCTTGTTACCTTTTTCATTAAAAGATAAAGCCAAGTACTGGCTTAGCACAATTGGAAGACCAATCCAAACTTGGGCTGAAATGCAACATAAATTTCTTAAAAAAAATTATCCTATAGGTCGAACCAACACCATGAGGTAAGCCATCACTAGATTTGCTCAGCTTTTAGGTGAACAAATTCACGAGTCATAGAAGAGACTTAAGGAACTTCTTAGATAATGCTCACACCATGGTCTATCTAAGTGGCAAATTATTAAAGCTTTCTATGAGAATTTAGGAGACTAATATAGATAGATGGTAGATGCATCCTTTGGAGGTACATTCATGAGTAAATATTAGGATGAAGCCTATGTCTTATTTGAAAACTTGAGTGAAAACTCAATCAACTATGCTTTATTATCTTCTTATGAAAGGTCGATTCCTCACCAAAAGTGGGTAGGAATCTATAAGATCAAATATCTAGACTTTAGTTCTAAGGCTGACTTGAACCTGATAGCACAAAAATTAAATAAAGTTGATCTTCTTGCCTAGAAATTAGATCAATTTCTAATCCTAGATCAATAATCTTCGGTACAATACACACCACCTTCTAATTATCAAGAGATTTATTCTATCTATGCTAGCCCAGCCCATCATGTGAGTGAATATCCCATGGCTGCACAATTTTTGCCATTTATTCAAGAATAAGTTCAACTTGTTTAAGGTTACTCCAAGTCGATTAATGATCTATTTTCAAATTCATATAATCTAGGTTTGAGGAATCATCCTAATTTTTCTTGGAGACCCCAATAGACTTAGGTAGAGATCCAAATTCCACCTATACAAAATTATCAAAATAGACCTCAATATCAAAACTATGCCTATAATAAAGATCAACCTAGTCAGTCTACCCAGCCACCGTATTATAATCAGTCATCATATCCACCTTCTTGATAGACCAATCTAGTCGATAATAGGATTAACCAATAGCAATAATTAATTTTGACTCTATAGTAATCCATCATCAGACTAGAAGTATAAATTAGATAATTAGCTGAGTCTAGTATGAGGAGAGAATCAGGTCAATTATTGAGTCAATCGATAGCAAATCTTAAAAATAATCCATCCAATGTCTATCAACGACCTAGATTCGGTCATCAATCTAATGTTCCATATAAGAATCTCTAATCAGAGAATGCTAAAGCAATTTCTAAACTTAAAAGTGGTAGGATTCTTAAAGACCCATACTAAGATCAGGCGATAGAGGCTAGTGTTGATGCTAGGGAAAATATAAATTTAGAAGAAGATGTTAGTATTGAAACTAACTATATAGAAGAATCTGAGATTGGAACTAGTACTGATACCAGTTTCAATGAGATAGAAAAATGAAAAAAGATCGCAGATGAGTTTCTTGAGACACATAAACTTAAAGCCCCATTCCCTTCAACCCTAGAGGCCGGTTATTTCAGTAAAAAAATAAGGAGCATACAATGAAGAGCTAATGGAATTATTTAAATAAGTTTATATTAATCTACCTCTCCTTGATGTGATTCAGTATGTTTCGGCTTATGCTAAATTTCTTAAAAAATTTTGCACTCAAAAGCATGAGTCATGAATGACTAAAAGAATTATGCTATCTGAGGATGTAAGTGCAGTCCTATTAAATCCATTGCCTCAGAAGATGAAAGATCTTAATGCTTCTTTAATTTAATGAGTTATAGGAGGCATCATCTTTAGCCAAGCATTATTAGATTTAGGAGCTAGTGTGAACCTACTTCCAACCTCGGTTTATGAAAAATTTGGGATAGGAGAACTAAAATCCACATCAATTATTTTGTAATTAGCCAATAGATCTGTAAAGACACCATGTAGTTTAATTGAAGATGTCCTAATTAGAGTAGATAAATATTATTTTTTAGTAGACTTTCTCATACTTAATATAGAACCATCCCAAGAGCTGAACCATAATCCCGTCATTCTATGTCATCCATTCTTAGCTATTGCTAATGCCAATATCACTTGTAAGATAGGAGCCATGGACATTTCTTTTAGGGAGTAAAAGATAAGAATTAATATTTTTAATACATCAAAGTATGCTCAAGAGGAGGAAGACTGTTTTGTAATCGATCAGATAGATGAAATAGTAGAATTTGATTCCTCCTTAGATTTACTGAAGGATGTTTTTCTAGATGAGCCCATTGAAGAAATCAAAGATCAGGAGGTGAATGCCATGCTTGACTCACCTTATCCATCACATTCATTGCCTTGGTCAATGAAAGTTGAGCCTTTATCCGAGTTAGAAATTAAGCCATTACGTCCTTCGCTTCAAGCCCCATTGTGACTTGAATTAAAATCTTTGCCTGAATCCCCTAAGTATGAATTTCTAGGATCAGAGAAAATCCTACTAGTAATCATTGCTTCTGGCCTAACTCTTGAACAAGAAGACCAATTGGTAGATATTTTGAAAACATATAAGGAGACCATAGGTTGGATCGTTGCCGATTTAAAAGGCATTAGCCCATCGATATGCATGCACCATATTTATATAGAAGATAATGCAAACCAACTCAAGAAATGCAAAGATGACTCCACCCTAATATACAGAAAGTAGTCAAGAAAGAGATAATTAAATAATTAGATACTGATATCATTTATCCTATTTTTGATAGCCACTAAGTGAGTCTTACACAAGTTATTCCAAAAAAATCTAGGCTGACTATGGAGACCTAGTGCCAATACAACTTTCGACTGGGTGATGTGTCTGTATAGATTATAAAAAACTTAATACAGCCACCTGCAAAGACTACTTTTTATTACCCTTTATTGAATAAATCCTGGAAAGACTAGCTAGCCGACAATATTTTTGCTTTCTAGATGGATACTTAGGATATAATTAGGTAGCAATCTATCTAGAAGACCAAAAAAAGACCATCTTCAAATGTTTCTATCGAACCTTTGCTTTCTACAGAATATCTTTTGGATTATGTAATGCACCTACGACCTTTCAAAGTTACATGATGTTAATATTTTTGAACATGATAGATAATTTCTTAAAAATATTCATGGATGATTTTTTAGTTTTTAGAGAATCTTTTGAGAGTTTTCTCAATAATTTAAAAAGAATTTTAAAATAATGTATTGAGACTAATTTAGTTATAAGCTAGAAAAGAAGCCACTTCATGGTTCAAGAGGGGATCATTTTAGGACATATGGTATCTAAGAGAGGGATTGAGGTTGATAGAGCAAAAGTTGAACTAATTTCTAAACTACCTCTACCCACTTCTATTAAATAGATTCAACCTTCTCTTGGCCATGTAGGATTCTATCATCGCTTCATCAAAGACTTTTCTAAGATTTCTCGTCCTTTGTGTAATTTACTCGCTAAGAATATTCCATTTAACTTTGATGAAGCTTGTCTTAAAGCATATGAATTCTTGAGAGAGACTATGACCAAAGTCCCAATCATCCAAACTCCACATTGGCCACTACCTTTTGAAATTATGCACGATGCTTCAAACTTTGCCATAGGAGCTGTCTTGGGCCAAAGGATAAACAAATGTCCCATAGTGATCTATTATACTAGCATAACTCTAAATGAATCATAAATGAATTATATCACAACTGAGAAAGAGTTACTAACTATAGTGTTTGCCTTAGAAAAGTTTAGATCATATCTGTTAGGATCAAAGATTATGATTTATTTGGATCATTTGGCTTTGAGATACCTGCTCTCAAAGAAAGATACTAAACTATGATTGATTAGATGGATCTTATTGCTACAAGAATTTGATATTAAAATTTGAGATAAGAAGGGATCTAAAAATATTATAGCAGACTATATATCTAGAATCCTAGTTAAAGATAGTGAACCTGCATCAATTGAAGAATCTTTTCTAGATGAACATCTATTAGCAATTTCACATGCAAAGGCCCCTTGGTTTGAAGATATTATCAATTAATTAGTAGTTGGACAATTTTTTTGTGGGCTGATCTAAAAATGAAAAGGATCAATTCTTTGCTCAAATTAAATATTATTTTTGGATGTGTTCCTGAGTATGAACAGTTGAGTATTTTGTAATTATGTTACACTCTTGCTTGTGGAGGACATTTTTCTGGTCGAAAAATTATGGCCAAAGCATTGCAAAGTAGTTTTTGTTAGCCTACATTGTTTAAGAATGCCTTAAGTGTCAAGCTTTAGAAAATATTTCAAAGAAAGATATGGTGCCTTTAAACCCCATCTTGGTAGTTGAAATTTTTGATGTATGAAAAATTGATTTTATGAGATCTTTTCCATCCTCCAATGATTTTGAATATATTTTGGTGGCCATCGATTATAATTCTAAATGGATTGAAGCAATGGCAATATGAACCAATGATCATAAAGTTATCTTAAAATTTGTACAAAATAATATCTTTTTAGGTTCGAATTTTCACGTACTATGATTAGTGACAGAGGTACCCACTTCATAAACTATCAGTTTCGAATGCTACCATGAAAATATGAGGTGACATATAAGATAGCTACACCATACTATCCACAAACAAGCAGCCAAGTAGAGGTATCTAATAGAAAAATTAAGAATATCTTATAAAAGACTATTATGCCCAATCGTAAAGATTGGTCAGATCAATTAGATGATATATTATGGGCCTATAGGATAGCTTATAAAAATCCTATTAGAATGTCTTTCTATAGATTAATTTATGAAAAAGCATATCATCTCCCGGTAGAACTTGAACATAAAGCATATTAAAAAATAAAGTAATTAAATTTTAATTTAAATCAATCTTGTTCTAACTAGATATTATAATTGAGTGAATCGGATGAATTAAGGCGAGAAGCTTATGAGAATTCAAAAATTTATAAAAAGAGAAAATGAAAGCTTTTAATGATAAATACATTTTGAGGAAAATCTTTAAGCCAAATCAACATATTCAACTCAAGACTTTGATTATTTCTTGAAAAATTAAAATCCAGATGGAATGGACCTTACATAATCAATCAAGTGTTCCAACATGGTGCAATTACACTTTATGATCTTAGATTTAGAAATTTCTTTAAGATAAATGGTCAAAGACTGAAACTATATACTGAAGGGATATCACTAAATCGAACCATTGACTAAGTGACATTAACAAACTCATAATGAACTAAGCTACGTACATTGTGTCTGGTTGAAGACTGCAAACTTAGCATTTGTTATGTGGCAACCCAATATTTATTGTATCTAATTTATTCTTCTTTAGTTTACTTTCTTTTTAGGTTAAGTGACTAGACTGGATAGCAAATTAAAGCTTCAAAACTCATGTTGGACAAATAATACAACGAGTCAAGTGTATTCTTTCTTATTTTTTATTGCACTTCTTTATTTTTTTTTCTTCATTGAGGATAATATTGATTAAGTTGGGGATAGAAAAATAAAAAAAAATTCTATTAAAAAAATATTAAATTTTTTTTAAATTTTTAAAATTTTTTAAAAAAATTAAGTTAAAATTTTAAAATATTTTATAAATATTTAAATTTTTTTTGAATAAATCATGTGTTAGAAAAAAAATCTTGAGCAAAATAGATTAGAAAAAGCAATAAGGTTAGAAAGTATTTGCTAATGACTGTAGTGAGTCAAAAAGTAGATTAGTTAGTCTAACTTTTAGCGGTCTACTTAGGTCATTTAAAGGCTATCAGCACTTTCAATTATATATGTACACTAATAAGACAAAGTAAATATTGATTATAAGGCCAACTGAGGATTCAATTATTACTAAAAATTGGTAATTACTATATATCCTAATTAAAAATACTTGAATTTAAGAAAGGAGCTACCTATCTAAAATTAAAGTACAAAAAAAAAAGAAAAAATAGTGTGAAAGCTATCTTAATTTTTGTATTTAACTTGAAAAAATTAATCAAAATAGATGATAAAAGAAGATACATTTATCCTTTAAACTAACACACAAATGTTAAGTTAGTTATCACAAACACAAGTGCTGGAGATTATTAGATGAACTATAAGAAAGTTTCTGATTATACTGACCATAAAATTTATTTCTGAAATTCAATACTTATTTAGTGATACTGATTAAACTTTTGATCTTCAATCCTAGAGCTATTTTTGTGAAGAAGAATCTTAATGAAATATGAAGATTAATCAATACTAATATTGCATTGCTAAGAGACCAGCAATAAGTTGGAAAGTATGATAAGTATCTCAAATATATTAATAAAAATATTAATTTATGAATTAATTAATTTTAATTTTTAAGAATTAATATTTTTATTTATCTTTTATAGAAAAAATAATTATCAATAGAAAGAGTTCATTTTTCTGGTTAAAATGAAGAAAATTTAGAGTAAATCCGATATAAATTGAATCCAATATGAAGACTTTAAAAAATAATAATAAAATAAAATTAAAAAGAAAATCAGTCCAGTTGGTTCGATTCAACTGGTTCATCCAAAACCCGGCCTAATTCATCTGGTCAAGCATGGCCTAGTGCTCGCTAAGGCCTTCAGAGCCCACAGCTAGCCTGCAAGCTAACCCAGCGCCCAGCCCAGAATGACATTAGGGTGACGTCAAAAATTATGCAGCTTTTGGTGGACCATGGTGTAGGGACATTTCAATCATTTTATGAAAAGGTGCATGCTAATTCATCATGGTCTATAGAGCACCCAGTCAAGGCGGTCTACTAGAACAATAATGGCACCATCCGATGGTCTAGCCCATTCTTGGTCAAAATCTAATGGCCAGGATTGATTTTTGATTTGATACAGGAGCCCAACTCTCCCTGAGCGTCATCCAACAGCCTAGAGACCTGCTGATCAAGATCCAATAGCTACACTTATTCCTGATTAAGATCCCATGGTTTGCATTCATTTTGGTTTGATTCAGGAGATCAAATTTGATTTAAAACTCTCAGGCGCCATTCGGTGGTCCCAAGCTCCCATCAGCAAGATCCTATGGCTAAAATCGAATCTAGATTGATTTAAACACCTAAACAATGGATTTTTAGGCATTTTTGGGGCATTTGATCAAGATCCGATGGCCAACATGATCTCAACATTATTTCAATTTGATTTTCACCTGGATTCCTCTTCACATGAGGTTCTACATGTTACTTTAGTCCCACAATGGTTGATAGCCAATATCCCTCCCCTCCAACACCTATATAAAGGACCCCAGGCCTTAAGAATTCATCATCTAATCTGAGAGAAGCTATGGTACAGGATAGAGCCAGCTTTGGTTAAGGATTGCTTTGAGGCAGATGGTGCCAAGAGAATGAGCTTGTCTTATACGCTATCTCCATGCCAATGCCAATCCAAGATCAAGATTAAGATCTATTTTTTTTTTGTTCTTTTCAATTTTATGTATTTAAATTCTAAATTTTAATTCTAATACAAAATTTATCTTTCTTTGCTCTTTAAATTTTAGTTCTTTACTTTTAATTATAAAAAAATTATTGCAAGTAGATACTAAGATCTAAATAGTAGATCTTAGTATCAAGTTTATTTTTCTACAATATTTAATTTTTATTTTTTATTGATAATTTTATTTTTTTATAAAAATCAAAGATTTTAAAACTAAAGTACTGCCTCCTCCATAGATTCAACCAAACTTGCTATTTTTTATATATTTTTAAATGTTCAAGAAGTCAAAATTAAACTAACAAATATAATGTCTTAACGACAACATCGCACTCTATCAACCGCTCGGTGTGAGAGGTGCAGAACCATGTGAGCTAGTCACATGACTGCTCTATCCTCGAGAGTTCTATTTTTAGTTGGCACAATTAAAAAAATCTAAACCGTTAGTGATGGCTAACTACCATTGCTAATATTTCCTTTATTGTCGCTAATAGCCCTACCTTCACTAATACCATTATAAAAGTAAATATGAAAAATTATTATCATTAATTGCTATTATTAGTAATGAAAAAATCTAGCCATCTCTAATAAGGCTATTAACGATGACTTTAGCAATAGAACAATTCTATGACTAATTATTTTTTGATATTTAAATTAATTTTTTTAAAAAATTTAAAAAATATTAGCAATGGTATTTTTGTGGCTATTGTCATCGCTAATAATTATTAGTGACCAAAAATACCATCGCTAATGCTGTCTCTAATTTTTTTAATTTTTAAATAAAATAAAAAATTATTTTAAAAATATTAGTAATGACTAATAGTGGCTAATGCCATCGCTAATACCAACGCCAATAGTTAATTTTTTAGAATTAATAATAATATTTTTTAAAAATATATTTTAATTAATCATAATGAATTATGATTTCTAATACCTATTATAATTAAAATTCAAAGATAATGTAATAATCAAAAATTAAAAACTAAATATATTATATTAAAAATATAAATTATATAACTTTTTACAAGTACCATAAAAGAAATGCAATACATAAAAAAAATAGATCTGATCCTCGTTGTTGTCTGCCTTCTCCTACTCTCCAGTAGCTAATGGATGAGAGCCGAATATCCCAGCATCCTTTAACAAAAGAAAAAAAATAATATGAGTAAGTTTTGATACATAGGCGTATCTTTTGATATATAATTTTGATTCTCGAGTAGATTATTCGTATACATTTTATTCGATGATATGGAGCTGTAGACACCTTCGGCCCATCGATTGGATGGTTAAATTGAATTTTTAGTCCTAGATCCTCTTTTAGAACTCAAACCTAAATATACAAAGCTTGTAAATATAAAAACTTAAAACAAGTAAAAGAATTTAGTAATATAATTATCTAATGTGATGGCTGGGATGACAAGCCCAGTTGGGGTAATGTAGCTATGGATCTTGAAGAAGCTCCATGATGATATCATGGATGGCATCTTGGAGGCTTTGAGGTTGCTGGCTTAGAAGCCTCTATATGACCTCCTCTATGTGCATATCGCTCCTGATCTGGGACATCGAGGTCTATAAGGATATCAAGATGATGGAGGGTCGAAGTTGCAGCCGAATCCTATGACCCGATTCCTACTCACCCCTCTGGTGGTGCTAAGCCATCCTTCAAGGTCAAGGGGGGATTAAGAAGACAAGTCTTTGCTGTATCTCTCAGTAATGTATGCTGCATAATGCATCTATACAGTTCAAAAATATATTAGTTCTAATGTATAATCAAAATTTATAATAACTTAATTAGTAAATAAAGTTTGAATTCTCTTATGACATAAAATTTAAATAATCACCAGTCCTCCTAGACTCGTGTATCGCCCATAATAACTACAGCTAGTTTAGTGGACGATCAGCTGCCATGTCTACAATAAATAAATAATAAAATTAAATTAATTAAAATATGCATATAAAAAATTTTAAAATTCTAATGAAGAGTTTTGATATTGATTTCTTACCAATCTATTGGCCACAATATGTATTTCGACCAAGCTGCCCATGTGCCTGATCGGATCGTGCTTGGCAGCTTGATTCTGCTGGACCCTCAGCCATCTGCTAGAGTACTCCTCGTTACTCCATTGGTTATAGAGGGCCTGCCATCTGTCCATCCACATCCAATGATCCATGAAGGATCTCCAATTTGATGGTGACTGAGAACCAAAGTGCTAGATGGCGAACTACCAGAGGTTATAGAGGTCATCTCAGAGCCTCTGTATGTCCACCTCCTAGAAGGTCTGATAGTCAACCTCCTCATTCTGGAGAGTCTCAAATCGATAACACTCTTGCAAGATAGAAGTAAGTATATTTTAATATGTAATTAAAATACCAATGTATTGAAAATTTAAAAATTAAACTAGTTTTGACTTACCAAAAATATCTACCAAACTACATCACGAGCTCCCGATGGCCAACTCAAGAAATCATTCATCGGTCCCAACATCAATTGGTGTACGATCCCGATAACGACACGAGATGCTGAAGACTCTCTAAATCTACTGTAAAATAGATTTTGAAGAATAAATGTTAACTCTAAAATTATTAAATTCTAAATATATTAATTAAATATATAGTACTTATGAGCGGCTTTGGATATGGATGATCTATTTATCCTTCAATCGAGTTGGAGGTGCCATGAGCTGGGCAGATTCTCGATCACGGCACTGTGTCTGAGAGCCAACGATCGCTACTGCATACAATTGTGGGGTCACTGTTGACCTCTTATCCTCTGAACTTGAGCACAAAAAATCTAATACAAAGAATGTTATGTTAGTTAATAAATGACAAAATAATATAAATGAGAATATATAAAGTGTTAAAGCTTACCACTTGGTATGAGAGGTGCAGAATCATGAGAGCTAGTTGTATGATCACTCTCTCCTCGAGAGCTCTGTCCTCAGCTGACATGGCTCCGACCTCTGAAAAATATGATATATGTTCTTTAAAAAAAATAAATAGATTCACTAAATTAATTATATAATTATGGATGGCAATGCAATATTTAAAATGAAATTAAAATGATCAAAAAATTATATACTTAGCACTACTCATCGATCGTTTTAGATATTTGGTATCTTTCAGAATCTTCTTCCAATTCTTTCTCTTCTTCCTCTTCTTCCATCTCTTTCCTTCTTCTTCCTCTTCTTCCTCTTCTTGGGGAGGGTTGTCCTTTCAAATAATTTTAGTTGAATCTACCTTCTTATGTTGGCCATCTTTATGTTGGAGAATTCCTGGAGCATCTAATTCCATATCATCTTTGAGCATGTAATGAACGGCTTAAGACTTAATTTTACATATAGCCTACCAATCTTTTCTTTCTCTATTTCTTGATAGAAAAGGAGTATAATACATTTGAGCAGCTTGTGCAACTAGTACAAATAGCTTGTTGACATAAGCTTTTGATCCATATTTGATTTCAATAAGCCTATGCCATGGATCAACTTTCATACCATTGTCGGTATTGAACTATTAACACTTAAATAGAATAATACTATCACCTCCAATATAGCTTATGTTAATCACTTCTTCAAGGATTCCATAGTAGTTACTCTCTGCGTTATCTTTCCACCAGCTACCTTTTATACACATACCACTATTCATTATGCTTTTATAATTTTCATATTACCGAGTGTAAAATTTGAAACTATTTATATTATAGCCATTATAGCATGTCACATATTTTTCAGACCCATAACCTAATGGTCTCAGCTTTCTTGGCATGGACTCGCTATCTTGAATGATCAAGTGATAGAACCAACATACAAAGTTCTCTGAGCACTATGTTGATATTTCTTTATCACTTATACTTGAATTTTTTTCTTTCAGTATCTCATCATATTGCCTAAACATGCATAAGATAAGTATACTGAAATAAGTGATT
Source organism: Cocos nucifera (assembly GCA_006176705.1). Lineage (NCBI taxonomy): Eukaryota > Viridiplantae > Streptophyta > Magnoliopsida > Arecales > Arecaceae > Cocos > Cocos nucifera. The sequence goes on along the minus strand of QRFJ01000139.1, from coordinate 2,474,204 downwards.
AAAGAGTGAAAATTGTGATGGACACTTATATGATATATAGGTTGATCTCTGTGTAGTTTAGCAAAACATATGTCTCTGCCTGTCGAAGTTTAGTATCGAAGAAAATTTGGCAAACCTCGAGCCTAAATTCTTGAACGAGATAGGCAAATATTAAGATCTCCCGCTCTGATCCCTCAGCACCACTATTATCATTTCGATCCACTTGAGTCAGGTTGGTCTGCACACTGGGATTAAAGTAGTGTCGACTAAAATTTGAAATCTCTTATATTATATAAGTCTCCATAATAGAACCTTTGATTTAAGCCTTATTTTTACTTTCTTCTTGAGATAGTGCATGTATCTATCAAATGGATATATCCATCCGTATTGCACTAGACCCCCCACCCTAGCTTCATATGCTAGATGAATTACAAGGTGCTCTATGGAGTTAAAGAAGCTGGGAGAGAATATCTTCTCAAACTTGCATATGGTATCTACACTGTTAGCCTCAAGATTGGAGATGTGATCGGTGGATAGTTCGATAGCACAAATGTCTCTGAAGAGAAGGCTAAGCTCGATCAAAAAACTCCATATGGAGTTGGAAAGGAGATCATGCTAAGCCAATGGAAGTAATCATTACATGAATACATGGTAGTCATGGCTCTTTAGTCCATAGAATCTACAATCTTTGACATTAATGACGTATCGAGCTAGATTATTTGCATAACCACTAAAAATTTAAGACTTTTATACCATGCATAAATATCTTTCAATTGCTCCCTTGTTAAGGTATAAGATAGTTTTGGCTTCAAAAACTTTTCAGATGATAGCTCAACAAGCTCTAATAGAGGACACTTGCATATGTTCTTTATATTAGCTCAAGCCTTGGGATTATCCTTCGTCTTGTCTTTGACATCCATAATAGTGTAGAAAATATTAGCAAATACATTCTTCTCGATATGCATGATGTTAAGATTACGATGGATCAAATTGGTGGACCAGTATGGTAATTCTCAGAAGATGCTTCACTTCACCTAGTTATGAGTTCGACCGAACCTCTGAGGCTTCTGCTTGTCAAATTTAATGCCAAACAGGACTTTGTCTAATTAGGATATCCTTTGAAATACTTTCATATCACTGAGGCACTAGGGTGCATGGTCCTTCTCTATCTTATTTCTTGTAAAACTATCCCACTATTTTTGAAAAGAATGATGCTCGAAAAAAAATTGACAATGACAATCGAACCATCAGGATTTGACAATGCTCAAGCTGAGATGATTTTGTATTCTCCATGCAATAAGGGCTTCATCCAGATAGCATCCAATAAGTAAGAAAATTGCTAATAGTCCAAATCGACACAGCCTTCATTATAAAATTCTGCTTCTTTGATGCATTAAAAGTACCAATGCCATTGGACCATAATATTTTCAACTCATCAACAAGAGGCCTTAGATATACAGCAATGCTTCTACGAAAATATTGTGGTCCAAAAATGAGTAATGTAAGAAAGATGTTATGTTCTTTCATGCACATCCTAAGTGGTAGATTGCATAGAGTAATAAAGACTGGCCAATATAAATAAGATGCCACTACATGACTGAATGGTGTAAAGCCATCTGCAGATAGATCTAGTCAAACAATATGGGATTCCTAAGCAACTAAAGGATAGAAAGCATCAAATTGCTTCTATGCCTCACAGTCGATGGATGACACACACATCATATCGGGATGCTTGCATGATCCTATTTTATGCTATATCATCTACTTGGCAATACTCTTGGATAAGTAGAGACTCTGAAGTCTAGAAGTAAGAGGAAGGTATCGAAGAACCTTATATGGTATGTCCCTCTGATTCCTACCCTCTTGCCTCAGCTTAAATCGGCTTGCACCGCATATGCCGCATAAGCACTTCTGTTGGTTCTTTTTATAGAATAATATGCAACCATTATGGCATGTATCTATTTTTTCATACCCCATGTCCAATTCTTTCATCATATTTTTTGAAATATAGAAGCTCTCAACAGCCTTCTTATACTTCGATAGCATTTTCTTTATTATTGCTACCATCCTATCATAATAATTGATACTACAACAAAAATAGGTTTAGGTGGTGGTTTTTATTGCCTTTAGCGGTGATTATAATCACGGCTAAAGGGTTTACCAACAAAAGACATTTTGCCACTTAAGGTGGCATCAAAAAAATTGTATCGATGATTAATGACAGTGTCAATAAAGATCCTTTAATTGCCAGGAAAGGTTCAGGCTTTTGGTGGCAAATATTTATGGCATTTATTTTTGCCATAATAGGACATTGGGCAGATAAAGAGTGTAACACCTATTGCAGCAATTACAATCATCAATTTTTTTTTTTAAATTTTAAATTAGTCAATGGTTACAACCTATATTATGATTTATAAAAAAAATAATTAATAAATTATGATAATTATTAAATAAATATTGATATAAATATGATTTATAATAGCAATTACTAATAAATGCTGGTATAAATATATTTTATAATGGTAATTTATACATTTGCCAAAAAAAATAGATATTTACTACTGTTGACCTAAAGATTGTTTTTGATGATGATAAAAAAATTTGAGTATAAATTATAAAGTCTAACGATATTTATAAGGATGTGCAGTTTCAAAATTTTAAGTGTTCATAATTTTTTCAAGTATTTTTTGATATGTTAAAGAGGATAAATCAAGTTAAGAAGGCAAGTCTAGCCTATAAATCAAATTAGAGAAGAAAGAGTCATAAACAGTCTTTTGGCATGCATGACATGCAAACTGGGCTGACCCAATCTAAAATTGAGCCGACCTAGTCTTAGTGTAAGCAGAAAATAGAAAGCATAGAAAGTAAAATTTTTAAGACCCAGGAGATTGAGTTGACCCAGTGGGACTGAGCCGATCTAGTCAAAAACTGAGTCGACCTAGTGACTGTAATGACTAATTTTCAAAACTATAGCTTTTTCGATTCATGAGCTTCTCAAAAACTATTTTCTCATCTCCAATAGCTAGATCTTTTTTTGCAGACCTTTCAGATGTAAAGAAGTGATGAAAAATATCAATGATATATAAGAAAACCTTTGGAGCATCAAAAAGGGGTTTTTTTGGAGAGTTTATTATGCATTCTTTGAGAAATCCAAAGAAGTGAGCAGAAAAAAAAAGAGAAGTGATTCTAAGATATTTCTTTATCCTTTTAATATCCTCACTCTGGGAGAAGTTCGGCCATTGCTATCGATGATCATCTCCTACTTTCCTCAAGCATTCAAAGAAAAAAAATTAAGCCAACAAGCCAAGCTCCTATAATTTCTTCTCTTAAGCTTCAAAGAGTTTGTTTGTATTTTTGCTTATTGTATTTTTCTTTTTATTTCAAGTTTCTTGAGATAAGAAATTTGGATTAGTCCAAGCCTAGAGTTGGACGTTGTATGGTTTGATTGGAGAACCAAAGTTAAAACCAATTAGAGTTGATTGTTAGCCGAGAGAAAAATAATCACTTATGAGATTTTGGTTGGTGATCCGAGAAAAATCAACTGGGTTAATTGTGAGTTCGAAAAATAATCTAGTATGATTTTGATTGGTTAGCTAGGAAAAATCAAATGGATTTGATTGTGAGCCCGAAAAATAATTGAACTGTAATTCTTTTTGAAAATTATAGTTGAATTTTTAAGTGGTTTACTTAGAAAGTTGACGTATGTGCTGAGTTTGGCACCGAACTACTATAAAATTTATATGTTTGTGTTTGTGCTTATTGCTTTTATTCTTTACATCTTTTATCTTTTTATTGCTCTTTACATAAAAGATTATATTATTTATTGTGTGCACATCTCTTAGTTTAAATTATTGAAAGTCTATACATTAGTCATTTATTTTTTGAAATATCCAATTCATCCCCTCCTTGGGTAGCCATACCTGAGCAACAATTGGTATCAGAGCGGATGCTCTAAATTTTCTCTTTATTCTAGAGCTAAATATCTTATGGTTAACTCATTTGATTCTTTGTTAAGTGAATGATACTCAACCATTAGATCTCTTTTCTTCAATGGCACCAACTATACTTATTGAAAAACTAGAATGAAAATTTTTATTCAAGCACAAAATTATGACATGTGGAATGTCATACTCAATAGTCCTCACACACCCATAATGATTGTCAATGATATGTGTGTACCTAAATTGAAAAAAAATTGTAATGAGCTAGATAAAAAGCTAGCTTAATTAAATACTAAAGCTATTAGTATTCTATATTCTGCTTTAGATTATAATAAATTCAATAGAATATCAACATATTTATCTACAAAAGAGATTTGGGATAGACTTGAAGTGATCCATGAGGGTACAAGTTAAGTCAAAGAATCTAAAATAAGCATGTTGGTTCATAAATATGAGTTGTTGAAAATGGAATCTCAGGAGACAATAAGTGATATGTTTACAAGATTTACTAAAATTATAAATAATTAAAGAGTCTTAGAAAAAACTATTCTAACAGTGATTTTGTATGCAAAATTCTTAGGTCCTTACCAAAGGCTTGGAAAGCAAAAGCAACAGCAATTCAAGAAGCTAAGGACCTTAGCAAGCTTGCTTTGAAAGAATTAATTAGATCGCTCATGACACATGAGCTCAATATGAACCAAAGCATGGAGAAGGAAAAGTTGAAGAAGACAATCCTTGCACTCAAGTCATCGACTATTGAAGAAAGTTCAAGTGACTCTACCGAGGATTTAGAAGATGACGAAGAAATGGTAATGATTACAAGAAGGTTCATGAGATTCATAAGAAAAAAGAAAAATTTTGAACCTAGAAGAGTAAAAGAGGAAAAGAATCAACTTAGAAAATATAGAAAGGACTATCCTCCTTTGAAAAATAGCACAAAAAAATTAAGAAGGAAAGCTATATTGGCTAATTGAAAAAGTAGTGAGAGCTCAAATTCTGAAGAAGAGTCATCCCCAAGTGAAGAAGAGATAAATCTATGCTTGATGGCTACAATGAATAGATAAGCTTAAATCAATCCAATGATTTTACTTTTGATGAACTACATAATGCATTTTTTGAATAATTTAATGATTTTAAAAGGCTATATAAAAAAAATAAAGAGCTTAAAAAGGATAATCAAAATTTGAATAAAAATAAAGATGGATTAGAAGAAGATAAGAAAGATTGGCAAACAAAATAAGTTGACTTAATTAAACAAAATGAGAGTCTACAAAAGAAAGCAGATAGATTAAAATCCGAAGTAGGTGAAAAGAATAAATTATTAATAAAAGAATATTTTAAAAGAAAAGAATGCTTTGGCTAAAGAAAAAGAAGAACTTCTCAAATCCAAAAAATCTTTAGTTAAAGAAAAGAATAAACTCTTAATTGAAAAAGTGGATTTCATGATAGAAAAAAAATATTTGCTAAAGAAAAAGAAAGTCATTCAAATTTTAAAAAATTTCTTATGGAAGAGAACTCAAACCTAAGAAAAGAGATTGAAAGATTGAAGTCTATGCTCAACAAGTTTACAATTGGCTCTCAAAAGATTCAATCTATTTTAATCAATCAAAAAGCTATTTTTGATAAAGCTGGAATTGATTACAATATGTTTAACAAAGCTTATTCTGAAAATCATTCTATAGTTTGCTTTAAATGCAACAAAATTGACCATAAAATTTTTAAATGTAATGCTAAACAAATTAGTCATACCTTAATTAAGTAAATATAAGTTCCAAAAGAAACCATAAGCTCTAACCTCTATGAACCCAAGATAGCTTGGGTACCAAAATTTTGTAAATGATTTTGTAGGTATGCCAAGCATCCAATGAAGTGAAAAGAGCTAATTCTTATGGATGGATGGCTTGGACTTAATAAAATGGGTAATGATGCTTTGTAATCGCTAGACCTTTCTCTAAATCATACCATCAATATATATTAAATTTATTTATAGTAAATAATTAATTTTGATAATTTATTCGTGCTTATTATGATCATACCCCATGACTTGAATGTTTTGATGTATTGCTTAAAACTAGTATATCATTTTAACTGGTTGTTTTTGTGCTTATATTTTTATTCTAAATTTAGTATGCTTGTTTAATCTCTTGTATTATGTTTAGTTGATATAAGCTAAAGTTTTCTTAAAATTCAATACGATACTTTAGCTTTTCCATACCAAATATGCATTCAAGAAACTTAAATCGAAATAAGCATGATTGTCTATAAATCTATTTAATTACAAAAATGATAAATAAACTAAGCTTTGACAATCCCACATAAGATGCTTAATTATTGACTAAATACTTGAAGATAAGACACTCTAGTCATAAAAAATCAAGTGCTTGAAGTATTGATTTGCATTGTATCATAGGTTGAACTCCTAAGGATTTAAAATTTTCTAGTTAACTAAAATTATAAAGCCTTTATCTAGTTTTTCTTTGGCCTAATCTTGATATAATATTATTTGATTTGATTGATTATCATACCACCAATTGAATGTCAAATGATTCAATGTTTTATCTTATTGATTTTGATGATGTTATTCTGATTGACTATTATAATTGATTATGGTTAAAGATATATTGAATAAAACTGATTTATGAACTTTCATGATTAGAGTTTAAGAATAATTTAAAACATTGATATATTTGTTTGATTAGCTAACACTACAACAGAACAGGGCTACAACAACGGTTCGTAACTACTGTCGTAGCACAAAAAATCGCTGCCATAAGCTATGGCAGCGATTCTCTAACCGCTGCTACTGCAGCCATTGCTGTAGCTCTATGACAGCGATTGTTGTAGCGATTGTTTAAACCGCTGCCATAGATAGCCTATTACAGTAGTTTTTAAATCACTACAATAGATCGACCTATAGCAGTGGCTATATAACCACTACCTTAGGTTATTTATAGTAGTGGTTATATAATCGCTGCCATAGGTAATCTATAGCAGCGGTTTCTTAACCGCTGCCATAGGTCACCATTTGCACTAGGGATCTATGGCAGTGGTTGGCATGGATATGACAGCGGTTATAAAACTACTGTCGTAGATCTTGAATAATTAAAAAAATTAAAATTTTTATTTTTTTATATATTTTACCTGATAAATATAGATATATAACATAAGAAAATATAATAAACACAAAAATTATTCTGAAATGCTAAAATTTTTTTACTAAATAAAATTTATTATAATATTTTTTTAAAAAATAAAATATATCAAAAGTCTCCTAAATCTACATCATCATCATCATCATCGGGAGTCCGAGTCGTAGCTGGAGCTAAAGTCGGAGCTAGAGCTAAAGTTGGAGCTGGTGCTGGAGTCGAAGTCGGAGCTGGAGCTAGAATGCGGGCCAACATATCCTCGAAGCCCATGACTCCAAAATGCATGCTGAGCGTTAACATCATTTCTCTCACGATGCCCTCCAGATGAGATGCGCACTCCTCAGCCCGATCTACCCACGTCGCGGCATGATCTGCTTGTGCCAATGCCTCCTCAAGCTTCTTTCGACTGACGACATCGAAAGTCTATGAGAAGATGCTTGCCTCAGACCAGTAGCTCATCGGCGTGTGTCCAAGCTTGCATCGGATCCTCCCAGGGTGCTCAGGTCCTAAGACCTGAGATAGATGGTCATGGGGCCTAGAGGTATCCGGGCCCTCGCTCGCGAGCGCATCTAACTGATCCTATAATTATAAATTAAAATAAAATTTTATAAAAAATATTATAATACTAATCATATATACTAATATATTTAATACTTACAAAAATATGCCCAATCACGGCGTTCATCGGACTGCCCGTCTTGTTCGTGCGGTTGGATCGGAAGATCTCACTATGGCTGGGCATCACTCCATCTCTCATCAACTATAATAAAAAAAAAATTTATTAGAAAGATGATAAAAAATATGAATTTAATTTATCTAGTAAGATTTAGAATTAATTACCTCTCTATGCACACAACTGGCCATAGGCTCATGGCTTAGAGTGTGCGTATACTCCTGGGTTGCACGATTCTCCTAGTTTTGATGGAAGGTAGCCTAACAAGTATTCAAATAAATAATAAATATTTAAAAAATATTTAAATAAAACTTTAAGCATATTAAAAAATTCAAAAGTTAGAAATTTTACATTGAACTCCTGGCTCCTTCAGTGTCTAACCATCCTCTCCCATTGGCTCGGAGGACAGTCCTGTATCCAAAAAACAAGCTCCTTCGGAGTGTTTTATCAGTGCTCGAGCCATCCTCTATGGAGCTTGACCTTGTAACTTTGGTACAACTCCTCAATCTTTCTTAGTCGGGCATCTCGAGCCCTTTCGTGATCGAAAAAATCATACCTCCTCTGCACAAAGTTATCAAAAATTAGTTACAAAATTATTCTAATCAAACATATATAGTATAAATATATAAAATACATAAATATAACTAAGATGCGCTTACTTATCCATATCTCCTTCCATATCTGGTTCCTGATGGCAGCATCCATCAAATACCAATTTTTGGGCTCTATAGGAATGATGTCCGACCGTCTCACAAGCACTCCAAAAAAGGAATGCATCTCCCACGTAGTCTCCCGTACCGACCTCCCCTCCGCATCATAATAGACCATCACCTAATGCTGGCAGTTCCACATGCATGCCATACGTGTGGGATTGTGAAATATCCAGCTGGATGATGCACCTACAATGTAAATATGTTATACAAATATATAAGTATACAAATACTATATAAAAATTAAAGTTATGCTAATATAATAAAAACATACACTCAAATGCCTGCGTAGTAGCATGTATCTCAGATATAGATGATGGTAGAGACTTAGCTACCGATGGAGTAGATGCCACCAATGGAGTAGATGCCGGCAGTGGAGGTCCCTGAGCAGCCGATGCCGAGGTAGATGGAGTATGCTCCGACTGCTCGGATGCTGAACTGCACATAACCCATCAAGAGACAAGGATGAAAGCTAAATGGCATTTCGGTGCCATCGTGACCTGCAACGTTAATGAACATTAATCAATATAACATGTTGAACAATAATATTAGTATAGCATCAATAAATAGTCTCTAATATTTATACCAGATGGAGGTTCTCTTAGTGGCCAGCATGGCACGGCATGGCCTACTGACACAGCACGGCATGGCTTACCAGCATGGCACACATTTTTCTTAAGCTTTTAAAGATCAGAAGAAAGAGAGCTCTTTGACCAAAATAAGAAAGATATAAAAAAAATTCAAATAAAAATAAATAATTAGACTCTAATAATTTATATCAGAATGTTGAAGTCATCGCTCAGTGGCATCTACAATATGGACATCACCATCACTCCTGACAAATGTATCTAGGACCTCGACAGTACCAGGTAAGTTTTGTCCTAGAGGAGTGCTTTGCATGCAAGGTCCTACATCATCATCAACTTTGGTATTATCAAAAATATGCCTAGGCACCATCCTCACAACAACACCCCATTGAGGCTCCAAGGGATCATTAACGTAGAAGACTTGACTAGCTTGGAAGGCAAGTATATACGGTTCTTCAGTACGGAGATGGCGTTGCATGTTAACGAGAGTAAAACCACACTCATTAGTCTTCATCCTAGACTATGATAAGGTATTAAACTAATCATACTTCATCAACACGATCCTTCCTTTAGAATAATAGTCCAAGATGACCATCTTCTCCACTATGCCATAATAGTTCAAATCCTCCGTATGAGGCTGTGAATCCCTCGAGCTTGCATAACACCCAATGGTGGCGCTTAACATGATGCCACTATTTTGTGTTATCATATTTACGGACCTACTGTGAATATTAAATCTATAGTCGTTAATGATGAGCTGTTTATATTCATGCACGATATGATTAGGGCCCATTGAAAGAGCACATACTTCAGGACTCACATCACTGAGCGGCAATCTCTACACCTAATTAAGGAGATGACATCTAATTAGTAAACATGTTCTAATAAGTTGTACCAGGCAAGAATATATAATCGCTTACATGATCTTTGAACCATTTAGAAAATTTATTGCTATGCATTTTCTCTTTCTCCTGCCATACTTAGAGCACCATATTTTACTCTGATCTTCTTGATTCCTCATTGGCCGATTACAACATGTCTCGAGCTTGTTTAAGTACATGATATAAAAATTTATATACTCTTGACCTAAATAACCTTCTGCTATAGATCCCTCCGGGCGATTCATATTTCTTACATAAGATTTTAGAGTTTGAATATTTCTCTCAGTAGGATACATCCATCGGTAGAACACTGGGCCTCCAAGTGTAACTTCCCCCGCAAGGTATACGGTGAGATGCATCATAATCATGAAAAATGATGGTAAAAATATTTTCTCTAGATCACATAATATAGCCACCGCCCTTGCCTTCATTTTCTTTACGTCTTTCTTAAGCAACCTCTTTGCACAAATATCTCTATAAAAGTTGCAAAGACGAATAACTGCCAATCTAACATTTTTTGGTAACATACGGCGAATAGCTATTGGGATCAATTCCTGCATCAGTATATGATAATCATAATGAGTCTTCCATCCCCCAAGTTTGACATCCTTACTATTCATGCGCTTTGATATGTTGCTTGAGTATCCATCTGGGACCTTTATGTTCTCCAACATACGAAGAAATGTGGACCATTCGGAGGCATTCATAACATAGCATGCATGAGAAAGCCTCCACTATTCTTCCTCTGTTGACTCTGGATGGAGTGATCTTCTAATACCCCATTCTTTCAAGTCAAGTCAAAAATTCAAGTCATCCTTGGTCTTATCTTTGATATTCAAGATTATTGCCAAAAGAAGCTCGCACACATTCTTTTCAATATGCATTACATCTAAGCAGTGGTACAATAAGTTTGTCTTCCAATATGGCAAGTCAAAGAAGATGCTCTTTTTCCTTCAATTAAAGTGTGTGTCATCTTTCTTTGATCAATGCTTCCTTTTTCTACCATCAATTGGATCATCTTTTCTAAATTCAACACTGAGACCATCCAACTCTCTAAGTACTTCACTTCCAGACATCTGGTCAGGTGCCTCATCTTCTTCAATAGTGCCATCGAAGGAGAGTGCACCCCTTCTGTATGGATGGTTTCGACGAAGGAAACGTTGATGCCCCATATAGCTAAAGCTCTTTCGATGTGTCAACCTTCTAGACCAGGTGTTTCTTCCAAAGATCAGGCATGCTAGCTCACCTTTGGTGCTCCAACCCGACATTAAGGCATAGATGGAAAAATCATTTATTGTCCACAAAAGTGCTGCGCGCATGGAGAATGGCTCATTCAGTAAAGCATCAAAAGTTGGAACACCTTGAATGCTCCATAACTATTTCAGCTCGACAATAAGAGGCTACAAATAAACATCAATGTTATTACCTACCTCCATCGGTCCAGGGATGAGCACTATCATGAAAGCAAAGAATTTTTTCATACACATCCACAATGGAAGGTTGTAAACATGAATAAATACTGGCCATACACTATGGACAGTATTCATATGCTTGAACGGATTGAAACCGTCGTACGATAAGTCCAATCTCACATTACATATCTTTTATGCGAAGTTAGGATGTAATTCATTAAACTTCTGCCATGCCTCTCCATCGATTGGATGCCTCAATGCATCATCTTTTGTTTGGTCCTCTTCATGCCATCTCATGTCCTTCGATGTCTTTGCCGACATAAACAACTTCTGTAGTCTCGAAATTAAAGAAAAGTGCCACATCAACTTTTGAGGTACACGAGTCAATGTGCAGTATTTTTTCTATTTTCATCTAGATACACCGTACCTCATTCATTCATTGCGATTGACATCCCCTTCCAATAGAGTATGCAATCATTGGGACATGTATGTATCTTGGTATAAGAAAAGCCCAGCTGTTCAATAATCTTCGATGCTTCATAATTATTCTTTAAAATTCATGCATCATCCAGAAGAACATCCCCTAAAAACTCTAGTATGTAGTTTACTCTATTATTACTGAACTCGTTGGAGTATTTCGCATGATACAATCAGATTAAGAACTTAAGCTTCGCCATCTTTTCACATCCGAGATACAATGAAATATTAGCATCCTCCACCAACTTATGAACCTTCTCCACATCCTCACTGTTTGTCATTCGACCAATCATAGGTTCAAACATGGACGTAGATGCACCGTCATTGTGGCCAACAAATGAAAAAATATCACGAACCATTTGTTCCACTCCTCCTTCAGGTTGATCGCCTCCTTGCAGCCTGTCCTCATCATGTTGGTCTCAATAAATTTCATAACCAACATTAAAGGCATAAATAGTGAGGTGATCATTGACATCTTGACGAGGTAGCCATGGCCCGTCCATACATATTTTACAAGGACATTGGATTAGTCCATGGTCCCCAAATTTCTCTATAGCATAATCAAAAAATTTTTGAAGTCTAGCCTCATATTCTGATGAGAGCCTACTAAACTTCATCCACCTCTTATCCATTTTAAAAATGATGATACTGTAAGTAAATCATGTGTGGAACTCAGAAAGAAGAACAAAGTAGATAATGGTTGCACCTTAGGGCTTAAAGTTGGAACCTTAGAGAGACATATCAAATTCTATTTGCTCAGAAGTCGAGCCGGCTCTGTGCCTAAGACAGCCAACTCTATGGCTGAGACATCCGACTTGGGTCCTCCCCCAGCAGGCTCGATCACAGCCCAAGCCAGCTCGACTACATATCCGAGTTGGCTCGGCTGTGTGCCATCCCCTCGATCACTCCCTCTCTCCCTCTCTCCCTCTCTTGATCTCTCTCACCGACGATGGTGGCGAGGCCTAACCCCTCCCTCCCAACTTTTTCATCTCTCGATCTTTCTCTCTCCCTCTCTCGATCTTCCTCGCCGATGAGGCCGAACCCCATCCCTTCCTCTCTCACTCTCTCATTCTCCCTCATCGGCAAGGTGGGACCCCATCCCTCCTAGTGATGCCGATGAGGCCAGACCCCCTCCCTCCCTCTCTTGCTCTCTCGATCTCCCACTCTCCCTCTCTCGATCTCCCTCGCCGACGAGGTCGGACCCCCTCCCTCCTAATGATGGTGGCGAGACCGGACCCCCTTCCCTCCCAATGATGGCGGTAAGGCCGGATCCCTCCTTCCTCTCTTCCTCTCTCGATCTCCTCGTCGGTGATGGCGGCGAGATCGGACCCCTCCCTCCCTCCCTCCCACTCTCAATCTCCCTTGCCGAACGATCGGTGAGCGATCGGCCCTCCCTCTCTTAATCTATCGATCTCCCTCTCAGTCTCTCTATTTCTTAATTTTGGATCCCAGAATCGGATCCGATCTTCCGGGACTCAGTAGGGTCCGATCTGGTACTTCAAGTACAGACCCACTGGGTATTCAGATTTAGATTCGATACTAATAATTAAAATTGGATCCAAATCTGAATATCCAAGTTTTGATTTGAATCCAACACATTGATAGATCTAGTCCACAACCACTGACATGGCACAGCCCAAGGCTACCACCACGGCACGACCCAAAAACTATGGCATGCAGATAATTATAATATTTATAATAAATATTTATAATATTTATTATAAATATTCTATAAATTATTATAAATATATATGATTAATAAATAATACTATAAAATTAAAAAAAATTATACCTATGGCTATAGAGAATGGGTCGCGGATGGAGGGCTAGGGGGAGGGGGGCACTATGACGAGGAGGCCCGGGAGGCACAGTGATGGAAGGGTCGACGATCGGAAGGGGAGTGTGGGGGGTGGGGGGCCGGGTGGGAGGTGGCGGGGAGGGGTGATCGGAGATGGGGGCTAGGCGGGCAGGGTGGTGGGAGGGATAGCCGGGGATGGAGGAAAGGAGGAGCCGCCGGGGGAGGGTGGGGGGCGGGAAGGGGCGGTCGAAGATGGGGGGCTAGGGTGTGGCACGATGGCGGGGAGGGGTGGCCAGGAATTGAGGGGAAGGAGGGCGGCCGAGGGAAGGATGGGGCGTGGGGGGGCCGGGGGGGGCTGGCAGGAGGAGCGATCGGGGATGGGGGGAAGGAGGGGCAGTCGAGGGAGGGTGGGGGTTGGGGCTGGGTGTGGGTGGGCGGGAGGGGCGGCATTGGCCAAGCGAGAAGGAGGGGCAGCATCGGTCGGAGGAAAGAAGCCTCACCAGCGACGGAGAGGAGGGAGAGAGAGAGAGATTGGGCGTGCATGGAAGGAAAGTAGAAAAAATTTGAGAATTTTTAACCTAATCTATGATGGCGGTTATCGAACTGCTGCCATAGATCTTCGGTAGCGATTATCCAAAACTGCCGTCATAGATCTACGGTAGCGATTTTATAACCGCTACTGTAAATCTATAGTAGTGATTTTTGATAACCACTACCATAGGTTGAAAATAATTTTTTTTTATTTTTTTTAAATATTATATAATTTTAAAATTTAATGTTCATCTTCACTATTCATTATCTAAATAATTATCATTAGTGTTGTCGCAAAAGATCGCTTCGATTCGATGGCCCTAGCTTCATCGATCAAAAAAATTTGATTTCGACGATCACGAACGACGATGCGATGATCTGATAGATGGAGACCTCCGATGGATCCAAAAACTTACAATGATGATCTTGATGATATTTGTAGCATACTATCAAAGTTTTACTTCAATCGAATATTGTAATCATGGTCAATTTAGTACGGAATGACTTTGGCCATTAAATTAGAAACAAACGATCAAAGGGTTAAACGACATCTGATTATGAGATAATTTTTTAGTTAAATGATCTTTGTTATAATTTTAAATATTTTATATGATGATGATAGTAAAATTTAAATCATTTTTGTATAAACTATTCATGTTAAGCAGATATTGCAAAAGCACGAGCATACCAACCAGTGAAGTTTCAGAATGGTTATCAAAAGACGTATAGTTTTAGATTGTTCTTCATCTCACGAGTTAAATTTTATAATCATCACTATAAAAAATGATTAAACTAGTAGCCAAGATCATTTATAAAAAAAATTATCTCATAATCGGATACCATTTGATCCTTTGATCACTCATTTATTATTTAATGATCGAAACTAATTTATACTAAATTGACCAGGATAACGATATTCGATTGAAGTAAAACTTTGATAGTACACTATAAATATCACTAAGATTATCATTGTAGGTTTTTGGATCCATCGAAGATCTTCATCTATCAGATTATCACACCATCATTTGTGGTCGTCGAAATCAAATTTTTTTGATCGATGAATCTAGGGCCATCGGATTGAGGCGACCTTCTATGATGATACTTTAATGATAATTATTTAGATAATGAATGATGAAGATAGACATTAAATTTTAAAATTATATAATATTTAAAAAAAAAGCATATAGTAGTGGTTATAATTAATCGCTGCCATAAATAAGCTTATAGCAGCGGTTCCTACTAACCACTACTATAGATCTGATTTATGGCAGCAATTTTACTAACCGCTACTATAGATCGACCTATAGCAGCAGTTATAATGAACCGCTACTATAGGTCGACCTATGGCAGCGGTTTCTTATAACCGATGCTATAGGTCTGACCTATAGTAGCGGTTAACGAAAATTACTGCCGTAAGATCTATAGCAGCAGTTTTGAAAATTGTTATCATAATATGCGCTGCCATAGATTCTTTTTGTAGTAGTATAAATTTCTTGAAGAAATATTTTCAAATTCAATTGGTTTCTTGAATTATAGTAAATACTATTGATGACAATAAGGGAAAGAAAATTTGGTAAATAAAGAAAATAAATTTAACATATCAAATTACATTGAAATCTTACTGTAATAGGATATTTTTCATAATATGATTTTAATTTGGTTATGAGATACCAAATTGATCAATAGTAAATAAGAAATAAAATTAAGAAATATGGACTATAGTAAAGAGGATTGAATTTTGAATAAAAGTTAAACTCAATTAACTAGAATATTAAGGGGGAGCTTAATATTTTTAGATTATTTTATTTTTCTAATCTTATTAATAATCTTCATTTAAAGTTACTCTTTTTGATGCTATCAAAAAGGGGAAGAGTTACTATTAAGTATATGCTTGAGCTTAATTAGAATGAAGTATGTTCTTATTATTTAGTGGTTTCATGCTTTTAAATATGTAATTATTTAAAAATTTATTATATAGTATTTTTTGCAAATACTCAAAAGTTTTATCATCACAAAAAATGAGGAGATTATTGACCTAAAGATTGATTTTGATGATGACAAAGAGTTCTGAGTATAAGTTATAAAGTCCAACGATATTTATGAGATTGTGTAGTTTCAAAATTCTAAGTGCTCATAATTTTTTCAAGTATTTCTTGATATGTTAATGAGGATAAAATCAAGTCAAGAAGGCAAGTCTAGCCTATAAATCAAATTAGAGAAGAAAGAATTACAAACAGTCTTTGGTACGCATGGCACGCAAACTAGACCGACCTAGTATGGAACTGAGTTGATCTAGTTTCAATGGAAGCAAAAGATAGAAAGCATAGAAAATAAAATTTTCAAGATTCAGAGGACTGAGCTGACCTAGTTACAAACTGAGCGAGCCGACCCAATCAAAAATTGAGCCAACCCTGTGACTATAATGGCTAGTTTTTAGAACTACAACTTTTCATCTCATAAGCTTTCTGATAGCTATTTTCTCATCTCTAATGGCTATATCTCTTTCTGAAGATCTTTTAGATATAAAGAATTGATGAAAAATCTCTAGGATATATAAGGAAACCTTTGGAGCATTAAAAGGAGGTTTTTTTTGGAGAGTTTATTGTGCATTCCTTGAGAAACCCAAAGAAGTAAGCAGACAAAAAAGAGGAGTGATTCTCAGATATTTTTTTATCCTTCTAACATCCTCACTCTAAGAAAAGTCAGGCCATTGCTATCGAAGATCATCTCCTACTTTTCTTAAGCATTCAAAGAGAAGAAGTCAAGCCAATAAACAAAGCTCCTAAAATTTCTTCTCTTAAGCTTCAAAGAGTTTGTTTATATTTTTGCTTATTATATTTTTCTTTTTATTTCAAGTTTCTTAGGATGAGAAACTTGGGTTAGTCCAAGCCTAAAGTTGGATGTTGTATGGTTTAATTAGTGAGCCAAAGTTAAAACCAATTGAGGTTGATTGTTAGCCCAAAAAAAAATAATTACTTATGAGGTTTTGGTTGGTGAGCCAAGAAAAACTAACTAAATTTGATTATGAGCCCAAAAAATGATTAAACTATAATTATTTTTGAAAATTATAGTTAAATTTTTAAATGGTTTACTTAAGGAGTGGATATAGGTGCTAAGTTTGGTACCAAATCACTATAAAATTTGTATGTTTGTGTTTCTACTTATTATTCTTATTCTTTACGTCTTTTATCTTTCCATTGCTCCTTACATAAAAGATTATATTATTTATCATGTGCACATAACTTAGTTTAAATTATTGAAAATCTGTATATTAATCATTTAATTTTTTAAATATCCAATTCACCCCCTCACTTGAGTAGCCATACCTAGGCAACAATTGGTATCTGAGTGGGTGCTCTGAAATTTTTCTTTTTCCTAGAGCTAAACATCTTATGGCTAACCTATTTGGTTCTTTATTGAGTGAAGGACACTCAATCATTAGATCTTCTTTTTTCAATGGCACCAACTATACTTATTGAAAAACTAAAATAAAAATTTTTATTCAAGCATAAGATTATGACATATGGAATGTCATAATCAATGGTCTTCACACATACACAATGATTGTTAATGATATGTGTGTACCTAAACCAAAAAAAGATTGGAATAAGTTAGATAAAAAGCTAGCTCAATTAAATGCTAAAGCTATTAATATTCTATATTATTTTTTAGATTATAATAAATTTAATAGAATATCAACATATTTATCTGCAAAAAAGATTTGGGATAGACTTGAAGTGATCCATGAGGGAACAAGTCAAGTCAAAGAATCTAAAATAAATATTTTGGTTCATAAATATGAGTTGTTCAAAATGAAACCTCATGAGATAATAAGTGATATGTTTACAATATTTACAAAAATTATAAATAAATTAAAAAATCTTGAAAAAGACTATTCTAATAGTGATCTTGTATGCAAAATTTTTAGGTTCTTATCGAAGGCTTGGAAAACAAAAGTAATAGCAATTCAAGAAACCAAGGATCTTAGCAAGCTTGCTTTGAAAGAATTAATCGGATTGCTCATGACACATGAGCTTAATATGAACCAAAGCATGGAGGAGGAAAAGATGAAGAAGACAACCCTTGCACTCAAGTCATCGACTATTGAAGAAAGTTCTAGTAACTCTATCAAGGATTCGAAAGATGACGAAGAAATGATGATAATTATAAGAAGATTCATGAGAAAGAAGAAAAATTTTGAACCTAGAAGAGAAAAAGAGGAAAGAAATCAACCTAGAAAATATAGAAATGACTATCCCCCATTGAAAAAGTGCTCAAGAAAATTAAGGAGGAAAGTTATATTGGATAATTGAAAAAATAGTGAGAGTTCAAATTCTGAAGAAGAGTCATCCTTAAGTGAATAAAAAGATAAACCTATGCTTAATAGCTCATAATAAAGAGGTAAGCTTAAATCAATCCAATGATTTTACTTTTGATAATGTATTTTTTGAATTATTTAATAATTTTAAAAGGTTATATAAAAGAAACAAAGAGCTTTAGAAGGATAATTAAAATTTGAATAAAAATAAAGATAGATTAGAAGAAGATACGAAAGATTTGCAAACAAAATAAGATGACTTAATTAAACAAAATGAGAGTTTACAAAAGAAAGTAGATAGATTAAAATCCATAGTTGGTGAAAAGAATAAATTATTGAATGAAAAAAAAGATATTTCAAAAGAAAAGAATGCTTTGGCTAAAAAAAAGAAGAACTTTTCAAATCCAAAAAATCTTTAGTTAAAGAAAAGAATAAACTCTCAATTGAAAAAGAGAATTTTATAAAGGAAAAATATTCATTTGCTAAAAAAAAAGAAAGCCATTCAAATTCTAAAAAATTTCTTATGGAAGAGAACTCAAATCTAAGAAAAGAGATTGAAAGATTGAAGTCTATGCTTAATAAGTTTACAATTGGCTCTCAAAAGCTTCAATCTATTTTAATCAATCAAAAAGTTATTTTTGATAAGGTTGGAATTGGCTATAATTTATTAAGAAAATAAAAATTTATCAATAATATGTTTAGTAAAGCTTATTCTAAAAATTATTTTATAGTTTGCTTTAAATACAATAAAATTGACTATAAAATTTCTGAATGTAATGCTAAACGAATTGGTCATACCTTAATTAAGCAAATATGAGTTCCAAAAGGAACCATAAGCACTAACCTCAATGGACCCAAGATGGCTTAGGTACCAAAATTTAGTAAATGATTTTGCAGGTATGCCAAGCATCCAATGAAGTAAAAGGAGCTAATTCTTATGGATGGATGGCTTGAACTTAAAAAAATAGGTAATGATGTTTGGTAATCGCTAGACCTTTCTCTACATCATACCATCAATATATATTGAATTTATTTAGAGTGAATAATTGATATTGATGATTTATTCATGCTTATCATGATCATACCCTATGACTTGAATATTTTGATATATTGCTTAAAACTTGTATATCATTTTAATTGATTATTTTGAACTTATATTTTTATTCTAAATTCAGCATGTTTGTTTAATCTCTTGTATCATGTTTAGTTAATATAAGCTAAAGTTTTCTTAAAATTCAGCATGACACTTTAGCTTTTCCATACCAAATATGCATTCAAGAAACTTAAATCAAAATAAGCATGATTGTCTATAAATCTCTTTAATCACAAAAATGATAAATAAACTAAGCTTTGACAAACCCACATAAGATGCTTAATTATTGACTAAATACTTGAGGATAAGACACTCTAGTTATAAAAGATCAAGTGCTTGAAGTATTAATTTGAAGGGAAATCCTTATTTCCCGGATCAGGTTCGTTCAGATCTGATTGGATCAAGAGATATATTTCAAAAAAAATTTTTTTTGATCTAAATTAGATCTAAAATATTTCAGATCTGATTTTTATTATTTTAATAATTAAAATAAAATATAGATAAATTAAATCAAATTTAATTTACCTTGATGTAGGATAATCTTATTACCCGTTGATGATCCTATAAGCAGCGGAAGGTTTTGGATCTAGCCACGTAAGTGCCTGACCTCTATCGGTATCCACTCGAACTGAATTTGGAGATCCTCTTCTTCTCTATCACATCTCCAAAAATCAGATCTGAATCTAATTTGGAGGATTTTCAAAACATCTTTCGAAGATCATCAGTTGTCCTTTACAGTAGCACAGTCTTCAAGCTTTCTGTCGCCTTTTTCTCGTCTGGATTGCACCAACATAGATCCCAAACTACTTTGGACATGGAGAGGATAGGGAGAAGATGGACTTGGCATGGAGGAGGAGGAGAGAGACAGCCTTGGGGCATGGGAATTTTTAGATGAGATACTCCTTGAGTTGGGCGCAGGGTCTTATTTATAGACTATGCGTGATCCAACTCCTCTTCTTCCCAACCAATCACAATCTTTTGTGAAATCAGATCTAAATCTGATTGGTGGAAATAGAGTCCCTTGGATTCCTCCTTAGATGGCGCCTAAGACCAGTCAAAGTTGGTTCTTAGGAGGAGTCTAATCGGAATCCAAAAAGGAGATGGAGTCCCTGTCCAACAGGGACTCCTGGGCGCCTCCAGCTTGGGCACACGCCAAGGGTGGCATGCGCCCTCCTCCTTGCCAGGTTCTGATAGGAGGACAAGCCCCCACCAGCTCTCCAATAGGTGCGTGACACATGGACAGAAGTCAAAGTGTCAATGGTCAACATTTGACCAGTCAAAGGTCAACTTTTGACCAAAGTCAAAGGACGAGAAATGGCAGGTGACCAAAAATGGCAGGTATTATCTTACAAAATAAGACAACCCTTTTCTGACCTGGACAGGCTCCAGTCAGACCAAGTGAAGGCCTTGATCGAGCACAAACTCCTTTGGCTCAGTCAGGACAACTATTTATGATAGTAAAAGAAGAACGTTAGGTTCAATCGAGTGCTAGCACGATTTTCTTGAACCTAATTGAATCTCATTCAGATCAATTGAACTGGATCAGTTCAATTGATGATCACCAGATTCAAACCCTTGTTTGTGTGACCCAGTTAGGTTCAGTTCTGTATGGTAATGGGATATGTCATGATCTCTATCATCGACATCATCGAAACTCCTTTCGATGGATCAGAACTCTTCTGATTCGAACAGCTAGAATGATCGATCATCTAAATCATTCTAATTGCTCCCAAAATCCACCAGTGACACCTAGCAGTATATGGTGGCAACCCATCAGAGCTGAATGCGAACCTCTTGGTGCAGCTACCTGTGTGATTAAGTTCTTCTATCTTGAGCCCCGATCAGATTAGGGTTAAGGTGAACTCGTCAAACCCTAGTTTCTGTCATATGATGTAATCATTCGATTCAAGTCCGATGTGAAAACTAAATAGAAACTCTTTCTATTATTTCACTCTGCCATGGCCATGGGCTTCTGGACTTGATTCTCATGATCATCATAGGGCTGCTCCTCTACCACCGAGGTAGATAGATTCCATCTTGATGCAATCCAGTTCCTACAATGAACATGCTATAGCCAACATACACCTCAGGATTCCGAATGGCTAGGAGATCGAGTTATGGTGTAGTCAAACTATAACACCCTCAAGGTGAACTACCGATGCACCTCAGGTCAAAGAACCAGACACACCACTGCAGCATCGAGTCAGTCATTGACGAGAAGGTAGACTTCCTAATGACTACTCGAGGTGGTCACGCTCAGTGCCCTCGTTCTCTAACGAGTACCTGTACTCTCGCTCCGATGTCTCCACACCGTAGACTCAAGACTCATCTACTAAAGAGAAGCGATTGTACACCAACCTTTCGGATCAATCACCATCCTCGTGATGATCCTATGGTCGGAAGCATTTTATGAGTTAATAATGATTATTCATGTCTTAAATTTTCAACTCTTGAAAATATGAATTATCATTACCATTAACTCAAAGGATGTATCACAGACACTAAATACACATATGTGATAGAAAATAATCCATTTTATTGATTATAGTCAAAATTATAATTTTGCCCCTAGAAGTGTATTACAAGTGTCAGCCAATTCTGGCTTCTAGGGCACATATATCTAACAATCTCCCACTTGTCCTAAAGCCAATTGGCTACAAGTCTAAGTTCCATCTTCTCAAGATGGGCTTTGATCTTTTGATGGCCCAACGGCTTTGTAAGCGGTCTACCACATTGTCTGTGGAGTCGACTCTCTTGACCTCGACATAATCCTTCTCGAGATAATCGTGGATGAGGTGGTATCGCCGCTCAATGTGCTTGGATTTCTGGTGAGACCTCGGCTCCTTAGCAAGGGCTATGGCGCCATTATTGTCGCAGTATAGAGGAATGGCATCTGATGGCATTACTCCAATTTCTACAGCAAACTTCTTATACCAGAATGCTTCCTTTGCAGCCTCTGATGCAGCGATATATTCTGCTTCCATGGTGGAATCTACTATCACGGTTTGCTTGGAACTTTTTCAGCTGACAGCATCACCATTGCATACAAACAGGCTTTCAGATGTCGACTTTCAATCATTTACATCAGACATAAAATTCGAGTCTGTATATCCCTAGACTTGGAGTTCTCCATTACCAAAGACCAACAACATATCCTTAGTTCTTCTTAAGTACTTAAGGATACATTTCATAAAAGTCCAGTGTTCTTCACCTTAGATTTGACTGATATCTGCTTGTGACACTCACAGCATGGGCTATATCAGGTCGTGTACATAGCATGGCATACATGAGGCTCCCTATTGCAGAAGCATAAGGATCTTGCTCATGCGTTCTATTTCCTCAGGTGTGTTAGGGCACATCTTCTTGGAAAGATGAATACCATGTCTGAAGGGTATTAATCCCCTCTTAGAGTTTTCCATACTAAACCTCTTTAGTACTTCCTCTATGTACATCTTCTATGAAAGTCCTAGCATCCTATTCGGTCTATCTCTATAGACCTTAATTTCTAGAATAAAGGATGCTTCACCTACGGTCTTTTATGGAGAATTTCTTGGACAACCATATTTTGACTGTCGTCATCATGGGAATATCATTCCTAATAAGGAGGATGTCATCCACGTATAATACGAGGAAGACAATAACGCTCCCACTGACCTTTTTGAAGACACATGGTTCCTCTTCATTTTTGATGAAATTAAATATTTTGATCACATCATTGAAATGAGTGTTCCAGCTCCGAGATGCTTGCTTAAGTCCATATATAGACCTTTGCAGCTTGCAAACCTTGTGATCAGTATCACTGGATGTGAAACCTAGCGGCTGTTCCATATAGATATCTTCCTCAAGATATCCATTCAAGAACGCCGTTTTCATGTCCATTTGCCATATTTCATAATCAAAATAGGCTGCAACGGCAAGCAATGTGCGGATGGATTTTAGCATAGCCACTGGGAAAAAGGTATCCTGATAGTCAACATCTTTGCGTTGACTATGACCTTTTGCCACTAGTCTAGTTTTGAATGTCTCCACATTCCCATCTGCACCAATCTTTCTCTTGAAGATCCATTTACACCCAATAGGTACTATACCTTCTGGTGGATCTACCAAGGTTCAGACTTGG
This sequence comes from Cocos nucifera, assembly GCA_006176705.1. Lineage (NCBI taxonomy): Eukaryota > Viridiplantae > Streptophyta > Magnoliopsida > Arecales > Arecaceae > Cocos > Cocos nucifera. The sequence goes on along the minus strand of QRFJ01000139.1, from coordinate 2,450,538 downwards.
TTCGAGTGCATTGAGTCAATTTCTGACTGTATTGCCTCTAGCCATTTCTCGGAGTCGATATCTGATATTGCCTTATTGTAGGTTTTGGAATCATCACCATAAGCACCATTACCTACGAGGAACATTTTCTCTACTTCCTCTGAAATAATACCTAAGTATCTTTCAGGGGGATGGAAAACTCTTTCCGATCTATAAGGTGGAGGAGGTAGTGTTCTTATTGGCTCAACCTGATTTGGTTCCAATTGGTCCTTAGCTTGTTGTACTTGTGAGACTTTCTCATCAAGCTTAATATGCTTTCCAATGCTGCTATCTTGAGTAAACTATTTTTCAAGGAAGATGGCATGTCGACTCACAATCACATTGTGGTCTTCTGGAATGTAGAAATAGTATCCTAATGACTCTTTAGGATATTCTATAAATCGAGCTCTGAAGGATCTAAACTCTAACTTGTCTGCTTGTTGTCTTTTGACATGTGCCAGATAAACCCTAAATTCTGAGATGACTCAGACTTGGTTTCTTACCATGCCATATCTAATACGGTGTGGTAGGAATGATTTTAGAGGAAATCCTATTTAGTAGATAAATTGAAGTTAATAATGAGTGTCCCCAAAGAAAATTAGGAAGGTCTGTGAAGCTCATCATGGATCGAACCTTATCCAATAGAGTCTGAATTCTCCATTCTGAAATCCCATTGAGTTGAGGTGTTCTTGGTGGAGTCCATTGAGAGACTATGCCATTTTTCTTGAGATAGTCTAAAATTCCCGACTAGGGTATTCACCTCCTCGATCTGATCGAACAACCTTAATGAATTTTTTAATTTGTTTTTCTACTTCATGTCTGAATTCTTTGAATTTTTCAAAAGCTTCAGATTTGTGTCTCATAAGATACACATACCCATACCTAGATAGATCATCGATAAAGGTGATGAAGTAGACAAAATTGCCTCTAACCGACACATCAAATGGGCCGCACACATCAGTATGTACTAGGGCAAGAAGATCTGTGGCCCTTTCCCCATGTCCTACAAAAGAGAGTTTAGTCATTTTACCTTGAAGACAAGATTCACAAGTTGGATATGATTCGAAAGTCAATGGACTCAATAGCCCATTTTTCTCTAATTTGTTGATCCTATCTTCTGCTATATGACCTAATCTAAGGTGCTATAGATACCTGTCATTTGGACTATCCCTAGGTCATTTGGCATTCACGTTTTGCTCGATAGTTAGAATAGATACATCAATATATAGCTGATAAAGATCGTTAATAAGAAAACCATTTGCAATTTTATTTCTTTCATAAAGAATGTTACAATGGTCCTTAAAGAAGGTAATCACATAGCCTTCTTATGCTAAGCATGAAACAGAAATCAAATTCTTGCTAGTTGCAGGCACATAATAACAGTCTCTCAAAACTAAGTCTAAATCAGATGGTAATCAAAGAGGGTATGTTTCCACCATCACTACAGTAACTCTTGCTCTATTACCAACGCGTAGGATCATATCTCCATCCCTCAGCCTCCTACTATCCTCAAGACCGTGCGTGGAAGTGCACAGATGAGCACTAGAATCAGAGTCAAGTACCCAACCAGATGCAGAAGAAATCATAAGGTTAGACTCAATAACGAGCATACCTCCAGGAGGACCTTCCTTCTTGTTCTTCAGGGTGGCCAGGTAAGTAGGACAGTTCCGCTTCTAATGGCTGTCGCTGTTGCAATGAAAATACTTTTCTTTGACAGTGGCCTTCTTCTTCGGCTCTACCTTCTTTTGTTTGCTTCTTCCACCTTCTGCTTTTTCGCAGACTTCTTTTTCTTTCCAGAAGACTTTCTTTTGGAAGAAGTCCGTTCCATAGTAAGAACTAAGCCTTTAGAATCTTTCATAGAAAGCTCAGCGGTGACCAGCATGTTCATTAATTCGGCCAAGGAATTTTAAAGTTTATGCATGTGGTAATTCATGATGAATTGCCCATATGCATCAGTCAAGGATTGCAAAATAACATCGTTCTGCAGATCCAAATCTAACTTCACACCAAGCTTCTCAAGCTCTTCCAAGCCCTTGATCATCATCAGATAGTGATCTTGGACTGACTGTCCATCGCGCATCTTAGCCTTAAAAAATTATTTCGTGACTTGATATTTGGCTGTGCGACTTTGTTCACCAAACATCTCCTGCAGGTGAGCCAACATTTGGTGAGCTATCCCGATATCTTCATGTTGGCGCTGGAGCTCATCAGACATCGAGCCCAACATGTAATATCTAGCCTTATTATCTTCATCTATCCATTTTTTCAGAGACACTCTCTGTTCAGTGGATGGATGGGCTGGTAAGGTGGGAGGGTCCTGGTCCAATACATGGATTAACTTCTCGAAACCCAAAATGATTTTATAGTTCTTGAGCCAATTTTTATAATTGGATCCGGTCAGTCTATGTGTGTCCAGGATACGTGCTAATAGATTGGATGCAGATATTTTTTTGTAGAGAGTCAAAGATTCTAGTTAGATACTATAATTATGACTTGACCAATTTATTTAAGAATTTTATTTTTAAACAAAATAGCTTCCACTATTTTCTTGGATCCCTATACTTTCTTTGTAGAGATGCAAAAATCTTCATGATTAATGATTTTTAGTGGGTGGTGCGGTCTCATCAACTGACTCATCACCTCACCTAACAGTTATTGAAGATGGGTTAGCCAATGAGTGAACAACTCTTGTTCAATGATTCTCTAATCATGGTGCATCCAAACTTGATCTCTAATTCATGAATCTCACCGTATCTAAAATATTGATCCACTCCTTAGTTAAGTCAGACCCACCATTTGCATAGACTGAATTTCTAATTGAGTCTCTCACCGTATCCAAAATATTAAGCCCAACTCATCCTCCAGCCCATAGCATCCAATGCCTAATAGACATGGTTGCATCTTTCCGATGCAACTGAGCCACTGTATCCAGTTGAGAACAATCAACCTCGGAAAGGGCGCGCACATCTACAATGGTGGAAGACCTCAAACTTAATATTTTTTTAGGAAGAATTAATTCAGATCTCATTAAACTAGACTTGTCATAGTCATAACAATTATGACTAACCTAGTGGCATGGGTTAGCTCAGATTATTGACCACCTCAGATCGAAACTGAGTCAATAGATATGGCCAGGTAAGTGAGATCGATGGAAGGGATATGCCATTAACTCGTACAAGAATGCATTCAGGTCGAGTAGCTCCTAATTAAAAATTAGTCGATCGTATGTGCCAAACTTACCTTAGACACCAAATTATTGAGTTAGAACTAATTGGGTTAGCCTACAATCCAGACTCTAACCTCTGAGCCTAATTAGGTCTTGCTTGATCATGACTCGATCTTGACCCAGACTTAATCCTATTAGGCTGGTCAATTTATGCATTGTTGATCCCATCTAACCAACTCTTGATTCGATTTGATCAACCGTTTAGACCTAATTGAGCTACCCAAGCCCGAACCTAGTATTATGAATATGTCTTAGATCTAAAATTCTCAATTTTAGATCTAAATAATATTTTATAATCTTAATTCTTAATTAAGTAGGGTTCATAAATAAAATATGCATAATAAATTCTAGGGTTTCAGGATCTAGGATTTTGCAGAAAGTAAGTTTTGGGTTTCTGATTAAGGACGAACGTGCAACACCCCTACACGTCATAAGAATGTCCCATCGGATGGGAGGAGAGGGCCTTTAAATCCTTCTTCATTCTTATGATCGGACGGCCAAGAGGAACGCCTTAATCAGGAATATGTAATACTACAAAACAGTTTTAGATCTATATCATATATCTCATATACAAATTAGATCTAATCAAGGCATATTTTGCATACATCTCATGTATCGAATCATGCATGTTTTTAGATCTAAATTATCTCATAATAATCTAAAAAATTAGATTTAAATTAATCTTATCAAAATAAACTTTAATCTAGACAACTATGTAGAACTATTCTACAACTAGTCTAGACATGCATCAATCATATCTCATATGATGTTAAAATTAAATAATTTTTATTTGCTATTTTTTAGATATTATTATAATAATTATAATATTAAAAAATAATAAATAAATAGATTTAAAATATGATTTAATCAAATTAAATTGAAAACATGCAAGACTATTCTATAGAACTATTCTATTTTAGAACTAGTCATGCATATTTTCTAATCTTAGATCTAAATTATTTAATTTAATTTTTTTGATTTTAGATTTGATCATATATTATGTGACATCTGAAATTACTTATTTTTTGATTAAAATAAATTTAAAATTAGATCTAAACACATTAGAACCTTGGCTCTGAAACCAGTTGAAGGAAAATCCTTATTTTTCGGACTAGGTTCGTTCAGATCTGATTGAATCAAGAGATATATTTCAAAAACTTTTCTCTTTGAATCAAATTAGATCTGGATTTTAGATCTAATTTTTATTATTTTAATAATTAAAATAAAATATAAATAAATTTAATTTAATTTAATTTATCTTGATGTAGGGTAATCCTATTACCCGTTGATGATCTTGTAAGCAGTGGAAGGTTCTAGATCTAGCCATGCAAGTGCCTGACCTCTACTAATATCCACTTGGATAGGATCTGAAGATCCTCTTCTTCTCTATCATGTCTTCAAAAATTAGATCTGAATCTGATTTGGAGGATCTTCAAAATATCTTTTGAAGATCAGCAGTTGTCCTTTACAGCAGCGCAGCCTTCTAGCTTTCTGTCGCCTTTCTCTCATCTGGATTGCACCAACTTGGATCCCAAACTACTTTGGGCATGGAGAGGAGAGGGAGAAGATGGACTTGGCATGGAGGAGGAGGAGAGAGGCACCCTTGGGGTGTGGGAATTTTCAGATGAGATACTCCTTGAGTTGGGTGCAGGGTCTTATTTATAGACTATGCGTGATCCAACTCCTCTTCTTCCCAACCAATCACAATCCTTTGTGAAATCAGATCTAAATTTGATTGGTGGGAATATAGTCCCTTGGATTCCTCCTTAGATGGCGCCTAAGACCAGTCAATGTTGGTTCTTAGGAGGAGTCTAATCGAAATCCAAAAGGAAGATGGAGTCCCTATCCAACAGGGACTCCTAGGCGCCTCCAGCTTGGGCACACGCCAAGGGTGGCATGCGCCCTCCTCCTTGCCAGGTTCTGGTAGGGGGACAAGCCCCCACCAGCTCTCCAATAGGTGCATGACACATGGATAGAAGTCAAAGTATCAATGGTCAATATTTGACCAGTCAAAGGTCAACTTTTGACCAAAGTCAAAGGACGAGAAATGGCAGGTGACCAAAAATGATAGGTATTATCTTACAAAATAAGACAACCCTTTTCTAACCTAGACATGCTCTAGTCAGACCAAGTGAAAGGCCTCTGATCGAGCACAAACTCCTTTGGCTCAGTCAGGACAACTATTCATGATAGTAAAAGAAGAACGTTAGGTTCAATCGAGTGCTAGCATGATTTTCTTGAACCTAATTGAATCTCATTCAGATCAATTGAACTGAATCAGTTCAATTGATGATCACCAGATTCAAATCCTTATTTGTGTGACCCAGTTAGGTTCAGTTCTGTATGGTAATGGGATATGTCATGATCTCTATCATCGACATCATCGAAACTCCTTTCGATGGATCAGAACTCTTCTGATTCGAACAGCTAGAATGATCGATCATCTAAATCATTCTAATTGCTCCCAAAATCTACTAGTGACACCTAGCAGTATATGGTGGCAACCCATCAGAGCTGAATGCGAACCTCTTGGTGCAGCTACCTGTGTGATTAAGTTCTTCTATCTTGAGCCCCGATCAGATTAGGGTTAAGGTGAACTCGTCAAACCCTAGTTTCTGTCATATGATGTAATCATTCGATTCAAGTCCGATGTGAAAACTAAATAGAAACTCTTTCTATTATTTCACTCTACCATGGCCATGGGCTTTTGGACTTGATTCTTATGATCATCATAGGGCTGCTCCTCTACCACCGAGGTAGATAGATTCCATCTTGATGCAATCCAGTTCCTATAATGAACATGCTATAGCCAACATACACCTCAGGGTTCCGAATGGCTAGGAGACCGAGTTATGGTGTAGTCAAACTATAACACCCTCAAGATGAACTATCGATGCACCTCAGATCAAAGAACCAGACACACCACTGCAGCATCGAGTCAGTCATTGATGAGAAGGTAGACTTCCTAATGACTACTCGAGGTGGTCATGCTCAGTGCCCTCGTTCTCTAACGAGTATTTGTACTCTCGCTCTGGTGTCTCCACACCATAGACTCAAGACTCATCTACTAAAGAGAAGCGATTGTACACCAACCTTCTAGATCAATCATCATCTTCGTGATGATCCTATGGTTAGGAGCATTTTATGAGTTAATAATGATTATTCATGTCTTAAATTTTTAACTCTTGAAAATATGAATTATCATTGCCATTAACTCAAAGGATGTATCACAGACACTAAATACACATATGTGATAGAAAATAACCCATTTTATTGATTATAGTCAAAATTATAATTTTGCCCCTAAAAGTGTATTACAAGTGTCAGCCAATTCTGGCTTCTAGGGCACATATATCTAACATAATTTGGATTGTATCATTGGTTAAACCCCTAAGGATTTAAAATTTTTTAGTTGAACTAAAATTATAAAGCCTTTATCTAGTTTTCCTTTGACCTAATATTAATATGATCTTATTTGATTTAATTGATTATCATCCCACCAATTGAATATCAAATGATTCAATATTTTATCTTATTGATATTGATGATGTTATTCTAATTGACTATTATAATTGATTATGGTTGAAGATATATTGAACAAAACTGGTTTATTAACTTTTGTTGGTGCAAAATCTGGTTGACGTCGGATTTGAGGCTGGAGTCGGAGAAGATAAGGTTGCCGTTGGTGACCTGCAAAACAAATCTCATCCAAAGTTGGGGATGGTGGCTTCGACAAGATCCTTTGATGATTAAGTCAGCTCTTTTGGCCAACAAAAATGAAGTATTTAGAGAGATTTTTAGCAGAGTTTCGAGGTAGAAAGAAAGCATATCTAGAGGGTCTCTTATATAGATGGAGCCCATAACAAACTGATGGTGATATCCGTTACCACGTAGTAGTGGACCGTTCGGGGCCACATGAGATTTGTTATGGAGGATGGTGTCTGTTATCATGACGATCTAGTCTGTTGGAACTTAATAGCCAAGATTCAGATGGGGTAGTTGCAGGCGGTGAAGAGCTCACAGTTACTGTTGTTCCAAAGGAGTTCGGGTATTCTCAAGATTGACCATGCCTTGACTATTATTTGCTATATCAAGAGTAAGTGCTGATGCTCTTTCAGAGAGTTGGGAGGGGTACGGAAGGGATCCTACTAAGAGAGTCTGGAGGAAGCTTAACCGGGTGGAGCCCCTTAGGCAACTGGGGGGAGAATTTCGGAAGAAATTTGACTGATAGAGAAGTTCGACGGAAGGAGAAGTCCGATAGGAGTTCGACTGATGGAGAAGTTCGATGGAAGAAGAAGTTCTGGAGGAGTTTGAGATAAAGCACAGAAGTTTGTCTGGAAGAGATTCTATTAGTCGGAGACTTTTGAGATGAGATTCGATGGTGATAGCAATACTCGATTTGAGGAACATCCAGTAGGAAAGAAGTTCGGCCAGCTTCCAAGCCAGCCAGGCTAGACTATCTCGGGGGCAAAACCACAGTGCTTCAACTGCTCAAGCAACTGCTCTCACTGTTCAAGTTTGTATGAGGGAAGCTCGACTAGAGAGGGTCGTCTGTCTATGGCAGAGGAATCTAATTGCCTTTACTATTCAAGCCTGTCCAGGCGAGACTCATAACGTCTTACAGATTCTGGAGTTGATCAGCGTAGTTAAGAGAATCACCTGACGGTCATGAGTTGAAGGTCAGCCACCTTAGAGTAAATTGGAATCCAAAGGCCTTTACCGATCGGAGCCCAGCCATGGCCGTCGCCACTGGGTGGGATTACCTAGAGATCAGACATTTGGCAAAACTTCAGCAAAAGTGGGTTTATCCCTAACACAAGTCCCCCCACTCTCAAGTTCGAAGTTCGAAGGAAGGGAGTAAAATCATGATTGCCGAAGTTTCTTTTTCTTCTTTTCTCTCTCTTTTTTTTTTAGCTTCCTGTGTTTGTCGGATGGAAAATTTTGGCATCTACCGCACTGATGCCGAAGCCTCATAAATGCGAGGCGATCCAAAAAGATGTTTTTCGAAACTCCTACCAAAAGTCTGCCCAAGGTACGATATCATTAAGGATCTGCTAGTTGTCAAACCCCTACCATGATGAATGGGACATGCATCGCACGAAGGTCGGCTAGGAGGGATCTGCAATCATAACCACCTCGGGGTTCCTCGGGCTATTTAAGGACTTCTACTCTTCTTTGTTTTTCACCTCGCTTGAATCTCCTTCTTCTTCCTCAAGCTCCAGCTTTCTTCCCACTCGAGAGCTTCGATTCCTCCTATCGTCCTTCCCAGTTCCAGGCGCCTTCCCATTCGATCTACATGGTGTCGTCCTTCCTGGTTCCAGGCACTAGGTTAGTCTCGAAAGCTCTTTTTGGATTGTTTCTATTTCTTTTGCATCTTGCCCTTTCGATTTCTTCGGAGAAGTCTAGTGTCTTATTTTTCTTATTTTTTGGGAGATTTTTCTAAGTTTACTTTGATTCAAATATCCACCGAAGAATCCTGGTCGACCTGTTCTGGGAGTTTGGCCCATCTGGTTTTGATGGACCTATTCCTTAGGGATACCAAGCCTGTAGACATGCCCGATTGCTGTTTGTGCCCGCCACCATTCCTTGCAAACTTTGGCTTGACGATCTCTCCTTAGTTAGAGTCCAATTCAGAATTCCTTTCAAATTTGAGCTTGAATTTCCTGATCCTAGTGATCGAGCCTATACCTCTCCTCCGAACCGAACCTATCTATACCTCGAAACTCTCTGTGTAGGACTTAGAGACTGCCCTTGCCTTCCTTTGTAGTTAGTCTGTTTAAGTTTCTTAACATTCTTTTTGCCGCAATGGCGCCGAACTCCTTTAGATTCATCATAGGGTTTCTTTCTCTATGCATCATAGTAGGTGTCCGACCTACCATTTTTCTATTTCGTACCTTTTTTACCTTCAAACGTCATCCTACCATCAAAGATTGGTGGTATGTTCCCCTCAGTTTGGAAAGAAGGGATTGCTTAAGAGTGCCCCTTCTTTCATTCACAACTGGAAGGAGAAGTTTGTCTTTGTCTCATGTCCCTCCCTAGAATTAGGACTTTCTTTATGGGGGGAGATAAGGGACTCAGTCTGCCAAGCTCCTGGGCTAGAGAGTGAGGATCGGGGCTCGACCAATAAATTGAAGAACTTTAATGCCCCTCCAATCTCTAAGCTTTTGGATGAGCAGAACTTGTTCAACTTTGGGCTTAGTCCGACTAATCTAGCAGGTAGTTCTCCTTAGCAAGTTAGTCGCATGGTGTCTTTTCTCCTAGTTCTGACTCCGCTTTCTTTCTCCTTTCTCTCTCTTTTTTACAGAGATGACCTCCAAAGAATGGAATCGCTTGTCAAAGGGGATCAAGTCCCTTAAGAGAAAAGGGAGTTCTATCAGGGAACCACCAAAGAAGGCTCGTACTAAAGAGTTGAGTCAAGCTATGCCGATCCAGGCCATGCCCGCCCCCAAGCCTACTACAGCAGCCCTAAGCTCTGTCCTACCCGACGAGGTCACCGTTCCCTTGCCTCCTACCTAGGAAGAAACCATCAAAGGGTAAAAGAAAAGGAAGGCCATCAGGAAGAAGGCCGGGAGAGTGGACGGAAACTCTAGAGGCAAGAGCTCCAATCAGGAGCAAGCCTCCCTAGATGATCGGGAGGTCATCCAGTTGTTGATGAGGGGGAGCATACTTCCTTATATCATGAAGAGATTGTTCTAGAAGGATGACACTGAGAGGTTCGATGAGTCCTTCGCCACCTATCTTAAGATGATCAATTTTCCTCAATTTCAATTCAGTGCCTTTTAAATTTTGAAGCTAAAATTTCGCAATCTCAACTAGGTTTTCATTTTGCAATTAGGGCACTACCTTTTTGCCCATTCAAAGGTAGCGGGCCATAATAAGGCCGAAGCTTCCAAGACTCTTCAAGAAGCTCGGGCAGAGGCTGAGAGGGCTCGGGCCGAGGCCGACTGCCTGAAGGTGACTTCAGAGATCCAATCCACCGAAGTCGAATGCCTTCAGGAGGAACTAAGAAAGGAGAACGAGGCAATGATGGAGTTGAGGGCTTCCTTGGCTCTGGAAAAGGAGGAGAAGAGGAAGGCGAAGGAAGAGGTTAGCGTCGAAAGGAAGCGGGCCGTTAAAGCTTTCAAGTCCTCCAAAGACATGGAGGAGATCAAGATCGCTTTCACCTAAGAAGCCTTTCTGGAAGGGTTCCAAGTATGCTTGGGGAGGGTCACTGAGAACTTTCCTAGCATCGACCTGGATCTTCTTATGGATGAACCTAGTGATGGAGCCGACCCTTCAGATGCTAATGTCAGAGTTGCCTCCGACTCTCCTGCTGTCGAAGTCACCCCGGAGGTCTCCGAACCTGTAGCCACAGTGCCTGGATCTACGCTAGGGTCAGAGCCAATAGAGAACACTCCGACCTCTCCTATGGGCGTGCTGCTCGAGGTCTGAATTTTTGACAACCATGTACTTTTTCTTTTTTTTTTCTTTTCTTTGATGTACTAAAAATGCTTCGGGTAATGAAAGCAAGTTTCTTTCCCTTCTTTATACTGGTGTTGTTCTGTGTGTTGTCTAGAATCCTTCTAATGATCTAGGCCGTGACCTTCCATTACTAGCTGACACCAACTCCATGCCCTAAGGGGTCCCACTGAAACCATTGATAAGGGGCTTGAAGAAGAAAATTCACCATCTAAAGAGAAAATTAAAAAGGATATGGAGGATGACCTTCAAGCCTCTCGAAAGAATGCTTCGGAGGCGACCGTAGAAGTCACCCATCTTCGAAAATTATATATAAAAGACTCCGTAAGCTTCAGTATCAGGAAGGAGAATTTTGAGAAAGAATTGGTAGAGCTTAGAAAAAGCGCCAGTGATAGGTCTTGGGTGTTGTCTGCGAAGATCAGCTTACTCGAAATTGAACTCAAGGCGGTAGGAGAGAAGATTCAGTTGTTAAAGGAGAGTTCGCCATGGTCCTCCGACAAAGCTTAGTTTGAATGGGATTGGTCTCAAAGGTTCTCTGCACTTCAAAAGTAGCTGTTTGATGCCGAGTCTGCCTACGAGACTTATCGGTTGGACTAGTGCAGGAGAATATTTAAACTTGAGCAATAGCTCTGAGCTGCTAACAACGAGATGAATCAGCTTCAATAGTAGCTCGCTGACAGTTATCGATCTGGAATAAGTAGGAAGTCAGAAGAGATTGCCTCCTTGAAGAGGATCATAGGAAAACTTTCAGAGTCAATTGGAATCGAGAAGGCCGAAGTTCAGCAATTGAAGCTTCAACTAGTTTGCGAACAGCAAGCTGTCAAAGATGCCGAGACCGAATCTAAGATTTCGAGGAAAAGACTATGGGCATCGGAAGAAAACTACCAAAGAGCTGACAGAATATTCCATGATAACCTAATAAGAAGAAAAGAGCTCGAGAAAGAAATCGTCAGCCTAAAAGAATCCTTGGTGATGGCCAGCAGTCCGAAGTTCGAGGAATCAGATCCCTCTTAGATCTTCGGCTTTTTCTTTCTTTCTTTTGTTATCGATCTTGTAGACCTTTATTTTGTACTTGACTTTGACTTTAATGAAATGATTTCTTTTGTAACCGAGGAATCGAATATCTGTAGATAGCTCCATTTTCTTTTGGATGGTCTTGTGGACCTCGACTTTGCAAAGAACCTCGACATCAACAAAAAAATGCTTTCTTTAGTCATCTTTTTCATTCTGCTTGGATTAATTTGATATCCATTGATTTCTCTATTTTCCCCACATTGCTTTCTGTTGAAATGGTTGTTGAAGATTGATTTTTCTCCCATCTTTTCATAACCAAAAATCTTTATCCATGCTTGGTTGAGGTTATCTTTCCATTTCCAGCTTAGTTGATTTTTCTTAGGCCCTTTGTCAAGACGAGGCCCTCCCCTACTTTTGACGAGGTCAACCTTTACTTTGCCCCCCCCCATCAGGACGAGGCCTTCCTCCTATTCCCATCGATGTGATAGGGGCTTGATGGAGCTATTGATAGGAGCCTCTCCTCTCACCTTGTCTTAGATTAACGAGCCCTTCACTTTGCTCAAGTTACGATGAGGTTCTCCTTCTATTTCTAATAAGATAGTGGGGGTGCATAAGGACCATTGGAAAGGCCTCTCCTCTCATCTCATCTTAGATTAACGAGGCCTTTACTTTGCTCAAATTAGGATGAGGTTCTTCTCCTATTCCTAACAGGATAGTAGGGGCACATAAGGGTCATTGGAAGGGCCTCTCTCCTAATCTCATCTTAGATTAATGAGGCCTTCGCTTTGCTCAAGCTAGGACGAGGTTCTCTTCCTATTCCTAATAGGATAGTAGGGGCACATAACAGCCATTGGAAGGGCCTCTACCCTCATCTTGTCTTAAATTAACGAGGCTTTTGATTTGCTCAAGCTAGGACGAGGTTCTTCTTCTGTTTCTAACAGGACAGTAAGGGCGCATAAGAACCATTGGAAGAGTCTCTCCTCTCATCTCGTCTTAGATTAACGAGACCTTCACTTTGTTTTCAAACTAAGTTCCATTGAGTTATTTTCTATCATCATAATTTCGGACCAAAGAACAGAGGTGTCGAAAAGAGAAAGAGTTTTATTGAAATAAGATTACTAGTAATACATTTGTAGATTCTCCAAATTCTAGGGGTGCGAGAGTGTCGCTTCTTCAAGCTCCCTCAGATAATAAGTTCTGGACCGGATGACCTCCTTGACTTCATATGAGCCTTTCCAATTCGGAGCGAGCTTTCTATGATTCTGAGGTTGCAAGATGGCTACTCGTCGAAGTACCAGGTCTTCCACTTTGAATACTTTTCTCTGACTCTTGAGTTGTAGTAGCGAGCTACCTTTTGCTTGTAGGCTGCCATCCAAACTTGAGCTACTTTCCTTTTTTCTTTTAGCAAATCGAGATTGGCCCTAAGATCTTGTGAGTTTTGTTGCTCGCTAAATGCTATGACTTGCACTGATGGAAGTTTCAGTTCTGTTGGGATGACCGCTTCTATCCCGAAGGCTAAGGCGAATGTAGTCTCCCCAGTTGACAATCTTTGGATAGTTTGGTATGTCCAGAGTATATGATAGATTTTATCTACCCAAGTCTCTTTTGCCTTCTCAAGTCTTACTTTGATTTCCTACAGCAAAGTTCTATTAGTTACTTCGGCCTCATCGTTTGCTTGTGGATTAGCCACTGACGTAAAATTATGAGAGATATTCAAATTTTCATAGAACTCGACAAATTTTGCTCTAGTAAACTACCACCCATTGTCTGTTATGATGGTCTGAGGTAAGCTGAACCTACAAATAATTGACTTCCAAACAAAGTCCTGCACTTTTGCTTCAGTAATTTTAGCCAGGGATTTAGTCTCGATCCATTTGGTAAAGTAGTTAATTACAACCAAGAGAAACTTTCGTTGTCCGAACGCCACCAGAAAGGAGTCAAGTATATCCATCCCCCATTATGCAAATGATCAAGGGGCACTCAAGGGGATAAGCTTGGAGGTCAACCATCTTTAAATACTAGCATTTCTCTAACAATGGTCGTACCTACCAACATAGTCCAGGAAGTCCCGATACAAGGTTGACCAGTAATAGCCTTGTCGAAGTAGCTTGTGAGATAGAGATCTGGCATCCAGATGGCTTTCATAAATTTCTTCATATACCTCCCACAATGCAAAATTGGCCTCGGAGGGTCGAAGGCATCGCAAAAATGGTAGTGAATATGACCTTTTATATAATTTGTCAAAGTAGAGAACATACCAGAAGGCCTAATTTCTTAATTTTTGGGCTTCCTTTGGATCATGAGGTAGGGCCCCATCTTTAAGGTAAGTGATTAGTGGATCAATCCAGCTCGGCTCATGCTCAACCTGCATCATAGATTGTGGTTCTTCCAAACTCGGGCAATTCAGGACTTCGAAGAAAACCTTCTTAGGCAGTTCGGTTGGAGCCAGTGTGACTAATTTTGAAAGGAGGTTAGCTCTAGTATTTCCACTCTCAAAATCTATTGGATGCTGAAGCTCTTGAAGGTCGGAATCAAATCCTTTACTTTCTCGAGATACTTTATCATACTTTCCTTTCGAGCTTCATAACTGCCACTAACTTATCCGACTATTAGTTAAAAATCACTATACACTTGGAGAAGGTCCGCTTTCAACTTCTTGACTATCCTTAGTCCTACTATCAGAGCTTTATATTCGACTTCATTATTGGTTGCGAAAAATTTGAAGTACAGTGCGTATTTGGCAATAACTTCCTCTGGGTTGACTAGGATCAACCCAGCACATACGCCTGAAGCATTGGAAGAGCCATCCACATACAAGGTCCAGAAACCTTCGGAAAGATCCACTCTTTCTTCAGGGGAGCTCGATTGCAACCATGAAATACTGGCTTCATTCTACTTAGGTTCGACATTATCAGGAATTATGCACTCGACTATGAAGTCAGCCAGTATCTGAGCCATGATTGATGGCCGGAGTTGATAGTTGATGTCAAACTCTGTGAGCTTGATTGCCCACTTTGTAATTCTCTCAGAGGCATCCGTCTGATGAAGGACTGCCTTGATTGGCTGGTCTGTGAGAAGTGTTACGGTATGCCTCTAAAAGTAGGGCCGAAGTCTTCTGACTGTAATCAAAAGAGTGTAAGTTAATTTTTCAATTTAGTGTACTTGATTTCTGCATCTCTCAAGACTCAGCTTATGTAGTAGATCGGTCGTTGCATCTTCGCCTCTTCCTTGACCAGGACAACTGCCAGCACCACCAGGAAGACCACTAGGTAGAGGAATAACTCTTCTTCAGGTTCAGGCTTGGACAATAAGAGAGGCAAGCTGAGGTAGTTCTTAAGCTCTTCAAATGCTTGCTAACTTTTTATAGTCTAATAGAAGTTCTTTGGTTGTTTAAGGACCTGGAAGAAGGGCATGCATCGCTCGGCCAACTTTGAGACAAAGCAATTCAAAGACTCCACCTTTTCAGTCAGACGCTGAACTTTTTTTATTGATCTTGGGATAGTCATCTCCTGTATGGCTCGGATCTTCTCCGGGTTAGCTTCGATGCCATGTCTTGACACCATGAATCTTAAGAATTTTTCTGAGGTTACCCCAAAGGCGCATTTGATCAGATTTAGCTTCATTTTATACTTTCGAAGAGCATCGAAGGTCTCCTCAAGATCAGCAACATGATTGATTGAAGTTCGGCTCTTGACAAGCATGTCATCCACATAAACCTCCATGTTACGATCGATCTGCACTTTGAGGATTTTGTTGACCAGATGTTGATAGGTTGCACCTAAATTTTTAAGTCCAAAAGGCATTACCCTATAATAATAAAGACCACGATCAGTAATAAAAATAGTTTTTTCCTCATCCTCTAACTTCATCTTGATTTGGTTATAGCCAGAGAAGGCATCCATGAAGGTGAGGAGCTCATGGCTCGAGGTTGCATCCACTAGTTGATCGATTCTGAATAGAGGATAGCTGTGTTTTGGATAGATTTTGTTCAACTTCTTAAAGTTAATGCACATTCTCTACTTACCATTGGCCTTCTTGACCAGGACCACATTGGAGATCCAAGTTAGATAGTTGACTTTCTGAATGAATTCAGCTTTAAGGAGCTTGTCTATTTCCTCTGCTATCACCTTCTATCTTTTTGGTACATAGCCCCAAATTTTTTTCTTCACTGGTCTGTACTTGGGGTTAATAGCCAGCCGATGTTCCATGACCTTGGCATCAATCCTCGGCATATCTATTAGAATCCAAGTGAAGATGTCAGCATTCCTCCGTAGAAAAGCAATGAGCTATTCTCGGACTTCATCTCTTAAGTTGGAGCTGATCTGCACCATATGCTCTGCATCCCTATCATTTAGGGGGACAGCCATAAGGTCTTCCATGGGTTCACCCCGCTCTTTAGTAAGATCATCGCGGACATCTAGCCCATCAACTGAGCAAGGTTGGGCTGGCTACTCTTCTCCAAAGTAATGGAATAGTAGTGTCTTGCCAAGACTTGATCTCCCATAATTTCTCCAATTTCTTTGCTTGTTGGAAACTTTATTTTCAAATAATAGATCGATACCACAGCTCGGAGTGCATTTAGACTAGATCGGTCAAGAATTGCATTGTAGGCTGATGGAGCTTTCACTACCACAAAGCTGACCTATGCTCGAGCCCATTTTGGGTGTTGTCCTATAGCCACAGTCAATGTTATTATCCCTTCAACTGGCACTGCATCGCCAGTGAAGCCCACCAGTGGGAAATTCATAGGTCCTAGATAATTATTAGGTATAGACATTTTAAAGAAAGCATCCTAAAATAAGATATCAGTAGAGCTTTCATCATCTACTAAAATATGGTGTACATCATAGTTAGCAATATTTAAAGAGATTACAATCACGTCATTATGCGAGAATTGAACTCCTTGAGCATTTTGTTGGTAAAAGCTATGGGCTTCTCAGTCCTCTGCCTCTTCATAGGCTCTACCAACCCGCTAGCTTCCCCCCACTGGAGTCCCCTAGAGATGGTATTGATGATGCTGAGAGATGGTCAATCTCCTGGCTGCTCCTCCCTCCTCGGTGGTTTTGGTTGTGATGGTGCCCTTAGCCGATCTTTCCTTGCCTCGGGTTGGTATCGCAGAAATCGACTCAACCGACCTCGCTTGATGAGTTTCTTGATCTCGTCTTAGAGCTGAATTCATTCTTCAGTATTGTGATCGTGATCATGATGATAAAGATAATACTTATTTGGATTGCACTTGCCAGGATGAGTGCGCATCCTCTCCGACCTCGGTAGCTGCTTCTTGATCTTCATCGGAACTTGAGTTTTTGGAGCATTGAGGAAGGTATAGTTGTGGAACCTCCTAAGGGAGGAGCCCTATCGAGCCCTCCTATCGGAGCTTCTTTGCTTTCGAGCTCAAGAAGGAGTTCGGACTCACTTGCGCTTAAGAGGAGTTCGAGAGTGCGGTCAAGTTTCACTCGACTTTCTTTTAGTAGCGGGCATTCTTGATCCATCTGCACGCCGCTTTCTTGCGGCTTCACTATCCTTGGCCTTAAAGGCCTCTTCTGTCCGAGCGTAACCATCAGCTCGAGCTAGTATATCAGCAAAATTTTTGGGATACTTCTTCTCTAGGGAGAACAATAGGTCGTTCTTCTGAAGGCCGCCTTTTAGTGTGGCCATTGTAGTCGATTGGTCTAAACTTCGGATCTTTAGAGTAGTAGCATTGAACCAGATGACATAGGCTCGGATGGACTCTTCTTCCTTCTGCTTGATGTTGATGAAGAAGTCTGAGCCTCATCAAGGGCATCGGCTGCTAATGAAGTGAGCCATAAATTAGTGGCTCATCTGATCAGAAGAAAAGATAGTACCCAAATTGAGGGTCGAGTATCAGTTCTTGACTGCCTCTTTCAGGGTGGATGAAAAACTTGGCACAGAATGGCATCTGGCATGTCATGGAGCAGCATTATTATCTAAAAGGCCTCCAAGTGGTCAATCAGATCAGTAGTCCCATCGTAGCTCTCAAACTGGGAGAGTTTAAAGTTCGATGGGATTGGCTCCTATATGATCTGCTAGGAGAAAGGAGGATCGATACAGATATCATTGCTATGGGAGGGAGGAGCGTGGCAGAGTTTCTTAATCCATCGACTCATCTCCTATAATTTTTGGTCTAGGAGGTCCTCATGATTGTGGATCTCCAAAGTCTTTTGATAGAATGGGGGCGAAGTCCCCCTAGGGGTTGAATCATGATCAGAGCAAGGGCTCTCCACCCTCTGCTTTCCTTTTCTGAAACTTGTAGGCCGACTTGCCCAAGTCAATCACTCCCAGACTGGATCTTGGGGTTCTGATGAGAGCCGCTCTAGTCGAACCAGTGCGAGAGGCTGTTGCTGCATGGCCTGCACTGCTTCAGTGAGGCTTCTGACCTACTGGACCAACAGGTTGAACTATTCTGCATCCACCATCACTATCGATAGAGTTCAAAATGCCAAAGATAAAATAGGGATGAGTAGATCTGGATGAGATCTGGCTGCAGAGGTGGTTGACTACCGAGTTGAAGCTTTCTTGGGAGGCATCTTCCTAAGAACAATCGAAGAAGAAAGGCTTTGAAGGAGAAGAAGAACTTTTGTTGAATATTCCTTTTAGAACAAGGGATTAATAGATGAAAATCCTTCCTCTAGCATCAATTCTGTTGGTTTAAAATTTGGTTGACGCCAGATTTGAGGCTGGAGTCAAAGAAGATGAGGTTGCCGTCGATGACCTACAAAATAAGTCTCATCTGGAGTTGGGGGTGGTGGCTCTAGCAAGATCCTTCAACGATCAAGTTAGCTCTTTCGGCCAACAGAAATAAAGTATTCAAAAAGATTTTTAGCAGAGTTTTGAGGTAGAAGATGAGAGCTTAGGAAAGAAAGCATATCTAGAGGGTCTCTTATATAAGCAGAGCCTGTAATAAATTGATGGTGATAGCCATAACCATCGAGTAATAGGCCGTTCAAGATCACGTGGAATTTATTATGAAAGATGGTGTCCATTATCGTGACGTGCCAATCTGTTGGAACTTAACAGTCGAGGTTCAGATGGGATAACTGTAGGTGGTGAAGAGCTCATAGTTATTGTTGTTCTAGAGGAGTTTGAGTGTTCTCAAGGTCAACCATGCCTTGACTGTTATTTGCTATATCAAGAGAAGTGCTGAGGCTCTTTCAAACAGCTGGAAGGGTTATAGAAGGGATCTTGCTGAGAGAGTCTAGAGGAAGCTCGATCGGGCAAAGCCCCTTAGGCAACTGGGGGAAGAAGTCCAGAAGAAATTTGAGTGATGAAGAAGTTTGATGGAAGGAGAAGTTCGGTAGGAGTTTGATTGATGAAGAAGTTCAATGGAAGAAGAAGTCCTGGAGGAGTTCAAGATAAAGCATAGAAGTTTGTCTGAGAGAGGTTCTATATGTCAGAGACTCTCGAGATAAGATTCGATGGTGATAACGATACTTAATTTGAGGAAGATCCAGTAGAAAAGAAGTTCGGCCAATTTTCAAGCTGGCCAGGCTAGACTACTCGAGGGGTGAAATGTCAATGCTTCAACTGCTCAAGCGACTGCTCTCACTATTCAAGTTCGTTTGAGGAAAGCTCGACTGGAGAGGGTCGTCTATTTATGGCGGAGGAATCTGATTGCCTTTACTATTCTAGCCCATCCAAGTGGGACTCATAACATCTTATGGATTCTGGAGTTGATTAGTGTAGCTGAGAGAATCACCTGGTGGTCATGAGTTGAAGGTCGACCACCTCAGAGTGAACTGGAATCCTAAGGCCTTTACAGGTCAGAACCCGACCATGGCCGTCACCACTGGGCGGGATTATCCAGAGATTAGACATCCGACAGAACTTCGACAAAAGTGGGTTTATCCCCAACAACTTTAATGATTAGAGTTTAAGAATAATTTGAAATATTGACATATTTATTTGATAAGCTAAATTTCTTGAAGAAATATTTTCAAATTCAATTGATTTCTTGAATTATAATAAATACTATTGATGACAATAAGGGGGAAAAAATTTGATAAATGAAGAAAATAAATTTAATATATCAAATTACATCAAAATCTTATCATAATAGGATATTTTTCATAATATGAAATTAATTTGATTATGAGATACAAAATTGATCAAGAGTAAGCAAGAAATGAAATTAAGAAAAATGGCATATAGTAAGGGGGAGCGAATTTTAAATAAAAGTTAAACTCAATCAACTAAAATATTAAGGAAGAGCTTAATATTTTTAGATTATTTTACTTTCTTAATTTTATTGATAACCTTCATTTAGAGTTACTCTTTTTGATGTTGTCAAAATGAGGGAGAGCTACTATTAAGTATATGCTTGAGCTTAACTAGAATGAAGTATATTCTTATTGTTTAGTGGTTTCATACCTTTAAATATGTAATTATTTAGAAACCCACTATGTATTATTTTCTGGATATACTCAAAACTTTTGTCATCATCAAAAAGAGGAACATTGTTAACCTAAAGATTGATTTTGATGATGATAAAAGGCTATATAAAAGGAACAAAGAGCTTAAGAAGGACAATCAAAATTTAAATAAAAATAAAGATAGATTAGAAGAAGATAAGAAAAATTTACAAACAAAATAAGGTGACTTAATTAAACAAAATGAGAGACTATAAAAGAAAGTAGATAGATTAAAACCCATAGTAGGTGAAAAGAATAAATTATTAAATGAAAAAAAGGATATTTTGAAAGAAAAGAATGCTTTAGCTAAAGAAAAAGAAGAATTTCTCAAATCTAAAAAATCTTTAGTTAAAGAAAAGAATAAATTCTTAATTGAAAAAGAGAATTTTATAAAAGAAAAAAATTCATTTGCTAAAAAAAAAATCATTCAAATTCTAAAAAATCTCTTATGGAAGAGAACTCAAACCTAAGAAAAGAGATTGAAAGATTGAAGTCTATGCTTAATAAGTTTACAATTGGCTCTCAAAAGCTTTAATCTATTTTAATCAATCAAAAAGTTATTTTTGATAAGGTTGGAATTGGCTATAATTCATTAAAAAAATAAAAATTTATCAATAATATGTTTAGTAAAGCTTATTCTAAAAATTATTCTATAGTTTGCTTTAAATGTAATAAAATTGACTATAAAATTTTTGAATATAATGCTAAACGAATTGGTCATACCTTAATTAAGCAAATATGGATTCCAAAAGAAACCATAAGCTCTAACCTCAATGGACTTGGGTACCAAAATTTAGTAAATGATTTTATAGGTATGCCAATCATCCAATGAAGTAAAAGAAGCTAATTCTTATGGATGGATGGCTTGGACTTAAGAAAATAGGTAATGATATTTTATCTTATTGATTTTGATGATGTTATTCTGATTGACTATTATAATTGATTATGGTTGAAGATACAAAATTGATTTATGAACTTTCATGATTAGAATTTAAGAATAATTTGAAATATTAATATATTTATTTGATAAGCTAAATTTTTTGAAGAAATATTTTTAAATTTATTTGATTTTTTGAATTATAGTAAATACTATTGATGACAATAAGGAGGAAAAAAATTGGTAAATGAAGAAAATAAATTTAACATATCAAATTACCTCAAAATCTTGCTATAATAGAATATTTTTTATAATATGATTTTAATTTGATTATGAGATATAAAATTGATCAAGAGTAAGCAAGAAATAAAATTAAGAAATATAGCACATAGTAAGGAAGAGCGAATTTTGAATAAAAGTTAAACTCAATTAACTAGAATATTAAGGAGGAGCTTAATATTTTTATATTATTTTACTTTTTTGATTTTATTGATAACCTTCGATTAGAGTTACTCTTTTTGATGCTGTCAAAAAAGGGTAGAGTTACTATTGAGTATATGCTTGAGCTTAACTAGAATAAAGTATGTTCTTATTGTTTACTGGTTTCATGCCTTTAAATATATAATTATTTAGAAATCCACTATATATTATTTTTTGTATATACTCAAAAGTTTTGTCATCATCAAAAAGGAAGAGATTATTGATCTTAAGATTGATTTTGATGATGACAAAGAGTTTTGAGTATAAGTTATAAAGTCTAACAATTTTTATGAGGATGTGCAGTTTCAAAATTTTAAATGCTCATAATTTTTTTTAAGTATTTTTTGACATGTTAATGAGGATAAAATTAAGTCAAGAAGACAAGTTTAGCCTACAAATCAAATTGAAGAAGAAATGATCACAAATAATCTTTGGCATGCATGGCATACAAACTGGACCGACCTAGTCTAGAACTGAGCCAACTTAGTCTCAATGGAAGCAAAAGACAGAAAGTAAAATTTTCAATATCCAAGGGATTGAGCTGACCTAGCTACAAATTGAGCCGACCCAGTCAAAAACTGAGCCGACACAGTGACTGTAATGGCTAGTTTTTAGAACTATAGCATTTTCATCCCATGAGCTTCTCAACTGCTATTTTTTCATCTTTAATGGCTAGATCTCTTTTTGAAGACCTTCCATATGTAAAGAAGTGATGAAAAACTTTAAGGATATATAAGTAAATCTTTGGAGAATCAAAAGAGGATTTTTTTGGAGAGTTTATTATGCATTCTTGGAGAAATCCAAAGAAGTGAGCAGAAAAGAAAAGAGGAGTGATCATAGATATTCCTTTATCCTTCTAACATCCTCACTTTAAGAGAAGTCAGGCCATTTCTATCGAAGATCATCTCTTACTTTCCTCAAGCATTCAAAGAGAAAAAATCTAGCCAACAAGCCAAGCTCCTAGAATTTCTTCTTTTAAGCTTTAAAGAGTTTGTGTTTTTGTTTGTTGTATTTTTCTTTTTATTTCAAGTTTCTTGGGATGAGAAACTTGGATTAGTCCAAGCCTAGAGTTGAACGTTATATAGTTTGATTGGTGAGCCAAAGTTAAAATCAATCGGGATTGATTGCTAGCTCGAAGAAAAATAATTACTTGTGAGGTTTTGGTTAGTGATCCAAAAAAAATCAACTAGATTGATTGTAAGCCCTAAAAATAATCTTGTATGGTTTTGGTTGGTAAGTCAGGAAAAACCAACTGGATTTGATTGTGAGTTCAGAAAATAATTGGACTAAAATTTTTGTTGAGAATTATAATTGAATTCCTAAGTGGTTTACTTAGGGAGTGGATGTAGGTGCTAAGTTTGGCACCTAACCACTATAAAATTTGTATGTTTGTATTTGTATTTATTGCTCTTATTCTTTACATCTTTTATCTTTTTATTTTTCTTTACATAAAAGATTATATTATTTATTATGTGCACATCACTTAGTTTAAATTATTAAAAATCTATACATTAGTCATTTATTTTTTGAAATACCCAATTCACCCCTCCTCCTAGGTAGCCATACCTGGGCAACAACTGCAATTATTTTTATTTGCCACTAAATATTGATATCTTAAATTATGTTTATGGCAATTAGGCTTTTGCCTCTAATTAATTGCTACTAAAATGAGTTTATTATAGTGTGACCGTCATATTAAACTTGGTCTTCAAGCTCAACAACTCTGATACAGCTGATAGTACAGTGGATGTTTCACATCCCGACCATAGTGGTTCATCAGCATCTTTCAGCATATAGTAGAAATTATTGTTGTCAGCTTCTGGATCGTCCTTCATATCTCAATTAAATTCAGGATCAGCCACATCCATAAACATATCCACCATTCTATCTGTGTCCATATCCTACTTTGTTCTAACTCTTGTAACTTTCTTCCATATTTCTCCATGTAAGTACCAATCACTACTATAGAATGAGATTACAGCAGCACTTGCTATTGCAGCGGTTCAAAAATCACTACCATTGGTTAGACTTATGATGGCGATTTTGTCTAACCATTACCATAGATTGTCTATAGCAGTGGTTACACATAACCACTACCATAGATCGAGGTCTATCACAGCGGTTTTGCCTAACCACTGCCATAGATTCGATCTATGGCAATAATCTTGCTTAACCGCTGCCATAAGTCAGACCTATAGCAGTGTTTAATCAACCGCTGTCATAGTTCACATTTATAGGTCTAACCTATAATCTTGCTACTAAATGATCCAAAACCATAGTTCACTATCTCTATGTCTCTCTCACAAGCTACCTCTAGCACCACTGTCTTCCTCTAGCGCCACCGCTAGCGACCCTCAGAGCTCTGTGAGACCCCCTCTCCATAGCCGCAGGTATGATTTTTTTAATTTTATAGTAATATTTATTAATTATTAATTATAATATTTATAATAATATTTATAATATTTATAATAAATATTATAAATATTTTTTATAAATATTATAATTATCCATCGATCATGGATCATGTCAGTAGATAAGAGAACTCATGTCGGTTGGTTCTAGACCGTGGCAGTAGATTTTAGGCCAGGCCATGTCGTGTCGATGATCATGGATGGCCCTGGGCCATGCCGACTGATAAGAAAATCCTTGTCAATGGATTCTAGAGTGTGTCGATGGCCTTCGACCATGTCGGCTACTAAGAGAACCCTCGCCCTTATTGGTAGGTTCTGGCCATGCTGGCGGCTATGGGCTATACTGGCAGCTAAGAGAACCCTCACTGGTTGGTTTTGGGCCATGCCAGCGGCTTTGAGACATGCCATGTCGGTGGTCGTGGATGGTCCTGGGTCATGCCGATCGATAAGAAAACCTTCATCGATAGGTTCTGGGCCATGCCGATGGTCGTGGGCCATGTCGGCTCTGAATAGAACCCCCATCCCCATCGGTGGGTTCTAGGCCTTGCCGATGGTCGATAATTTATGTTTATATCTTGTTGCTTTTATTTATTACATTGCATAATGATAGATCCATCAATTGATTAGTATATATAATCTCTGACATTCGTACATTTATACGTTTTTATATGGAAGGAAGAATTATGTACAATGATCAATTGATTATCCAATTTAGATAGTTTAAAAATTATAAATAATTCTATAAATAATTATAATAATTAAATAATATGCTAAAGATTTTGAATAAAATTTTGGACAGTATTTTTTTTTGTTATTTCTACATGGGAGAACTAAGAAGAAATGCTGCCAAAATTTCTTTCGATTCTTGTTGCGTATCGTTTAATTACTGTAATATAATTTCTGAATGAGATAGGACCTATCTTTACCTATTAGTTAGTGATAGGATATATTTATTGCATATCTAAAAATGATATTTAATGTAAGTTCCACACATGATATTTATTTTGATCTATGTTTATAATGTATTTTTTATTTATAATGCATATTTGTTTACACTGTATTGGTATATAATGTAAGTTTCATGCATGATTTAATTGCAGTATCATCATTTTTATAATGGATAAGGAATGGATGAAGTTTAGTAGGCTCTTGCTAGAATATGAGGCTGATTTTAAAAATTTCTTGATTTGCCTATAGAAAATTTTGAAGACCATGGACTTATCTAATGTCCTTGTAAAAAGTGTATGAATGGACCATGGCTACCTCGTCAAGATATAGATGATCATATCACTATTTATGGCTTTAAACTCAGTTATAAAATTTATTAGGATCAATATGATGAGGGCAGCCCACAAGGAGGCGATCAACATGATAGAAGAGTGGAATAAATAGTTTATGATATTTTTTTATTTATTGGCCATAATGATGGTGCATCTATGTCCATGCCTGATCTTATGGTTGGTGGAACAATAAATAGTGAGATATGAAGAAGGTCCACAAGTTGATGGAGGATGCTAAAATTCCATTGTATCCAAGATGTGAAAAGATGGCGAAGCTTGAGTTCTTGATCTGGTTGTACCATATGAAATGCTCTAGTAGGTTCAGTAATAATGGAGTGAACTGTATATTAGAACTTTTGGAACCCATTCTTTCGAACAATATATAAATCCTGAAGAATAATTATGAAGCATTAAAAATTATTGAACAGCTGGACTTTACAATCCCAATAATTGCATGCTCTACTAGGAGGGGGATGCTAATCGAAATAAGTGCATGAGGTATGATGTATTAGGATGGAAAGAAAATAAATACGGCATATCAACCCATGTACCTGAAAAGTTAATATGGCATTTTTTTTTTGATTTTGAAACTATAAAAGTTGTTTATGTCGATAAGAACATCAAAGGATATGAGACGGCATAAAGAGGAGAGAATAAAAGATGATGCATTGAAGCATCTAACCGATGGAGAGGCAAGGCAGAAGTTTAATGAAATACATCTCGACTTCGCATAAGAGATATGCAATGTGAGGTTAGGCTTGTCATGCAACAGTTTCAACCAGTTCAAGCATATGAATATCGTCCATAGTATATAGCCAGTATTTATTCATATTTACAACCTTCCATCATGGATATGCATGAAAAAATTCTTTGCTTTCATGACAGTGCTCATCTTTGGACCGATGAAAGAAGATAATGACATTTATGTCTATTTGCAACCTCTTATTGTCGAGCTAAAATAGTTGCAGAGCATTCAAGGTATTCTAACTTTTGATGCTTTGATAAATAAGTCATTCTCCATACGTGCAGCACTTTTATGGATAATAAATGACTTTTCAGCTTATATCCTAATATCGAGTTGGAGCACAAAAGATGAGCTAGCATGTCTGATTTATGGAAACAATATCTAATCTAAAAGATTGACACATTGGAGGAGCTTTAGCTTTATAGGGCATCAACATTTTCTCCATCGAAATCATTCATACAGAAGGGATGCTTGCTCCTTCGATGACACTATTAAAGAAAGTGAGGTGCCTAGCCAGTTGTCTGAAAGTGAGGTGTTGAGATAGTTGGATGGTCTTAATATTGAATTTGGAAAGGATAATCCGATTGATGACAAGAAAAGAAAGCATCGATCAAAAATAGAAGACACATACTTTAATTGGAGGAAAAAAAGCATCTTCTTTGACTTGCCATATTGAGAGACAAACTTGTTCTGCCACTGTTTAGATGTAATGCATATTGAAAAGAACGTATACGAGCTTCTATTGGCAACAATCTTGAACATTAAGGATAAGACCAAGGATGACTTGATTCTCGATTTGACTTGAAAGAATGGGGCATTAGGAGATCACTCCATCCGGAGCCTATAGGAGAAGAATAGTGAAAGCTCCCTCATGTATGCTATGTTATGAATATCTCCGAATGGTCAATATTTCTTCATGTATTGGAGAATGTAAAGGTCCCAGATGGGTACTCAAGAAACATATCAAAGTGTGTGAATAATAAAGATATCAAACTTGGGGGATTGAAGACTCATGATTATAATGTATTGATGTTGGAGTTGATCCCAATAGCTATTCACCAAGTGTTGCCAAAAAATGTTAGAATGTCTATTATTCATTTTTGCAACTTCTAAAGAGATATTTGTATGAAGAGGTTGATTGAGAAAGACATGAAGAAAATGAAGGCAAGGGCAGTGACTATTTTATATGATCTAGAGAAGATATTTTCATCATTATTTTTTTATAGTTATGATGCATCTCACCATGTACCTTGTGAAAAATTTACACTTAGAGGCCTAGTGTTCTACCAATGGATGTATCCTACTGAGAGGAATATTCAAATGCTAAAATCTTATGTAAGGAATAAATCATCCGGAGGAATCCATAGTAAAAGATTATTTGGATTAAGAGTGTATGGATTTTTATACCATATACTTAAACAAGCTCGAGACATATTGTAACCAGCTAATGAGGAATCAAAATGATCAATATAAGCCAATTGAGCCTGTATTTGAGTCCATTCCATAACTAGATGGATTTTTCACTTCATATCACCTCATTGATTTGAGCATTGAGGAAAGAGATAAGGTGCATTGCTATGTGCTCTTCAACTATGATGTCACTGAGCCGTATATAAGGTGAGTCACTCAGCCTTGTTTATTTCATAATACTTGAAATAAAATATTTAATTACATCTAAATTTATTCTTTGTGCATGCAGCAAACACAAAGAGGTCATAAGAGTAAAATACAGTGCTCTAAATATGCGGAAAAAAGAGAAAATGCATAGCAAAGAATTTTTTGAGTGATTCAAAGATCATGTAAGCGAGTACATATTCTTACGTCGTCCACCTTATTTGAACATATTTATAAACTAGGTGCCAACTTCTTAAGTGTGGAGATTATTACTCGGTGATATGAGCGCTGAAGTGCATGCTTTTTTAATGGAACCTAATTATACCATGCATGAGTACAAACAGCTCATCATTAATAGCTACAGATTTAATATTCACAGTCGATTTATAAACATAGCAATACAAAATAGTGGCATGATGTTGAGTGCCACCACTGGGTGTTATGCTAGCTTAAGAGATTCACAGCCTCATATGGAGGATTTGATCTATTATGCAGTGGTGGAGAAGATGGCCATCTTGGACTACTATTTTAAAGAAAGGATTGCCTTGATGATTCTAAAGAAAGGATTGCCTTGATGAAATGCAATTGGTTTGACACCTTATCTCAGTCAGGGATGAAGAGTGATGAGTGTAGTTTTACTCTCGTTAACATGCAACGCCATCTCCATACTGAAGAACTGTATATACTTGCCTCTCAAGCTAGTCAAGTTTTCTACGTTAATGATCCCTTGGAGTCTCAATGGGATATTATTGTAAGGGTGGTGCTTAGGTATATCTTTGATGATACGGAGATTGATGACGATGTTGGACCATGCATACAAAGTGCTCCTCTAGGATAAAAGTTACTTGGTGCTATTAAGGTTCTGGATATATTTGTTAGGAGCAATGATAATGTCCATATTGTAGATGCAACAAGATGATGAGTTCAATATTTTGGTATTAATATTAAAATTTATTTATTGATGCTCTACTAATATAAATTATTGTTCAATATATTATATTGATTAATTTTCATTAACATTGTAGATCACGATAGCACTGAAACATAATTTAGCTTTCACCCCCGCCGCTCGGTGAGCTATATGGAGCTCAGCATTTGAGTTGCTGCCGGCACATACTCCATCCATCTCTGCATTGACTGCTCAAGTGGCATCTACTCCTCCACCAGCATCTACTCCACCGACATCTGAGCCTCCACCATCAGTCACATCTCTGACTCAAACTTTGCCCATCGATGAGTCTCCACTAGCATCCACGTCACATGATCCTATGGTCAGAGAGAGTATATTTTTATTATATCAATTATTTATTTATCTATTTTTTTATATAGTTATTATACACTTATATATTTATGTAATATATTTTTATTGTAGGTGCATCATCTAGTAGGATATTTCATGGTTTCACATGCATGCCGCATGTGTGGAATTGTAAGCATCAGGTCATGGTGCAGTACGATCAGAAGAGGAGGCCAGTTAGGGAGGCTGCATGGAAGATGTATTTCTTTTTTGAAGTATTTGTGAGGCGGTCCGACATTATTTCAGTAATGGCCATAGACTGATGATTGATGGATGCTGGTGTTAGAGACCTGGTGTGGAAGAAGATATGGATAAGTGTATCTTAATTATATTTATGCATTTGATAAATTTATATTATGTTTGATTAGAATAATTTTGTAATTGACTTCTGATAACTTTGTGCCGAGGAGGTACAATTTTTCAGATCATGAGAAGGCTCGAGATGCCTGACTGAAGAAGATTAGAGAGTTATACCGAAACTACAAGTTCAAGCTCCATAGAGAGTGGCTCAAGCACTAATGGAATACTCTGGAGGAGCTTATTCCTTGGATTTAGGACTATCCCCCGAGTCAGTAGGAGGAGATGGTTAGGCATTGGAGGAACCAGAAGTTTCAGATT
Organism: Cocos nucifera; assembly: GCA_006176705.1. Classification (NCBI taxonomy): domain Eukaryota; kingdom Viridiplantae; phylum Streptophyta; class Magnoliopsida; order Arecales; family Arecaceae; genus Cocos; species Cocos nucifera. Next base: position 2,421,071 of record QRFJ01000139.1, on the reverse strand, counting down.
TAATTTTTAATTTTTAAATTTTAAAATATCAATAATTATATTTGAATACTTTTTAAATACTTATTATTTATTTAAATATTTTTTAAACTGCCTTCCATTTGAAATAGAAAAATCGAATAGCTCAGGAGTATACGCACACTCTTGATCATGAGTCTATGGTCAGTCGTGTCCATAGAGAGGTAATAAATTTTAAATCTTAGTTTATAAATTAAATTATTTTTTTTGCATATTTTTAATAAACTAATCCATTGTTATAGCTGATGAGAGAGGGGATGATGTCCATCTATAGCGCTATCTTTCAATCTAGCCATATAGACAAGAAGGGTAGGTCGATCAACGTCGCGATCTGAAGAATTTTTGTAAGTAATATATAGATTAGTATGATTAGTATTATAGTATTTTTTATAATATTTTATTTAAATTTATAATTATAGAAGTAGTTAGATGCACTCGTGAGTGAGGGCCCGGACACCTCTGTCCTCCATGACCATCCATCTCAGGTCTTGGGGCCTTAGCACTCTAGGAGGATCCGATGCAGGCCTGGACATACGTCGATGAGCTATTAAATTGAGACGAGCGTCTCTTCACATGCTTTCGATATCGTCAGTCGAGAGTAGCTTGAGAAGGCATTGGTGCAGGCAACTCAGGCTAGGAAGTAGATTGCTCAGGCTAGGAAGCAGGCTGCTTAGCTATAAGGCATCATGTGACGAGACTTAGCACGTATTTTAGAGTTGAGACTTCATCGACCTTGATGATATATTGGCAGACATTTCAGCTTCAACCCCCTAGCTCTAGCTCCGACTATACCTCCCCCAGCTCATGTTCCATCTCCTTTCAGTTACGATGACTTAGATGTAGATTTAGCAAACTTTTGATGTATTTTTTAAAAAAATATTATAATAAATTTTGAGCATTTTAGAAATATTCTTGTATTTATAATATTTTCTTTTGTTATATATTGAACTATATTTATCAGGCAAAAAAATTATATTCTTTTATTATTCAAAATCTATAACAGTGGTTGCAAAATTAGTACCGTAGATCGTATGCCAACCACTACCATAACCTATGATGGTGGTTGCAAAATCACTGCATTAGATCTATGATAGTGGTTCCATAATTGCTACCATAGATAACCTATTGCAGCGGTTCATGAACCACTGTCATAGATGATATATGGTAGTGGTTCATGAACTGCTACCAAAGGAATCTATGGCAGCGATTCCATAGGCTATCTATGGCAGTGATTACGAAACCACTATCATAGATTGGTTATAGCAGTGGTTTAATGACTGCAGCTATACGTAGCATATGGCAGTGGTTGTGATATCTGTTGCAAAAATCACTACCATAGACTTACGGTGACGGCCACGATGGTAGCAGTTAACTAACCACTACCGTAGGCTATGACAGCAATTTTTTGGATTACAATAGTGGTTATGAACCGCTATCGTAGCTCTTCATTGTAGTAGTTAATGCTTATAGTTGGACAAAAATCCACTCTTATATAAATGGACAGTAATTGTATCCCTATCAAATATTTTTCTATTGCCACATTTGTTACAAAGGCAATGAGCCCATCCTTGTTGTAAGAGTGCCTCATTTTCAAAAATAAAATGGTAGAAGTGTTCTACACCCTCCCCATATTCAGCAGAAATCTTCTCATCGACTACTTGGACAATCCATCCAACCATGGTCCATGACAGATTGTCTAAGAATTCTGTATATACATAAATATAAGATAATTGCTAAATACTATTTTATCATTCAAAATGACTTACATAGTAAATTAATGCATTTTATCATTAACTAATAGGTGAAGATAGATCCTGTCCTATTCAGAAAATGTATTAATTCTATTGATCCATTACAATAATCAAATGATATGCAATAGGGGTTGAAAAAATTTTAGCAGTATTTTTTCTTAGTTCTCCTGCATAGGAAGAATAAAAAAAATACCATCCAAAATTTTTTTCAAACCCTCAGCATACCATTTGATTACTGTAATGACCTATACAATTACTTGCATTTTTCAAACCATCGTAGTGGACAATCAATTGACTAATGTACATAATTTTTCTATCCATACAAAAATAAATAAAAATATATGGATACATTAGAATATGTACATCAATCAACTAACGGGTCTATTGTTCCATGCAATATAATTTTTATTAAAATTAATACATAATTAATATTGTTCAATACTTTCTATCGGCTTGAGTGCATAGGGCATGCGAGGGCTAGATGCCTTGGATGCTAGCTATAACTTGAGGCCTAAGTACGCTGGGCATGCCCCGACCCCATGTTTATAATGCTACCCGGCACCTTCTCTTGGTCTGAGCATTCTGCATGCTGAGATCCAAATCTCGTGTATCTATTAAAGAAGGGATGCCCGTATATCGGAGCAGCTTTAGCTTTATAGGGCATCAACGTTTTCTCCATCGAAATCATCCATATAGAAGGGATGCCAGCTCCTTCGATGGCACTATTAAAGAAGGTGAGGTGCCTAGCCGGTTGTCTGAAAGTGAGGTGTTGAGAGAGTTGGATGGTCTTAATATTAAATTTAAGAAAGGTGATTCGATTGGTGACAAGAAGAGAAAGCATCGATCAAAAATAGATGACACATACTTTTATTGGAGGAAAAAAATGCATCTTCTTTGACTTGCCATATTGAGAGACAAACTTGTTGCACCACTGTTTAGATGTAATGCATATTGAAAAGAACATATGCAAGCTTCTATTGGCAACAATCTTGAACATTAAGGATAAGACCAAGGATGACTTGAATTTTCGATTTGACTTGAAAGAATGGGGCATTAGGAGATCACTCCACCCGGAGCCTATAGGAGAAGAATAGTGAAGGCTCCCTCATGTATGCTATGTTATGAATATCTCTGAATGGTCAACATTTTTTCATGTATTGGAGAATGTAAAGATCCCAGATGGGTACTCAAGCAACATATCAAAGTGTGTGAATAGTAAAGATATCAAATTTGGAGGATTGAAGACTCATGATTATAATGTGTTGATGCAGGAGTTGATCCCAATAGTTATTTGCCAAGTGTTGCCAAAAAATGTTAGAATATCTATTATTCATTTTTGTAACTTCTAAAGAGATATTTGTATGAAGAGGTTGATTAAGAAAGACGTGAAGAAAATGAAGGTAAGGGTAGTGACTATTTTATATGATCTAGAGAAGATATTTTCACCATCATTTTTTCATAGTTATGATGTATCTCACCATGCATCTTGTGGAAAAGTTGCACTTGGAGGCTCAGTGTTCTACCAATGGATGTATCCTACTGAGAGGAATATTCAAATATTGAAATCTTATGTAAGGAATATAAATCGCCCAAAGGAATCCATAGTAAAAAATTATTTGGATTCAGAGTGTATGGAATTTTATACCATGTACTTAAACAAGATCGAGACATATAGTAATCGGCTAATGAGGAATCAGAATGATCAATATAAGCCAATTGAGCCTGCATTTGAGTCCATTCCATAACTAGATGGATTTTTCATTTCATATCACCTCACTGATTTGAGCATTGAGGAAAGAGATAAGGTGCATCGCTACGTGCTCTTCAACTATGATGTCACTAAGCCATAGATAAGATGAGTCACTCAGCCTTATTTATTTCATAATACTTGAAATAAAATACTCAATTATATCTAAATTTATTCTTTGTGCATGCAGCATACACAAAGCGGTCATTAGAGTAAAATACAATGCTCTAAGTATGCAGAAAAAAGAAAAAATGCACAGCAAATTTTTTTTTGAGTAATTCAAAGATCATGTAAGCGAGTACATATTCTTACGTTGTTCACCTTATTTGAACATGTTTACAAACTAGGTGCCATCTTCTTAAGTGTGGAGATTATTGCTCGGTGATATGAGCGCTAAAGTGCATGCTCTTTTAATGGAACCTAATTATACCATGCATGAGTATAAATAGCTCATCATTAATGGTTATAGATTTAATATTCACAGTCGGTCTGTAAACATGGCAACACAAAATAGTGGCATGATGTTGAGCGCCACCACTGGGTGTTATGCTAGCTTGAGAGATTCATAGCCTCATATGGAGGATTTGAGCTATTATGCGGTGGTGGAGAAGATGGCCATCTTGGACTACTATTCTAAATAAAGGATTGCATTGATGAAATGCAATTGGTTTGACATCTTATCTCAATTAGGGATGAAGAGTGATGAGTGCAGTTTTACTCTCGTTAACATGCAACACCATCTCCATACTGAAGAACTATATATACTTGCCCCTCAAGTTAGTCAAGTCTTCTACGTTAGTGATCCCTTGGAGTCTCAATAGGGTATTACTGTGAGGATGGTGCTTAGGTATATCTTTGATGATATCGAGATTGATGATGATGTTGGACCATGCATACAAAGTGCTCCTCTAGGACAAAAGTTACTTGGTGCTATTAAGGTCCTGGATATATTTGTCTGGAGCAATGGTGATGTCCATATTGTAGATGCAACTAGACAATGAGTTCAACATTTTGGTATAAATATTAAAATTTATTTATTGATGCTTTGCTAATATAAATTATTATTCAATATATTATATTGGTTAATTTTTATTAACATTGCAGGTCACGATAGTACCGAAACATAATTTAGCTTTCACCCCCACCACTCGACTAGCTATGTGAAGCTCAGCATTTGAGCCGCTACCGGCACATACTCCATCCATCTCTGCATTGACTGCTTAAGCAGCATCTACTTCTCCATCGGCATCTGAGCCTCCACCATCAGTCACATCTTCGACACAAACTCTGCCCATCGATGAGTCTCCACTAGCATCCACATCACACGATCCTATGGCCAGTGAGAGTATATTTTTTTTGTATCAATTATTTATTTATCTATTTCTTATATAGTTATTGTACTCTTATATATTTATATAATATATTTTTATTGTAAGTACATTATCTAGTAGGATATTTTGTGGTTCCACCTGCATGCCGCATGTGTGGAACCATAAGCATCAGGTCATGATGTAGTACGATCAGAAGAGGAGGCCAGTTAGGGAGGCTGTGTGGGAGATGCATTTTTTTTTTTAAGTGCTTATGAGACGGTCCGACATTATTTCAGTAATGCCCATAGACTAATGATTGATGGATGCTGGTGTTAGAGGCCTGGTGTGGAAGGAGATATGGATAAGTGTATCTTAATTATATTTATGCATTTGATAAATTTATATTATGTTTGATTAGAATAATTTCATAATTGATTTCTGATAATTTTGTGCAGAGGAGGTATAATTTTTTAGATCATGAGAAGGCTCGAGATGCCTGACTGAAGAAGATTAGGAAGTTATACTGGAACTACAAGTTCAAGCTCCATAGAGAGTGGCTCAAGCACCAACGGGATACTCTGGAGGAGCTTGTTCCTTGGATTTAGGACCATCCCCCGAGTCAGTAGGAGGAGATGGTTAGGCATTGGAGGAACCAAAAGTTTCAGGTTTAATTTTTAATTTCTAAATTTTAAAATATCAATAATTATATTTGAATATCTTTTAAATACTTTTGTTTATTTAAATATTTTTTAGACTGCCTCCCTCAATCAGAAGAATCGGATAGCTCATGAGTATACGCACACTCTTGGTCATGATTTTATGGCTAGTCGTGTCCATAGAGAGGTAATAAATTCTAAATCTTAGTTTATAAATTAAATTACTTTTTTTGCATGTTTCTAATAAACTGATCAATTATTATAGCTGATGAGAGAGGGGATGATGCCCATCTGTAGTGCCATCTTTCGATCCAGCCATTCAGATAAGAAGGGTAAGCCGATCAACGTCATGATTTGAAGAATTTTTGTAAGTAATAAATAGATTAGTATGATTAGTATTATAGTATTTCTTATAATATTTTATTTGAATTTGTAATTATAGGAGTAGTTAGACGCACTCACGAGTGAGGGCCTGGACATCTCTGACCCCCTTGACCATCTATCTCAGGTCTTAGGGCCTTAGCACTCTAGGAGGATCCGATGCAATCTGGACATACGCTGATGAGCTACTAGTCTGAGACGAGCATCTCTTCACATGCTTTCGATATCATCAGTCGGGAGTAGCTTAAGGAGGCATTGGTGCAGGCAATTCAGGCTAGGGAGTAGACTGCTCAAGCAAGGAAGCAGGCTGCTTAGCTACAGGGCATCATGTGACGAGACTTAGCACGTATTTTGGAGCTGACTTCTTCAGCCTTAAGGATATGTTGGCAGGCATTTCAGCTTCAACCCCCCAACTCTAGCTCCGGCTATAGTTCCTCCAGCTCGTGCTCCATCTCCTTCCGATTATGATGACTTAGATGTAGATTTAGCAAACTTTTGATGTATTTTTTTTAAAAATATTATAATAAATTTTATTTAGTAATAAAATTTGGATATTTTAGAAATATTTTTATATTTATAATATTTTCTTGTGTTATATATTAAACTATATTTATTAGATAAAAAAGAATATTTTTTTATTATTCAAAATCTATGACAGTAGTTGTAAAATCACTGTCATAGATCGCATGCCAACCACTACCATAACCTATGGTAGTAGTTGCAAAACCACTGCATTAGATCTATGATAGTGGTTTCATAATTGCTACCATAGATAATCTATTGCAGCAGTTTATGAACCACTGCCATAGATTCTATGGCAGCGATTAAAAAATCACTATCATAGATTGGTTATAGCTGTGATTTAATGACTGTAGCTATAAATAGCACATGGCAGTGGTTATGATACCCGCTGCAAAAATCACTGCCATAGACCTACAGTGACGGCCACAGTGGTAGCAGTTAAGTAACTGCTACCGTAGGTTATGGCAGCAATTTTTTGGATTATAATAGTGGTTATGAACCGCTGTCGTAGCTCTTCACTATAGTAGTTAATGCTTATAGTTGGACATAAATCCACTCTTATATAAATGGATAGTAATTGTATTCCTATCAAATATTTTTCTATTGCCACATCTGTTATAAAGGCAATGAGCCCATCCTTGTTGTAAGAGTGCCATATTTTCAAAAATAAAATCGTAGAAGTATTCTATACCCTCACCGTATTCAGCAGAAATCTTCTCGTCGACTACTCAACAATCCATCCAACCATGGTCCATGACAGATTGTCTAAGAATTCTGTATATACATAAATATAAGATAATTGCTAAATATTATTTTATCATTCAAAATGACTTACATAGTAAATTAATGCATCCTATCATTAACTAATAGGTAAAGATAGATCCTATCCAATTCAGAAAATGTATTAATTCTATTAGTCCATTACAATAATCAAATGATACACAATAGGGACTGAAAAAAATTTTAGCAGCATTTTTGCTTAGTTCTCCTGTGTTGGAAGAACAAAAAAAAATACTGTCCAAAATTTCTTTCAAACCCTCAGCATACCGTTTGATTACTGTAATGACCTATACAATTACTTACATTTCCTAAACCATCATAGTGGAGAATCAATTGACTAATGTACATAATTTTTCTATCCATACAAAAGTAAATAAAAATATATGGATACATTAGAATACATACATCAATCAACTAATAGGTCTATTATTTCATGCAATATAATTTTTATTAAAATTAATACATAATTAATACTATCCGATACTTTCTATCGGCTTGAGCACATAGGGCACGCGAGGGCTAGATGCCTTAGATGCCAGCTATGACCCGAGACCTGAGTACGCTGGGCATGCCCCGACCCCATGTTTACAATGCTACCCGACACCTTCTCTTGGTGTGAGCATTCTGCATGTCGAGATCCAAATCCCATGTATCTAATTAATTAATTAACCAAATAATTAATTAAATAAATATTTAATTAAATTTTAGTGATGCACTAGTCGTTGCTAATGTCGTCACTAATACTAGACAACATTAGCCAATGCTAATGCTATTGCTAATACTCACAATGGTAGGGGCGGGGCTGCGGGATCGAGGCCACGGGCTAGGGGTGGCGGGGCAAGGGCCATGCTATTAGGTCGACAAGGATGGGGCCATAGGGAGGCTAGTAGGGCAGAGGTAGTAGGCTCTGGGGTCGTGGCATAGGAGGTGCCAACGGGATCAGGGCAGCTGCAGGAGAGGTAGGGCTAGGGTGGCGGGATCGGGGCCATGGCATAAGAAGCACCAGCGAGGTTGGGGTTGTTAGATATGTGTGCCCTAGAAGCCAGATTGGCTGACACTTATAATACACTTCGTAGAACAAAATTATAATTTTAACTATATATAATAAAATAGATTATTTTCTATCATAGTGTGTATATAAAAGTATTTATGATACATCCCTTGAGTTAATGATAATGATAGTTCATATTTTCAAGAGTTGAAAATTTAAGACATGAATTTTCATTATTAACTCATAAAATGCTTCTGATCATAGGATCATCATGAGAATGGTGATTGATCCAGAAGGTTGGTGTATGATCGCTTCTTTTGGATAGATGAGTCTTGAGTCTACAATATAAAGACACCAGAGTGAGAGTACAGGTACTCGTTAGAGAATGAGGATACTGAGCATGATCACCTCGAGCAGTCATGAGGAAGTCTACCTTCTCATCGATGACTTGCTTAAAGTTGTAGTAGTATGTCTGGTTCTTTGACCTGAGGTACATCGGCAGTTCACCTTGAGGGTGTTATAGTTTGACGATACCATAACTCCATCTCCTAGCCATTCAGAATTCTAAGGTGTATGATGGCTATAGCATGTTCATTGTAGGAATTGGATTGCACCAATAAAGGATCTATCTACCTTGGTAGATGAGGAGCAGCCTTATGATGATCATGAGAATCAAGTCCATAAGCCCATGGCCATGGCAGAGTGAACTAATAGAAAGAGTGTCTATTAGGATTTTCATATTGGACTTGAATCGAATGATTAATTCATATGATGAATATTATGATTTGACAAGATCACCTTAACCCTAATCCGGTCGGAGCTCAAGATAGAGGAACTTAATCACATAGGTAACTACATTGAGAGGTTCTCTTTCAGTTCTGATGGGTTGACACCATATGCTGCTAGGTGTCACTGGTGGATTTTGGAAGCAATTAGAATGATTTGGATGATCGATCATACTAGTTGTCTGAATCAAAAAAGTTCTGATCTATTGGAAGGTATTTCGATGATGTCAATGATAGAGATCACGACATATCTCATTACCATATGGAACTAAATCTAATTGGATCACATAAATAAGGGTTTGGATCTGAATATTATCAATTGGATTAATCCAGTTCAATTGCTTTGAATAAGATTCAATTAGGTTCAAGAAAATCGTGCTAGCACACGATTGAGCCTAATGTTTTTCTTTAATAATCATTAAAGCTTATCTTAACTGAGCCAAATGTGTTTGGGCTTACTCAAAAATCTTTACTTGGTCTGACTGGAGCTTGTCCAGGTCAGAAAAGAGTTGTCTTAATTTATGAGATAAATTTGAGGCAACACCTGCCATTTTTCGTCACCTACTAAATCTTGTCTTCGAATATTGGTCAAACATTGATCCTGGATACTTAGACATCTACCTATGTGTCATGCACCCATAAGAGAGAACTTGGGGACTTATCCTCCTACTAAAAAATAGACAGGCAAGGGGTGCATGCCTAGGGAGGCATGCGCCCCATGAGGATAGAAGATGGAGTCCCATATAGATGGGACTCTAGTTGCTTTAGGGAATCAATTTAGGTGGCACCAAGAAGACTTGTTTGACCCAATCTTGGTGCCACCTAAGGAGAATTTTGAGGGATGCTAATTTGATTGGATCAAATGATGTCATCCCACCAATCAGATTTAGATCTGATTGCACAAAGGGTCGTGACTGGTCGGAATGATGTGGCACTACATGGTAAATCTTGTCTGCACCTAGAATTTAGTTCTTCTGACTTTAGCCCATGCCACATAGCCCCTCTCCCTCCTTCTCCATGCCACCCTCTAGTCATCTCTCTCCTGTCCATGCCCAAGGGACTTTGGGCATGAAGAAGGTGCGATCTAAGCGAGTGAAAGGCGCTAGAAAAGGAAAAAGATAGCACTACTGCAAGAGACAATGGCTGTTCTTCAAAAGCCATTTTGAAGATCTTCAAGATCAAATCTAGATCTAATTTTTGGAGAATTGATTGAGAAGAAGAAGATCTTTAGATCCTGCTCGAGTGGATACCGATAGAGATCAAGCACTTACGTGGCTACATCCAGAACCTCAGGTAAGCATCTAAATCATCACAAGATAATTGGATTATCCAAAATAAAGATATAATTAAATTAAATTTAATTTTTATTTTTATTTTATTATCAAATCAATAAGTTTAGATTTGAGGAGTCTCAGATCTGATTAGGATCTTAGAAATTTTTTTTTAAAATATTCCTCCTGATCCAATTAGATCGGAATGAACCTGACCCAAAAAACTGAATTTTTCCTTCAACTGGTATTAGAGCCAGGTTCCATAATTCATTAGATCTAATTTTAATTTATTTTTTATCTAATAATTAGATGATTTTAGATATCACATTAGATGTGATTAGATCTAAAATCAAAAAATTAAAAATTGAATAATCTAGATCTAAGATGTATGAGATGCATGACTATACTAGGAATAAAATTATTCTATGTGTAGTCTAGCATGATCATAATTTTAATTTAATTAATTATAATTTTTAGATCTATTTATTTACTATTTTTTTATATTATAAATATTATAATTAAATCTAAAAAATAAAAAAAATTTATTTAATTTCTTCATATGAGATATGATAGATGCATGTTTAGACTAGTTGTAGAATAGTTCTACAAAATTTTCTAAAATAAATTTTAATTTGATATGATTAAATTTAAATCTTATTTTTTAGATGTTTATAAGATAATTTAGATCTAAAAACATGCATTATATGATACATGAGATGTATGAAAAATATGTTTTTAGTTAGATTAATTTTCATATATGTGATATATGATGTAGATCTAACTAGTTTTGTAGATTTATCATGTTTTTGATTAAAATATTTTCCTTGGTTGTCCGATCATAAGAATGAAGTAGGATTTAAAGATTCTCTCCTCTCATTCGATGGGATGTTCTTATGGTGTGTAAGGGTGTTGCACGTTCGACCTTAATCAGAAATCAAAACTTATTTTCTGCAAAATCCTAGATCCTGAAATCCTAGGATTTTATATACATATTTTGTTTATGAATCCTAAACTTAATTAAGAATTAAGATTATAAAATATATTAGGTCTAAAATTAAAAATTTTTAGATCTAAGACATATTCATAAAATTGGGTTCGGGATTGGGTAGCTCAATTAGGTTTAGCGGTTGATCAAATCGAATCAAGAGTTGGTTAGGTGAAATCAAAAGTACTTAGATTAATCAGCCTAATAGAATTAAGTCTGGATCAAGGTCGAGTCACATGAGTGATCGATCAAGTTAAGACCTAATTAGGCTCAGTGGTTAGAGTCTAGATTATAGGCTAATCCGATTGGTTCTGACTCAATAATTTGGTGTCTAAGGTAAGTTTGGCAGATACTATCGACTGATTTTTAATTCTAAGCTACTCGACTTGAATGCATTCTTATCGAGTTAATGGCATATCCCTTCCACCAGTCTCACTTACCTGGCCATGTTTGTCGGCCCAATCCTGATCTAAGGTGGCAAATAATCTGAGCTAACCCATGCCACTAGGTTAGTCATAATTGTTATGGCTATATCAAGTCAAGTTTAAAGAAACCTAAATCAAATCTTCCTAAGAAAAGATTGTCTAAGATCTTCCATCATTATAGATGTGTGGGCCCTTGTTAGGGTTGATTGTTCTCGACTGGTCACAGTAGTTCAGTTGCATCGAAAAGATGCAACCATGTCTATTAGGCATTGGATGCTATGAGCTGGAGGATGGATTGGGCTCAATATTTCAGATACGATGAGAGACTCAATTAGGAATCCAATCTGTACAAATGGTGGGTCTGACTTAACTAAGAAGTGGATTAATATTCCAGGCATGGTGAGATTCATAAATTAGAGATCAAGTCTGGGTGCATCATGATTCGAGAATCATTGGATAAGAGTTGTTCACTCATTGGCTAACCCATCACCAATAACCGTTAGGTGAGATGATGAGTCAGTTGGTGGGACTAACCACCTACTAGAAATTAGTAATCGTGGAGATTTTTGCATCTCTATAAAGAAAGTGTAGGGATTCGAGAAAATAGTGGAAGCTAATTTGTTTAAAAATCAAACCCCTAAATAAATTGATCAAGTCTTAATTACAAAATCTAACTAGAAACTTTAACTTTCTACAGGGAAAAAAAATATCTGCATCCAACCCACTAGCCCGTATCCTGGACACCCATAGACTGATCGGACCCAATTACAAGGATTGGCTCCAAAACTTCAAAATTATTTTGGATTCCGAGAAGTTGACTCATGTATTGGACTAGGATCTCTCCACCTTATTAGCTCATTCGTTCACTGAACAGAGAGCGACTCTTGATAAATGGATGGATGAAGACAATAAGACCAGATACTACATGTTGGACTCGATGTTTGATGAGCTTCAGTGCCAACATGAAGATATCAAGACTTTCCATCAAATGTTGGCTCACCTGCAAGAGTTGTTTGGTGAACAGAGTCATGCAGCCAAATATCAGATCACTAAATACTATTTAAGGCTAAAATGTGAATTAGACAGTCAATCCAAGATCATTATCTGATGATGATCAAGAACTTGGAAGAACTTGAGAAGCTCAGAGTGAAGTTAGACTAGGATATGTAGAATGATATAATTATACAATTCTTGACTGATGCGTATGGGCAATTCATCATGAACTACGATATGCATAAACTTCTGAATACTCTAACCGAGCTTATGAATATGCTGGTTACTGCTGAGCTTCTTATGAAAGATTTTAAAGGCTCAGTACTTACTATAGAACATACTTCTTCCAAGAGAAAGTTTTTTGGAAAGAAGAAGAAGTCTGTAAAAAAGTAAAAGGTGGAAGGTAGAAATAAAAAGAAGGTAGAGCTGAAGAAGAAAGCCACTGATAAAGAAAAATATTTTCATTGTAATACTGATGGCAACTAGAAGCAAAACTATCCTACATACCTGGCCATCCTGAAGAATAAGAAGGAGATAGGTCCTTCTAGAGGTATGCTCGTTATTGAATCTAACCTTATGGTTTCTTCTACATCTAGTTGGATGCTTGACTTTGGTTCTAGTGCTCATTTGTGCACTTCCATACAGGATCTTGAGGATAGCAGGAGGCTGAGGAATGGTGAGATGATCCTACATGTTGAAAATGGAGCAAGGATTGCTGCTGTGGCCGTGGGAACCTACCCTTTTTGGCTACCGTCTGGCTTAGATTTTGTACTTAGGGATTGTTATTATATGCCTACTATAAGTAGGAATTCGATTTCTGTTTCATGTTTAACACAAGAAGGCTATGTAATTAGTTTTCTTAAGGACCATTATAATATTCTTTATGAAAGAAATAAAATTATAAGTGATTTTCTTATTAACGGTCTCTACTAGTTACATATTGATGTATCTATCTTTAATATCGAGCAAAATATGAATACCATAAGATCAAAATGACCTAGGGATAATCCAAATGATAGGTATCTATGGCACCTAAGGCTAGGTCATATAGCAGAAGATAGAATTAACAAATTGAAGAAAATCAAACTATTGAGTTTATTGACTTCCGAGTCATATCCAATTTGTGAATCATGTCTTCATGGCAAAATGACTAAGCTTTCTTTTGTAGGACATGGGGAAAGGGCCACAAAACTACTTGCCCTAGTACATACTAATGTGTGCGGTCCATTTGATGTGCCAACTAGAGATAATTTTGACTACTTCATAATCTTTACCGATGATTTATCTCGGTATGGATATGTGTATCTTATGAGACACAAGTCTGAAGCCTTTGAAAAGTTTAAGAAATTTAGACATGAAGTTGAAAAGCAAACTGAAAAACCCATTAAGGTTCTTCGATCAGAACGAGGAGGTGAATACATTAGTCAAAAATTTTTGAACTATCTCAAGCAAAATGGCATAGTCTCTTAATGGACTCCACCTAAAATACCTCAACTCAATGGAGTTTTAGAATGGAGGAATCGACCCTATTAGATATGGTCCGATCCATGATGAGCTTCACTGATCTTTCTGATTTTCTTTGGAGACATAGTCTGTTAACTACTACATATTTACTGAATAAATTTTTTTCTAAAATTATTCCTACCATACCGTATGAGATATGGCATGGTATGAAACCAAGTTTAAGTCATCTCAAAATTTAGGGTAGTCCGGCTCATGTCAAAAGACAACAAGCGGACAAGTTAGACTATAGGTCCTTTAGAGCTCGATTCATAGGATATTCTAAAGAGTCATTAGAATATTATTTCTACATTTTAGAAGACCACAATGTGATTGTGAGTCGGCATGCCATCTTTCTTGAAAGATAGTTCATTCAAGATGGTGGCATTGGAAAGCAGGTCAAGCTCGAGGAGAAAATCTCATAAGAGCAACGAGCTAAGGACCCTATGGAACCAAATCAGGTTGAGCCAATATAATCACTACCTCCTCTACCTCGTAGATCGAGAAAGATTTTTCATCCTCCTGAGAGATACTTAGGTATTATTTTAGAGAAAGTAGAGAAAATATTCCTAGTAGGTAATGGGGTTCACGGTGATGATCTCAAAATCTATGACGAGACGATATCGGATATCGACTCCAAGAAATGGTTAGAGATAATGAAGTCAGAAATTGACTTGATGCACTCAAACCAAGTTTGAACTTTGGTAGATTCACCAGAAGATATAATACCTATTAGTTGTAAATGGATTTACAAGAGAAAGATTGGTGTAGATGGAAATGTGGAGACATTCAAAGCTAGATTAGTAGCGAAAGGGTATAGTCAGTGTGAAGAAATTGACTATTAGGATATCTTTTCGCCAGTAACCATGCTAAGATCCATCCGCACATTGCTTGCTGTAGCACGCTATTTCGATTATGAAATATGGCAAATGGATGTAAAAATGACATTCTTAAATGGATACCTTGAGGAAGATATCTATATGGAACAGCCACTAGGTTTCACATCCAGTGATATTAATCACAAAGTATGCAAGCTGCAAAAGTCCATATATGGACTTAAGCAAACATCTCAAAGCTGGAATACTCATTTTAATGATGTGATCAAATTATTTGGTATCATAAAAAATGAGGAGGAACCATGTATTTTCAAAAAGATCGGTGAGAGTGCTATTGTCTTCCTCGTACTGTATGTAGATGATATCCTTCTTATTGGAAATGATATTTTCATATTGACCATAGTTAAAATATGATTATCTAAAGAATTCTTCATGAAAGATCTAGGAGAAGCATCCTTTATTCTATGAATTAAGATCTATAGAGATAGACCGAATAGGATGCTAGGTCTTTCACAGAAGATGTACATTAAGGAAGTGCTAAAGAGGTTTAGCATGAAAAACTCCAAGAGGGGATTGGTACCCTTCAGACATGACATTCATCTCTCCAAGAAAATATGTCATAACACATCTGAGGAGATTGAATGCATGAGCAAGATCCCTTATACTCTAGCAATAGGGAGCCTTATGTATGCCATGTTATGTACTAGACCTGATATAGCCCATGCTGTGAGTGTCACGAGCAGATATCAATCAAATCCAGATGAAGAACACTGGACTTCTGTGAAATACATCCTTAAGTACTTAAGAAGAACTAAGGATATGATATTGGTCTTTGGTAATGGAGAACTCCAAGTCCAGGGATATACAGACTCAGATTTTATGTCTGATATAGATGATCAAAAGTCAACATCTGGGAGTCTGTTTATGTGTAATGATGGTATTGTCAGTTGAAAAAGTTTCAAGCAGACAGTGATAGCAGATTCCACCATGGAAGCAAAGTACATCGCTGCATTAGAAGCTACAAAAAAGGCATTCTCGTATAAGAAATTCGCCATAGAGATCGAAGTGATGCCATCGGATGCCATTCCTTTATACTACGATAATAATGGCACCATAGCCCTTACTAAGGAGCTGAGGTCTCACCAGAAATCCAAGTACATCGAGCGGCGATACCACCTGATCCGTGATTACCTTGAGAAAGGTTACGTCGAGGTCAAGAGAGTCAACTCCATAGACAATATGGCAGATTCACTTATAAAGTCATTGGACCAGCAGAAGATCGAAGCCCATCTTGAGAAAATGGGACTTAGATTTGTAGCCAATTGACTTTAGATCAAGTGGAAGTTTGTTAGATTTGTGTGCCCTAGAAGCCAGATTGGCTGGCACTTATAATATACTTCTTAGAGCAAAATTATAATTTTAACTATATATAATAAAATAGATTATTTTCTATCATAGTGTGTATATGAAAAGTGTCTATGATACATCCCTTGAGTTAATGGTAATGATAGTTCATATTTTCAAGCATTGAAAATTTAAGACATGAATTTTTATTATTAAATCATAAAATACTTTCGATCGTAGGATCATCATAAGGATGGTGATTGATCCAGAAGGTTGGTGTACGATCACTTCTTTTGGATAAATGAGTCTTAAGTCTACGATGTAGAGACACCGGAGTGAGAGTACAGGTACTCGTTAGAGAATGAGGGCACTGAGCGTGATCGCCTCGAGCAGTCATGAGGAAGTCTACCTTCCCATCGATGACTGGCTCAAAGCTGTAGTAGTGTGTCTGGTTCTTTGACCTGAAGCATCGACAGTTCACCTTGAGGGTGTTATAGTTTGACTATACCATAACTCGATCTCCTAGCCATTCAAAATCCTGAGGTGTATGTTGGCTATAGCATGTTCATTGTAGGAATTGGATTACACCAATAGGGGATCTATCTACCTCGGTAGATGAGGAGCAGCCCTATGATGATCATAAGAATCAAGTCCATAAGCCCATGGCCATGGTAGAGCGAAATAATAGAAAGAGTGTCTATTAGGATTTTCATATTGGACTTGAATCGAATGATTAATTCATATGACTGATATTAGGGTTTGATGAGATCACCTTAATCCTAATCCAGTCGAGGCTCAAGATAGAGGAACTTAATCACATAGGTAACTACACTGAGAGGTTCGCTTTTAGTTCTGATGGATTGCCACCATATGCTACTAGATGTCACTGGTAGATTTTGGGAGCAATTAGAATGATTTGGATGATCGATCATACTAGTTGTCTGAATCAGAAAAGTTCTGATCAATCGGAAGGTATTTCGATGATGTCAATGATAGAGATCATGACATATCTCATTACCATACAGAACTAAACCTAACTATGTCACATAAATAAGGATTTGGATCTGGATATTATCAATTGGATTAACTCAATTCAATTGATTTGAATAAGATTCAATTAGGTTCAAAAAAATCATGCTAGCACACGATTGAGTCTAATGTTCTCCTTAACAATCATTAAATCTTATCTCGACTGAGCCAAATATGTTTGGGCTCACTTAGGAACCTTTACTTAGTCTGACTGGACCTTGTCCAGGTTAGAAAAGGGTTGTATTAATTTAAGAGATAAAGTTGAGAAAACACCTATCATTTTCCATCACCTGCTAAATCTTGTCTTCGAACATTGGTCAAACATTGACCCTGGACACTTAGACATCTGCCCATGTGTCATGCACCCATAGGAGAGAACCTGGGGACTTGTCCTCCTGCTAAAAAGTAGATAGGCAAGGGGCACACACCTAGGGTGGCGTGCACCTCATGAGGATAGAAGATGGAGTCCCATACAGATGGGACTCCAATTGCTTCAGGGAATCAAATTAGGTGGTGCCAAGAAGACTTATTTGACCCAGTCTTAGTGCCACCTAAGGAGAGTTTTGAGGGACTCTAATCTGATTGGATCAAATGATGTCATCTCACTAATAAGATTTAGATCTGATTGCATAAAGGGCCGTGATTGATCGGGATGATGTGGCACTGCATGGTGCAGCAGGGTCTATATAAACCATGTCTGTGCCTAGAATTTAGTTCTTCTAACTTTAGCTCATGCCATATAGCCCCTCTCCCTCCTTCTCCATGCCACCCTCTGGTCCTCGCTCTCCTCTCCACGCCCAAGGAACTTTAGGCATGAAGAAGGTGCGATCCAAGCAAGTGAAAGGCGCCAGGAAAGGAAGAAGGCAACACTGCTGTAAAAGACAATGGCTGTTCTTCAAAAGCTATTTTGAAGATCTTCAAGATCAAATCTAGATCTAATTTTTGAAGAATTGATTGAGAAGGAGAAGATTTTCAGATCCTATCTGACTGGATACTGATAGTGGTCAGACACTTGCGTGGCTACGTCCAGAATCTCAGGCAAGCATCAGGATCATCATAGGATAATTGGATTATCCAAAACAAAGGTATAATTAAATTAGATTTAATTTTTATTTTTATTTTTATTTTATTATCAAATCAATAAGTATAGATTTGAGAAGTCTTAGAGCTGATTAGGATCTTAGAAAAAAAATTTTAAAATATTTCTTCTGATCCAATTAGATCTGAATGAATCTGATCTAAAAAATAGGTTTTTCCCTTCAGGGGTGACTACGGAAGAGGCGGGGCTGGAGTGGCTGGCTCAAGGTTGTGGCTTAGGAGGCACCGACGGGATTGGAGCAGCCACAGTAGAAGCAAGGTCGAGGTAGTAGGGTCGGGGCCATGGTGTAGGAGGCACCATCGAGATTAGGGTGGTTGTAAAAGAGGCAGGATTGGGATGGCTGGAGGCAGGGCTAGGGTGGCTGGCTCGGGGCCGCGGTGTAGAAGGTGACAGTAGGGTTGGGGCAGCCACATGCAAGGTGGGGCTGAGGTGGTGGTGTTGACTCTAGATTAATTTTGATGATAACAAAAGCATTTGAGTATAGATTATTAAATTACTAATGTTATTTATGAGGATGTATAGTTGTAAATTGCAAGAGCTCATAAACACCAAGTATTATCATTCATCCAAGTAAAGACTCTTCACTCAAGATTTTAGAGGAGATATTTTAAAGTGGATACATCTTTTAAGAGATTATAATGAAGATTAAATCAAGGCAAAAAGGACAAACCTAGCCTACAAAAAAATTTGGAGAAGAAAGAAACACAAATGGTCTTTAGCATGCAAACTGGGCTAACCTAGTCTCAGACTGAACCGACCTAGTTTCAGTGAAAGCAAAAGATAGAAAGGGCAGAAAGTAGATTTTTTCATGATCTAGGGGATTGAGCCGACCCAATTTATAACTGAGCTGATCCAGTGACAACCAAGCCGACCCAGTCAGAAAAGTAGTCATCCCAATCTCAGAAAATAGAAGATGATAGAAATAGGTGTTTTGAAATCTTTGAGACTGAGTTGATCCAGTTGAAAACTGAGCTGACCTAGTTAAAAACTGAGCCAGCCTTGTGCCTGTAATGGCTAGTTTTTAGTTTTGCAGCTTTTTCACTCTACATGCCTTCCAACGGCTATTTTTGATCTTCCAATGGCTAGATCACTTTCAAAAGCCCTCCTAACTTACTTGTAATGGTGGAAAACCTTAGAGATACTTAAGAAAATATTTGGGGTACGAGAAGAGATTTTTGAACTTGCAAAAAGAGCTTCCAAACAATTTTTCAATACATTTAAGTATGTGAGCAATATTGTGAAAAGAAAGGAGTGACATTTAGACAAACATTTATCCTTCCAACATCCTCAATTTGAGAGAAATTAGGGCATTGCTACTGAAGATTACTTTCTACTTTCCTCAAGCATTCAAGAGAAGAAATCAACCTATCAAGCAAATCTATCCAGATTTTCTTCTCATAAGCTTCATTGAGTTTATTTTAATTTTATTGTATTCTTCTTTTTATTTCAAGTTTCTTGGGGTAAGAAACTTGGATTGGTCCAAGCCTAGAGTTGGATATTGTAAGTTTAGATTAGTAAGCCTAGAATAAAATCAATCGAGATTGATTGTTAGCTCGAAAAAATAATCATTGTATGGTTTAATTAGTGAGCCAAGATCGAAACCAACTAAGTTAGATTGTGAGCCCAAGTAAAACAATCGGACTGTAATCAAGCTAAATGATTATAGTTAAATTCCTAAGTGGTTTACTTAGGAAATGGATGTAGATATTGAGTTTGGTGCCGAACCACTATAAAATTATTGTATTTATGATTGTGTGTTTCTATCTTATTACTTTTATTCACTGCACATTACATAGCTTGTTTTATTTAAGCCCTTGATTAGCTTAAATTGCTCATATCTTAAGCTAAATTTTAAAATACCCAATTCATCCTTCCTCTTAGGAAGCCATCCTTGGGCAACAAGTGGTATCAGAGTAGGTGCTCTAATATTAGTTATTGATCAAACTATCAAAGAGCTAAAGATTAAATGGCAACCTTAATTGGGACTCCATTGGTTGAGGAACAATCAACCAATAGATCCCCACTATTCAATGGGATTAACTATACCTATTAGAAAGTACGAATGAGAATATTCATCCAAGCACAAGATTATAATATGTGGAATCTCATAATGTTAGGACCTCACACACCTACAATCATGGTTGATGGAGTATCCATCCCAAAACCTGAAAAGATTGGGATGAATATGACAAGAAGAAACTCAACTTAACAACAAAGCAATGAATGTTTTATATTATACTTTGGACACTAATGAGTTCAATAGAATATCAACATATTCATCCACCAAAAAAATTTAGAATAGACTTAAAGTCATCCATGAGGGTACTAATCAAGTCAAGAAATCAAAGATAAATATGTTGGTACATAAGTATGAGTTATTTAAAATGGAACCATATGAAATCATAATTGAAATATTTACTAGATTCACTGATATTCGAAATAGTTTGAAAAGTCTTGGAAGAGATTATACTAATAGTAATGTTGTGCATAAAATTCTTAGGACTTTGCCAAAGAATTGAAAGCCAAAGGTGACTGCCATTCAAGAGAAGAAAGACTTAAACACTCTTGCATTGGAGGAGTTAATTGGGTCACTCATGAGTCATGAGCTAAACATGAGCCAAAGACAAGAAGAGAAAGTGAAGAAAAAGAAGAGCATAGCACTCAAAGCTGTTGCCATGTATGAAGAGAAAAGCGACTTCGAAGAAGACTCGAAGGATGATGAAGAAATGGCACTAATTACTAGAAGATTCAAAAAATTCATGAAAAGAAGGAAGAAGTTTGAACCAAGAAAAAAAATTTCAGCAAGGGCGAAGGTAGCAAAGAAAGAAAAAGAGAAAAAGAGAAAGATCAAATCACTTGTTATGAATATAAGAAGTCCAGACATTTTCGAATGGATTGTCCATTGTTGAAGAAGAGCTCAAAAAAATCAAGAAAGAAAGTATTAAAAGCAACATGAAGCAATGACGAAGATTCATCTTCAAGTGAAGAAGAATGTCTAAAAAAAAAAAAAAAGCCAATCTTTGTCTTATGGTATTGGAAGATGAGGTAAACAATGATTCAATTTTTGAATTTATATTTTAGGAATTGTATAAAGCTTTTAACAATTTACTTTTTTATTTTAAAAAACTATCTCATAAGAACAAGAAACTAAGGAAAGAGAATCAATCCTTAAAAATAGATAAATCTCAAATAGAAGAAAATATGAAGAAAATACAAAGCAATCTAAATGAATCAAATGAAAAGATTGTATCTATACAAGATGTAGTGGTAAGATTAAGATCCATAGTAGATAGATATATGCTAAGCTCTAAAAATCTACAAACTATAATTGAAAATCAAAAAATGATCTTTGATAAAGCCGGTATAGGGTATGATCCATCAAGAAAGCAAAATTCACTAAAGAATGTATATGCAAAATCTCACAATTAGGTAGAAGCATCATATGTTACAAATGTAATAAAATTAGACATAAATTTATTGAATAAAAATCTTTAATTCAAGCAAATCAAAAGTAAAATAAGTTTGGATTTCAAAAGAAACCATTTATGCTAACCCCAAAGGACCCAAGTTAGCTTGGGTACCTAAGTTCACTTGATTGCTTGTGTAGGTGTGGTTGGCATCCGTAAGGACTAAAAGAAGGTGATATCTTGATAGCGAATGCTTAAGGCACATGATGGGAGATAAATCAAAATTTATCTCTTTTAAATCTAAAGATGGAGGTGTTGTCACATTTGAAGATAATGGTAAAGAAAAAATTATTGATCTCAGTAATATATTGATAACACCCTCTACTAGCATAGAAAATATTTTATATGTTGAAGGACTAATGCATAACTTACTTAGTATAAGCCAACTTTGTGATAAGAATTTTAATATTTCATTCAAATCATCTCATTGCATTGTAACTAGTTCTTTAGATCAAAGCATCAAATTCATAGAAAAAGACATGAAAATGTTTACATTGTTGATCTTGATGAACTTAAAAATGAGAATATTGAATGTCTTGTTGCTATGAATGCTAAACTAAATGAATCAAGTTGGATTTGGCATAATAGATTAGGTCATGCAAGTATGAACTCACTAGCAAGATTAATTAAACTTGATTTAGTAAAGGATTTATCCAAAATAAATTTTGAAAATGAAAAAATTTGCAAAGCATGCCAACTTAGAAAACAAACAAAATTCTTTTTCAAATCAAAAAATATTATTTCTTATGGATTTGTTTGGATCTATCTCAACTATTAGTCTTAGTGGAAAAAGATATGGCTTGTTATAATAGATGATTTTTTAAGATATACATGGGTTTTATTTTTATCACATAAAGATAGTGCTTTTGATATGTTTGTTGATCTATTTAACAAAATAACAAAAAAAAAATGCAATGTCTTATATATAAGAAGTGATTATGGCATGAAATTTGAAAATCAAAAATTTTAAAATTTTTGTTCTAAAATGGAATCAATCATAACTTTTTAGTACCTAGGACATCCCAACAAAATGATGTGGTAGAAAAAAGAATAAGACATTGATTGAAATGGCACGAACCATGCTTTGTAAAAGCAATCTTCCAAAAAACTTTTGGACGGAAGCTATTAACACCACATGCTATATGCTAAATAGAGCTCTAATTAGACCAATCTTAAAGAAAACTTCATATAAACTCTATAAAGAAAAGAAACTAAATATTTTATATTTTAAAATATTTGGATGTAGATATTTTATTCTTATAAATGGTAAAGATAAGCTAGGATGCAAAATTTGATGAAAAATTTTTTTTAGGATATTCATCACATAGTAGAGCATATAGAGTATTCAATAAAAGAATATTGATTATGGAAGAATTCGTGCATGTTATTTTTGATGAAACTAACTCTCTTAAAATAAGAGAAGAGAGCTTGATGTGAATGTAGAAATTCTAAAAAAGAAAATGAAGGATATATCACTTGAAGATACTCCCTCTCAAGAAAAGAAGATAAAGAGCAAGAAGTTGAAGAAGTGTCGCCACAATCTCAAGATGATCAAGGCACATCCAACTCACCAAAGGAATGGGGTATGATCATAATCATCCTAATTAATAATAGATGATCCATCTCATGGAGTTAAAACTAGATCATCTTTTAGGAAAGTTATGAATCATATTGCATTTATATCTCATTTAGAACCTAAAAATATAATTGAAGCTAAAAATGATCCAAATTGGATATTAGCAATGCAAGAAGAGTTAAACTAATTTGAAAGAAATAAAGTTTGGAAATTAGTTGAAAGACCTAAAAATTTTCTTATAATTGGTATAAAATGGGTCTTTAGAAATAAACTTGATGAAAAGGATAATGTAATTAGAAATAAGGATAGATTGGTTACACAAGAGTACAATCATGAAGAGAGTATTGATTTTGATGAATTCTTTGCACCCATAGCTAGACTTGTAGCTATTAGATTGCTCTTAGCATTTGTATATTTCATGAATTTTAAATATTTTAAATGGATGTAAAAAGTGCATTTGTAAATAATTTAATTGAAGAAGAAATTTATGTAGAACAACCTCCAAGCTTTAAGAGTCAAGATTTACCTAATCATGTATATAAACTTAAGAAAGTACTATATAGATTAAAACAAGCACCTAGGGCTTGGTATGATAGATTGAATAAGTTCTTATTAAACAATGATTTTAAAAGAGATAATATAGATAAAATACTATTTATTAAAAAAAATCAATTGATCTATTGATTGTCCAATTATATGTTGATGATATAGTATTCGATGCTACTAATAAGGTTTTGTATAGAGAGTTTGTTAATCTCATGCAAGGTGAGTTCGAGATGAGTATGATGGAAGAGCTCAACTTCTTCCTCGGACTCCAAATCAAGCAATCAAATGAGGGGATCTTGATCAACCAAAGCAAATACATCAAGAAAATGCTAAAGAAATTTGGGATGGAGAATGTCAAAGAAAGTAGAACCCCCATGAGCACAAGTTGCAAGCTTGATTAAGTCCTAAAAGAAAAGATAGTAGATCCTAAGTTATATCGAGGTATGATTGGATCTTTACTATATTTAACTGCAAGTAGGTCGAATATAATATTTAGTGTATGCATGTGTGTGCGTTATCAATTAAATCCTAAGAAATCAGATGTATTAGCAGTTAAAAGAATATTTAAGTATCTGATAAATACTCAAGATGTTGGTTTATGGTACTCTAAACAATCTTCATTAGATTTAATTAGTTATAATGATTCAAATTTTGCTAGTTGTTGCTTAGAGAGGAAGAGTATAAGTGGTACATATCAATTTCTAGAAGTAAATTTGATGTCTTGGTTTAGCAAGAAACAAAATTCGGTAGCCTTGTCCATGGTGGAAGTCGAATACATTGTTGCTGGGAGTTGTTGTGCTCAACTATTATGGATCAAACAACAATTAGAAGATTAGGTATTACTTATAATAACACTCCTATTCGATGTGATAATACAAGTACCATAAATTTAACTAAAAATTTAATATTACATTCAAGAATAAAACATATAGAAGTAAGTCATTATTTTATTAGAGAGCATGTTCAAAATAACGATATACTTTTTGAATATGTGTCTACTAAAAATCAAGTTGCTAATATCTTTACTAAACCCTTGAATGAAGAAAGATTTTGCACAATTAGAAAGCAATTAGGTTTATTTGATCTAATTTGTTAAATAAAAATCTTGTGATAATTGATTTTCATATGATAAAATGATTGATTTTGACATGGTTAGTTTCCTTGCATTTATTCAATTTTTATCTCATTTAGAAAAGAAAAATAAATGAAAAATTTTTTAGACTTGAAAATCTGAATGTTCAAGTCTATGCAAAACTGAGCCATCCCATTACTTTCCCATAGAAAAGCTTAGTTATCCCAATACTGGGCTGACTCAGTTTTTCTTCACAAGAAAACTAGGTCGGCTAAGTTTTCGAGAGCTCTATTTTTTTAAACAGATAGGTCGATGGCTCTTCTATGATTCATTTCTTAGCCATCTACAGAGAAACCCTAGAACCCTAAAGACCTTCTCCTAGAAATCCTTTTTCATTGAATTTGAATGGGGTTTTGGAATCATGCCATGCAAGAAATAGACCATAACCCCTAGGATCAAGCATGCATGTCTGGTTCCACCACGTAGAAGGAAGATTAGCGGTGGAGAATGGTGAACTCAATTTTGTGAAGACCATTCTTCGTCCTCTAGATTGTCTCAGTCCTCCTCACCTCCTCTGGGACCGTCCACTCAACCTCCTACTCTAATTTCCCTGCCATCTCCTTCTTCCACACCCATTCCACTCTCCTCTAGGGCTACACAACTGGTAGAAGGATGGATTTTGATTTCCTAGCAAGTGTGAATTTTGAGTTCGAAGAGGGATTGAAGTATCAAGGATGGGAATACCTCTACTTTGGGATCAATCTTCCAACCTATCCAAATCTAGTGAGGAAGTTCTATGGCAATGCTAGGGTTAGCCCAAGATTATTTGAATCAAAAGTTAAGAAGGTTAAGATAAATTTGAACATGGAAAGGCTAGGCAGTTTACTTAGGGCACCCACTAAAGGAGCTGAGAGACTCAATAATCGAGCAAGTGGGCTGCGATTGTTGTTTGGATAGGATGATGCCATGCATTTTGAGGAAATCCATGCTAGGGACCTATCCATGGAAAATAGACTACTTCACCATATTTCAGTCAGGATTCTAGTACCCAGAGTAGGAAGGTTTGATTTTCTTAACAAAAATGACATAGCTGTGATGTATCATATCATAATGAGAGAAAAGTTTAACCTTTCAACTTTGATTTTGAGGGTGATGCAAGAAGCATCCCAAAGAGAAAAACTTGCACTACCTTACGGGATGTTTTTGACATTGGTGTTTCAAGACTTTGGAGTTAGTTTGGAAGGGGAACCTAGTAGGAAGCTTTAGTACTATGATACATATAATCTGAAATTGATGCATAGGTTGAAGTTTAAGAAGGTTAATGGGATTTGGATGAAGTTAGATGAAGAAGGAGAAGAAATACATGAGCCAAAGCCCGTGCCACAACATCCTGTGCCTGCTCCATCTTCATCTACTATCAGATTAGATGAGGATCAGATCAAAGAGATTATGCAGCATGTATATGATAGGATATCTAGTGGTCTTCCTCAGCTAATCAAAGATAATGTGAGAGAAGTGTTCATCGAGCAGCGCACTTCTGCACCTATGGATCCAGCCTCATCCGACCCTCTAGAGCCTAGTGTTGACTAGGTTGCATATAGGATCCATCTAGCTATACTTAGAGCATTTTAATTGTAAATGTTCATGATAGGTATTTATGATATGTAATGTTCAAACTTCAACATTTTATGCACTTAAAAGTATTTGTATCTATGAATGAATGAAGTTTGACTTTTGACTTGAATTGTATCAAATTTTTCTAATGAATGAATGAAATTATCTCTTTTCATGCTTGATCAAATCTTTCTTTATGTTGTCCATATACTTTTTGATAATGACAAAAAGAGAGAAAAAAATGAGTATAAAATGATAATTGATAATTAAAATATAAATTAAGTGAAAATTGATAATTGAAATACAAATTAAGTGAAAAGAATGGAAAGAATGGGACCAATGGGCATTACTTAAGTAAGAACTAAACAAAGAAGGCACAAGCAATAGTAATTCAATTGTAATTACAATTATGAAAGATATCATAACTCGAATTGCTCAATTGAAACCTCGACACATAGTAAGGGACTGCAATACAAAATTTGACTTAAAATTAAACATACTTATCATATTTAGGTATGTAAATTGATAAAATCTAAATAAATATGATGTATGAGTTAATTGGTAAGATTGAATGAAAATATCATTTTGAAATATGAAGGAAAGATTATACTTAAAAGATTTTGTCATCATCAAAAAGGGAGAGATTGTTGATCCTAGATTGATTTTGATGACAACAAAAGTATTTGAGTGTAGATTATTAAATTACTAACGTTATTTGTGAGGATGTGTAGTTATAAATTTCAAGAGCTCACAAATACCAAGTATTCTCATTCATCCAAGTAAAGACTCATCACTCAAGATTTTAGAGAAGATATTTTAAAGTGGATACATCTTTCAAAATATTATAATGAAGAATAAATCAAAGCAAAAAGGATAAATCTAGCCTACAAAATAATTTGGAGAAGAAAAGGATAAATGATCTTTGGCACTCATGGCATGCAAACTAAATCAATCTAGTCTTAGTGGAAGCAAAAGATAGAAAGGACAGAAAGCAAAATTTTTCATGACCCAGGGGATTGAGTTGATCCAGTTTACAACTGAATCGACCAAGTGACAACCAGGCCGATCTAGTCAGAAAAGTAGCCATCCCAGTCTTAAAAAATAAAAGATGACAAAAATAGGTGTTTCAGGATCTCTGAGACTGAGCTGATTCAGCTAAAAACTGAGCCGATCCTGTTAAAAATTGAGCCAACCCAGTGTTTGTAATGACTAGTTTCTAGTTTCACAATTTTTTCACTCCACACGCCTTCCAATGGCTATTTTCGATCTTCCAATGGCTAGATCATTTTCAAAAGCCCTCCTAGCTTACTTGTAATGATGGAAAACCTCAAAGATACTTAAGAGAATATTTGGATCAAGAGAAGAGACTTTTGAACTTGCAAAAAGAGCTTCCAAATAGTTTTTCAGTACATTCAAGTGTGTGAGCAATATTATGAAAAGAAAGAAGTGATATCCAGACAAACATTTATCCTTCCAACATCCTCAATCCAAGAGAAGTCAAGGCATTGCTATTGAAGATTACTTTCTACTTTCCTCAAGCATTCAAGAGAAGAAGTCAATCCATTAAGCAAATCTGCCCAGATTTTCTTTTGATAAGCATCATTGAGTTTGTTTTAATTTTATTGTACTCTTCTTTTTATTTCAAGTTTCTTAGGATAAGAAACTTGGATTAGTCCAAGCCTAGAGTTGGACATTGTAAGGTTAGATTGGTAAGCCTAAAATAAAATCAATCGGGGTTGATTGTTAGCCTAGGAAAAAAATTATTGTATGGTTGTAGTTGAAGAGCCAAGATCAAAACCAACTGGATTGGATTGTAAGCCCAAGTAAAACAATCGGACTGTAATTAAACTAAGTGATTATAGTTGAATTTCTAAGTGATTTACTTAGGGAGCGAACATAGGTGCTGAGTTTGATTTCGAACCACTATAAAATTATTGTATTTATGATTGTGTATTTCTGTCTTATTACTTTCATTCACTGCACATTACATAATTTATTTCATTTAAGCTCTTGATTAGTTTAAATTGCTCATATCTTAAACTAAATTTTAAAATATCCAATTCACGTCTCCTCTTGGGAAGCCATCCTTAGGCAATAGGTGGGGTCGAGGTAGCTGCGGGTGATGCAAGGCTGGGGCGACGAGCTTAGGATGGCCATGTAGGAGTGCTAGCAGGCTTGGGCGATAGGCTCGGGGCCATGGTGTAGGAGGCGCTGGTGGGGTCGAGACATTGGGAAGAAAGACGTGCGGGGAGCAGGAAACGTCGAGTAGGATGCATGGGGAGCGAAGAAGGCATGGAGATTTTTTTCTCCTCGAAATTTTTTTCCTCCAATAGGGTCGAGGAGGATTTATTTCAAGTAGACTATTACTAATGTCAAGTTTACCATTGGTAATACCGTTGGCAAATCCACATTATTTGTGCAAGGGTATTAGTGATGGTAGTTTCCATTGCTAATACCAACCTACCACCACTAATAATATTAATTTTTTAAATATTAAATTTTAATATTAATTTTTTAAAAAAAAACTTAACTATTATCGATGGCAAGTTTACCATTGATAGTATAGTTAGAAAAATATTAGCGACAAAAACTATCATTGCTAGTATCAATAAGCCATTGCTAATAATATTAAAATTTTTAAAATATTAAATTTTAATATTATTTTTTAAAAAATATTTAAATTAATATTTTTTTCAAAATTATTAGCAATGACAAGAATCCCATTGCTAAAGCTATCACTAATAATCATAATATTTTTTAAATTATATTTTAATATTAATTTTTTTCTCCTTGATCATTTTTTGGTGGTTGAAAATCAATATTGAAATTTATTAAATTTTTGTGCTTAATTAATTTATGGATCAAGTCCTAAATGATTTAAACTAGATTTAATTTAATTAGACTTGACTAAATTTAAGATTAATTAGATTTTAATATTTCAAGTAGGACTTAGATTCAAAGCCTAATTAAATTAGGTTTGACCCAATTTTGAATTGGATTCAAATCGGTTTGAATTGGATTTGAATTAAATCTAAATTAAAAATTATTTTTTTTCTAATTAATTTAAATTAGATCAAATTTAATTAAGTTTAATTTAATTTAAGAATAATTAGACTTTATAATCTAATTAAGATTTATATTCAAAATCTAATTGAATTAGATTTGACAAGATTTTGAATCAAATTTGAATTAAATTCGAATCAAACCTAAATTGATAACCATTTTTTTTCTAATTGATTTAAATTTGATTAAATTTAATTATACTTGACTTAATTTAAAGATAATTATATTTTATCATTCAAGCAGGACTTAGATTCAAAGTCTAATTGAATTAGGTTTGATAGATTTTCGAATTGAATTCGAATCGAGATTTAATTGGATTCGAATCGAATCCAAATTAAAATTTATTTTCTCTAATTAATTTAAATTAGATTTAATTTAATTAATTTTAACTTAATTTAAGACTAATTAAATTTTATAATTTATGTAGGACTTGGATTCAAAGTCTAATTAAATTAGGTTTGACAGAATTTTAAATTGAATTTGAATCAAATTTGAATTGGATTTGAATGTAATCATGGATTAGGTCTTAATTAATTTAAATTAAATTTAATTTAAGTAGGCTTAACCTAATTCGAGGCTAATTAAATTTTATAATATAAGTAGAACTTGGATTCAAAGTCTAATTGAATTAAGTTTGATAGGATTTTGAATTGGATTCGAATCGGATTTGAATTAGATTTGAATCAAATTCAAATTAAAAATTATTTTCTCCTAATTAATTTAAAGTAGATTAAATTTAATTAGACTAGCTTAACTTAATTTAAAGGTAATTGAGTTTTACTATCCAAATAGGACTTGGATTCAAAGTCTAGTTGAATTAGGATTGATATAATTGCGAATTGGATTTAAATTGGATTTGAATTAGATTCAAATTAAATCTAAATTAAAATTTAATTTTTTAATTAATTTTAATTTAATTTAAGATTAATTAAATTTTATAATTCAAGTAGGACTTAGATTCAAAGCCTAATTAAATTAGGTTTGATAGGCTTTCGAATTAAATTTAAATTGGGTTTAAATTGGATTCAAATCAGACTTGAGTTATGTTCTGGATTATTAGTGATGAAAAAGATGCTGTCGCTAATTCTATAACTAGTAATATTTTTAAATAAAATTATTTTTTAATTTATTATTAAGATTTTTTTAAAAATATTATTAGCGATTGTAGGATTTTCGTCGCTAATAGATAAAATTCACTATCGCTAATAATTATTTTTTAAATATTATAAAAATTAAATAATTTTAAATAATTTTAGTGATGGTTTACATCATCGCTAATAATTAAAAAGTCATCTCTAATAGTTTATTATTAGCAATGGCAATTTATCACTAATAAGCTAAATTTGCCATCACTAATAATTTTTTAATATTTAAATATAAAAAATTTACATATTTAGCGATGTTATTTATCATCGCTAAGAATGAAATTACCATCACTAATAGTATTAGTGATAGCCCTTTTTTCATTGGTGTTGTGGTGGTAAAAAGTTATTATTAGCGATAAAAAAAAAATTTATCGTTAATACCATCGCTAATACTCAAAATTCTTATAGTGCATGGCTCCAGTCTCTAAAAGACATGATATATAATTTTAAAAAATAAAAATAAATAAATTTACTAAATTAATTATATAATTATGGATGGTAATATAATATTTAAAATAATATAAGATAAATAATTAAAATGATTCAAGAGTTATATACTTAGCACTACTCATCAGCCTCTTCAAATGTCTAGTACCCTTTAGAATCTTCTTCCAATTCTCATCTATCTAGTAGTACTCTTGGACAAGTAGAGCCTCCGAAGCCTAAAAGTGAGGAAAAGATATCGAAGAACCTTATATGGTATGTTCTTCTGATTTCTACCATCTTGCTTTGGCTTAAATCAACTTTCACCTCATACATCACATGAGCTTTTCATGTGGTCCTCCCTATAGAAAAGCACACAATCATTATGATATGCATCTATCTTTTTGTATCCCATGCGTAATCCTTTCACTATTTTTTTTGAAGCATAGAGGCTCACAACAAGCTTCTCATCCTTCAGTAGCATTTTTTTTATTATTGCTATTATCCTATCATAACAATTGACCATCATATTAAACTCAGCCTTCAAGTTCAATAATTCTGACACAGCTGATAATGCAATGTGTGTTTCATATTCCAACCATAGTGGATCATCAACATCTTTTAGTATATGGCAGAAATTGCCATTGCTAGCTTCTGGATTGTCCTCCATATCCCAGTTAAATTCAGGACAGCAGTATCCATAACCATGTCGATCATTCTATTTATGTCCCTATCCTGCTCACTTCTAATCCTTGCAATTTTCTCCCACATGTCTCCATACAGGTACCAATACTTGTAGTTAGACGTAAATCCACTCTTATACAAATGGATAGTAATTATATCTCTATTAAACATTTCTCTATTGCCATCAGTTATAAGGACAACGAGCCCATTCTTGATGTAAGAGTGCTACATTTTCAAAAATAAAATCGTAGAAGTAGTCTTCACCCTTCCTATATTCAGCAGAAATTATTCCATCAATAACTAGATGGTCCACCAACTACGGTCCATAGCACATTATCTAAGAATTCTACATGTAGATAAATATAAGGCAACTACTAATTAATTATTTTATCATTCAAAATGACTTATATAGTAAATGCATTTTATCATCAACTAATAGACATAGAAGGTCCTATCCCATTCATGAAATACATTAAATCTACAGAAGGTCCTTCTATTTTCAATCTTGTTCTTGACTAAGTCCTTTTTTTAACTTGATGAAGTGGGTGGAAATAGACGCCATGCTACTCTTGAAAAGAGATAAATAAAAGATAGAATAACATTTTTCTTTTCCTTTTCTTAATGTTACTAAACTACTCATCGATGTATCGAGTTGAGATGGTTTAGCTTGGGGAATGGGTTGGCTCAGATTGGGCCACGGAAAGTAGAGCAAGTCATGGAGTAGCCTCTTGAGGCAAGAAATCACAATCTAAAATTGTATTAGATTGGGTGCCGATTGAGGTAGCATTAGTTGTTCTTCTAACTCAATTTATTGTGATGCCTAATTTTCTTACTATGCTCCCACATCATTATTAAAACCAAGCTCTTAGATAACATTGCAAGCTTAGTATAATCTCAACCACCATAATAAATTAAAAATTTTGGAAGGTTTACTTCACTTTATTTGCTAGTCATTAACATCATTTTTTCTGTCTAGTTTGCAAAGCCCGACTATTGCAATCTAATATCTTATTAGATTAATGATTAATATTAATTTAAGTAACAAGGATAGCTCCAAAAAAAAGAAGGGTAAATGGAAAACAACTAGGGCTAGAACTAGGCTAGAATCGGCTCGAATTTGGGTTGGGCTTCGGGCTAGGCCCGAAAAGTTTAGACTAGGTTTGAGCCTAATTATAGAGCTCATTTGTATTTTGGGCTGAGCTAGGTCGGGTTTCAGGCTAGACCCAAAATAGTTCAGATTGGGTTTGACCCTAAATATAGAGCCCGTTTGTATTTTGGGCTGGGTTCACATATATCTTTAGCCTAGTTTGAGCTCGAGTCCAAAGTCGACCAACTCGATCAAGAGTTCAAAAATTTAGGCAAAGACTAGTTCCCAAATTTCTTTTAAAAAATTAATATCCCTCTTTGAATCCAGTCTATTTTTTTAAAAAAATAATAATATTAATAATAATATTATTATTATTATTAATTTAAATTAATAATTTTATTATTAATATTATTAATCAAAAATTAATTAAATATTATTAATTTAAAATTAATTTAACTAAATTTAATTAAGTATTATTAATTTAATTTAAGTATTAAATCTAATTTAACTAAATTACATAAATATTAATTTAAAATATTAAAAAATTTAAAATAATGGTATTTAGCGATTGCTATGTAGCCGTCGCCACCATCATCGCTAATACTCACCAAGCAGCAGGAGACGGTGCTGTAGGGTAGGAGATGACACTGTCGGGGCATTATGGGGCAGGAGATAATGCTACATGGCAGGAGACAGCACTGCCAAGGGCTCGGGGAGGCGGTCGGGGGCTTGGAGAAGCTGGATCTGATAGTGAGGAAAAGAGGAGGACTGACCGACAGTTGGGGGGGTGGGTCGGGGGCAGCAAGGGGGAGGTGGCCAGGGGCAGCTAGGGGGAGGTGACCGGGGGCTCGGGGAGGCAAAAGGTGGTCAGGAGCTTGGGAAGGTGAGAGGTGGCCAAGGCTCATGGCCAAGGGCTTGGGGATGAGGCTGGAGGGAGGCAAGCCGGGGGCTTAGGACTTAGAGAGCCGGTCGGTGGCTTCGAAAAGTTGGATTCGATGGCAAAGGAAAGAGGGGAATGGATTGGTAGCTGAGGAAGGCAGATCGAAGGTAGCTGGGGGAGGCTCGAGGAGGCGAGAGGCGATCGAGGGCTTGAGGAGGCAGTTGGGTGCTCAGGGACACTAGATTCGATGGCACAGCGAGGAAAAATGGGGACTAGAGGTGGGGGAAAGTGGGGGGGTGGCGGAGGGACCAAAGGGGTGGGAAAGATGGGGGTGGCCACAGGACCGGAGGTGAGGGAAACTGAGATGCAGGGTAGGGGAAAATGAGGGTGCACGATAGAGTGAAAAAAATGAGATGAGAAGGTTATTAGCGATGGCAAAATATTATCGCTAATAAGTTTCTTTCATCGCTAATAATTATATTTTAAAATATAATTATTAGAGATCGTCAAATACTATCGCTAATAATTATATTTTATCTTTAATAATTATAAAAATATATTAAAAAATTTATTACCAATGGTAAAATACCATCGCTAATGATTTTCTTCCATCGCTAATTATAAAAATATATTAAAAAATAAAATTACTTTTTATTAGAGATGATAATTTACCATCGCTAATAATCATAAAAATATATCTAAAGAATCAAATTATTTTTTTATTTATTAGCAATGGTGTTTTACCATCTCTAATAAGTATCATACCATTGCTAATAATAATAAAACAAAATTTTAAAAAAATAAAATTACTTTTAATTAGCGATGCAATTGCCATTGCTAAAATCCTAAAATTTTGTTGCTAATTTTTTTTTGACAAAATAATTATTGGTTGGTAAAAGAAAACTCAGAAAATGTAATATCTATTCTAATAAGGATCATTAATTTATTACTACAAAATAGGGCTATAGCAGTGGTTACACTACAGAATAGGACTATGGCAATGATTGATAATCACTGTCGTAGCCTAAAAAATCACTGCCATAGACTATGATAGTGGTTATCTAACTACTGCCACTGCGGCCATTACCATAGGTCTATGGTAGTGGTTATTACAGCGATAATATGAACCACTGCCATAGATTGACTTATAGCAGCGATTTTATAACCACTGCCATAAACAGACTATAACAGTGATTCTATAATGGCTACCATAGATTCACTAGTAGTGATTATAAGATCGCTGCTATAGGACAATCTATGGCAGCAGTTTGTGAACCGCTACCATAGGTCAACTAATGCAGTGGTTGGCATGAAACCTACGGCAACGGTTGGCATGCCTATGACAGTGATTTTACAACCACTGCCATAACTTTTGAATGATAAAAAAATATAAATTTTTATATTTTATATTTTTTTATCTGATAAATGTAGTTTAATAATATAAAAAAATATTATAAATATAAAAATATTTATTAAATTCTTAAATTTTATTACTGAATAAAATTTATTATAATATTTTTTAAAAAATAACATCAAAAGTTTTCTAAATCTACATTATCGTCGTCATCGAAAGTTGGAGCAGGAGCTGAAGAAACTGGAGATGGTGCTGGAGGAGCTAGGGCTAGAGTTGTAGGAGCTGGGTTGGAACATTGGCCAATATGTCCTCAAGGTCCATGAAGTCAACTCCAAAATGCGTGCTGAGCCTCATCACCATAGTGCTCAAGATGTCCTCTAGATAAGATGTGCACTCCTCAACATAAGCAACCCGCATCATAGCCTTAGCTATGTGCACCAATGCCTCCTCAAGCTGCTTCTGACTGACGATACTGGAAGCATGTGAAGAGATGCTCGCCTCAGACCAGTAGCTCATTGACATATGTCCGGGTCTGCATCGGATCCTCCCAGAGAGCTTAAGCCCCAAGACCTGAGAGAGATGGTCATGAGGGCTAGAGGTGTTCGAGCCCTCGCTTGCGAGCACATCTAACTAGTCCTGTAATTATAAATTTAAATAAAATATTATAAGAAATGCTATAATACTAATCATACAAATATATTTATTACTTACAAAAATTCTTCCGATAGTAGCATTCATCGGCCTGCCCTTCTTATCCATATGGCTGGATTGGAAGATCTCGCCATGACTGGGCATCACCCCATCTCTCATCAGCTATAACAATAGATTAATTTATTAGAAATATATAAAAGATATTAATTTAATTTATCTAGTAAGATTCAGTATTCATTACCTCTCTATGCACACGACTGGCCAAAGACTCACGATCGAGAGTGTACGTATACTCCTGGACTGCCCAATTCTCCCAATTCTAATGGAAGGTAGCCTAACAAGTATTCAAATAAATAATAAATATTTAAAAAATATTTAAATATAATTTAAAATATATTAAAAAATTTAAATATTAAAAATTAAACCTCGAACTTCTAGCTCCTTCAATGTCTAACCATCTCCTCCCACTGACTTGGGGGATAGTCCTGTATCCAAGGAACAAGCTTCTTTGGAGTGTCTCATCGGTGCTCGAGCTATTCTCTATGGAGCTTGACCCTGTAGCTCCAGTATAACTCTCCAATCTTCTTCAGTTGGGCATCTCGAGCCCTTTCACAATCTAAAAAGTCATACCTCTTCTGCACAAAGTTATTAAAAATCAGTTACAAAATTATTCTAATCAAACATAATATAAACATATAAAATATATAAATATAATTAAGATACACTTATCCATATCTCCTCCCACACCTGATTCTTGACAGCAGCATCCATTAATTGTCAGTCTATGGACACTATCGAAATAATGTTGGACTGCCTCACAAGCACTCCAAAAAAGGAATGCATCTTTCACACGGTCTCTCCTACTGGCCTACCCTTCATATCATAGTGCACCATCACCTGATGCTGGTGGTTTCACACATGCGGCATGCATGTGGGACCACAAAATATTCTACTAGATGATACACCTGCAATGAAAATATATTATGCAAATATGTAAGTATACAAATACTATATAAAAAAAATAAATAAATAATATAATAAAAATGTATACTCACTAGCCATGGGATCGTGCAACATGGATGCCGATGGAGATGCATCGATGGATGGAGCATGTATCGGAGATGTGGTTGATGGTGGAGGCTCAGATGCCCGTAGAGTAGATGTCGATGGAGTAGATGCCGAATGTTCTTAGGTAGTTGATGCAGACGTGGATGGAGTATGCTCTGACTGTGACTCAGATGTGGAGCTTCGCATAACCCATCGAGAAATGGGGGTGAAAGCTAGATGGCATTTCTATGCCATCGTGATCTATAATATTAATGAATATTAATCAATATAACATGTTGAACAATAATATTAGTATACCATTTGATTACTGTAATTACTTATAAAATTATTTATAATTTTTAAACTATCTAAATTAGATAATCAATTAATCATTGTACATAATTCTTCCATCCTTATAAAAATATATAAATATACGGATGCTAGAGATTATGTATACTAATCAATTGATAGGTCTATCATTATGCAATGCAATAAACAAAAGCAATAAGATATAAATTCTATAATATAAATTATATCCATAAATAATTAAGGATGAGCAATAAATAATTTTACTTTCTATTAATGATCAGCTGAGATGAGGGTTCTATTAGCGGCCAGCACAGCTCATGGCTGGCACGCCCCAAGGGCTATCCACGATCGCCAACACAGCATTATCCAAGGCTACCGACATAGCTCGGGGCTATCCACAACTGCCAACACAGTACAGTCTAGAATCCATCGACGAGAGTTTTCTTATCGACCAACATGGCACGGCCCAAGGACTGTCCACGGCTGTCGACATGGCACGGCCCAAGGATTGTCCACGGCGAT
Organism: Cocos nucifera; assembly: GCA_006176705.1. NCBI lineage: Eukaryota > Viridiplantae > Streptophyta > Magnoliopsida > Arecales > Arecaceae > Cocos > Cocos nucifera. The sequence continues at coordinate 2,383,211 of QRFJ01000139.1, read as the reverse complement.
GGGCATGGCTTAGGTTTCCTTATCGACCGACACGGCCCAATGGTGGTCCATGGCCATCGACATGGCATGGCTCAAGACTGCCAGCATGGCCTAAGGCCATCCACGACTGTCGACACAGCACGGCCTGATCCAGTACCCACCGGCATGGTCCAGAACCAATCGACAAGAGTTCTCTTACCCGTCAATACGAACCCATGACCAATGGATAATTATAATATTTATAATAAAAATTATAAATATTATTATAAATATTATAAATAATTAATAAATAATACTATAAAATTTTTAAAAAAAATGATACCTATGGCTATGGAGAGGGTATCGCATAGAGAGCTCCGAGGGTCACCGACGATAATGCTACAGGAAGATGGCGGTGCTAGAGGTAGCTTGCAAAATGAGAGAGACATAAGATAGTGAGATAAAAAGAGAGAAAGAGAAAGAGAGAGTAGGAGGGGATGGATCAGGACAAGGAAAGAGAGAAGAGAAAGAGAGAGAGTAGGGATGGGTCGGGGCCAGCAGCCGAGCCGATCGAGGAAGAGAGGAGAGAGAGAGAGAGAGAGAGAGAGAGAGAGAAAGAGAGCAAAAGGGGGTGGATCGAGCCGAGGGAAGAGAGGAGAAAAAGATCGTGAGATAAAAAGAGAGAAAGAGAAAGAGAGAGTAGGAGGGGATGGATCAGGACAAGGAAAGAGAGAAGAGAAAGAGAGAGAGTAGGGATGGGTCGGGGCCAGCAGCCGAGCCGATCGAGGAAGAGAGGAGAGAGAGAGAGAGAGAGAGAGAGCAAAAGGGGGTGGATCGAGCCGAGGGAAGAGAGGAGAAAAAGAGAGAGACAGAGCACGAAGGGGTCGAGGCTAGCGATCGAAGAAGAGAGGAGAGAGAGAGTAGAGAGGGTGGATCGGGTTGAGGGAAGAGAGGAGAGAAAGAGAGAGAGAGCAGGGAGGGGTCGGGGCTAGCGATCGAGCTAGTCGGGGAAGAGAGGAGAGAGAGTAGGGAAGAGAGGAGGTGGGAGAGCCGACAGATGAGTCGATCGAGAAAGGAGGAGGAGGGGAGGTGGTGGAGTCGGCAGCCGAGCTAATTGGGGAAGAAGGGGCAAGCGGAGAGGTGGCGGAGCCAATGATGGAGAGGATGGGGAAGGAGGAAGAGGGGGAGGTGGCAGAGCCGACGACTGGGGAAGGAAATGGAGGGAAGGACTCGGCACCGATCGGAGAAGGAAATGGAGGGGATGGCCTCACTGATGGTGGAGAGGAGAGAGAGAGAGAGGGCTCAGAGGGAAATGAAATTAGGGGCCAAATTGAAAAAAAAACTACATATAGCAGCACTTTTCGAATCACTACTTTAGATCTATGGCAGCGATTACTGAAAACTGCAGTCATAGGTCTATGGCAGTGGTTATAAGACCGCTGCCATAGATCTATGGCGGCGATTCTCAGTAACCGTTGCTGTAGGTTAAAAATAATTTTTTTTATTTTTTAAATATTATATAATTTTAAAATTTAATATCTATTTTTATCATTCATTATCTAAATAATTATCATTAGAGTATCATCACAAAAGACTGTCTCAATCGATAGCCCTAGCTTCATCGATCAGTAAAATTTAATTTTAATGACCATGAATGAGATACGATGATTTGAAAAATGAAGATCTTTGATAGGTCTAAAAATCTATAATAATGATCTTGGTGATGTTTGTAGCATACTACCAAAGTATCACTTCAATCAGATATCATTATCATGATCAATTTAGTATAGAATAATTTTGACCGTTAAATGATAAACGAGTGATCAAAGGACCAAACGACATCCGATTATGAGATAATTTTTTTTATAAATAATCTTAGCTATTATTTTAATTATTTTTATAGTGATGATTATAAAATTTAAATCGTGAGTCTAAGAACGATCCAAAACTATGCGTTGGTTGATACCTAAACTCCACTGGTAATTATACTCGTGCTTTTACAAGATCTGCTTAACATGAATAGTTCATACAAAAATAATTTGATTTTATGATAATCATCTTATAAAATAATTAAAATTATAGCAAAGATTATTTAACTAAAAAATTATCTTATAATTAGATGTCGTTTGGCCCTTTGATTGCTTGTTTCTTATTTAATGATCGAAATCATTCCGTACTAAATTATCTATGATAATAATATTCGATTGAAGTAAAACTTTGATAGTATACTACAAACATCATCAAGATTATCATTGTAGATTTTTAGACCTATCAGTGATCTTCATATATCAGATCATTGCATCATCATTCGTGATCGTTGAAATTAAATTTTTCTGATCGATAAAGCTAGGACTATCAGATCGAGGTGGTCTTTTATGACGATACTCTAATAATAATTATTTAGATAATGAATAATAAAGATGGATATTAAATATTAAAATTATATAATATTTAGAACAAAAATATGAAAAAGAGATATAGCGGTGGTTATCGATAACCACTGCTATAGATTATCCTATAGCAGCGGTTACATATAACCACTATTATATACTGGATCTATAGCAACGGTTATCCATAACCGCTGTCATAGGTTTGACCTATGACAGCAGTTTCATCAACCATTGCCATATATCATATCTATTATAGCGGTTATCTTAAACCGCTATAGCAAACCTATGGCAACGATTTCATCAACCACTACCATATATCATATCTATTATAGCGGTTATCTTAAACCGTTGCTATAGCTTAGACCTATGGTAGCAGTTTCATGTAACCGCTGCTATTGGTAGACCTATGGTAGTGGTTAGCATAAACTACTGCTATAGATCGGATCTATAGCAGTGATTCTTTGTAATCATAGCCGTAGGCCCTATTGCAGTGATTTTTGAAATCGCTGCCATAGTATACGCTATCATAGCTCCTTTCTATAGTAGTAATTGAAAATCAATCATCCAAAATCTTCATCTTTGTTAGGGTTGGAGCTGAGACGGGCTGGGCTGGGCTGGGCCCTACCCATACCCAAGCCTGGCCCAAAAATACTATCACTAGTTAAAAATAGTACTTAAATCAAAGATTAACAAAGTAAGTAAGAAAAAGAGGAAAAGAAGAAGGCTCAGATCTACTATTAGAAAATAAAGCATTCAAGTTCCTTTATACCTTTAACCATGAGGTGACTACAAGCGATATCCTGCAATGTAATAAATCGTCTAAGCCTATCCTGCAACTATAAGATTAGAAATGCATTATGTCCATCTCTTTAGGTGCATCAGACAGTCATCATAGCCTCTTTATGGATAAAGCACTGCTAGTTTTGGGTTAGATGCAAACCGACAGTATCGGGCCTAATCTCGGGCCAGGCTTAGATTAGGCCAATGATATTTGGGCAAGAGATAGACGGGGGCTTGAGGAGGTAGGAAGTGGTTGGAGGCTCATGCAGGGAGGCCGCTAGGGGCTTGGAAAAGTGGAACGGATGGCCGGGGGCTCGGAGAAGTGGGATCCAGCAGAGAGGGAAAGAGGGAGACTCGAGGAGGACGAAAGAGGGGTTGGTGGTGGGATGAGCAAAAATGGAAGAAATATGATGAGTATTAGCAACGGCAAAACTACCATCGCTATAACCATCACTAATGTTATTAGCAACGACAGCTATACTCCATTGCTAATAAAGTTACCATCAAATAAACAAAATACTAATTATTAGCAATGGTTGAACTTCCATCGCTAATGTTGTTGCTAAAAACTATTAGAGACAACAATATCATGGCTAATAACTAATTTAGTTGTTACTAATAATTAAGGAGTTTTAGCGATGAAAAAATTTTTGGTTGTAATTTGCTATTGGTAGATTTAGGGAAAGTATTAGCGACGATAAAGTTGCCATTACTAATACCATCGCTAATAATAACTATTAACGATGGCTAACTTTCTATCACCAAAGCTATTGGTAAAAATGATTATTAGAGACAGTAATTTTGTCGTCTCTAATTTCATCGCTAATATCCATTATTAGTGATGGCAAAAAAGCCATCGCTATTGTCCATCGTTATTACTATATTTTTTCGTAGTGACACCTTGCGAAGGCGTGGGCTGACAGGTGCACACCCACAACTAACAAATCTGGCAAGCACTCATCTAGTAGATGCCTACGACTAACAAACCTGAGAGGCACCCATCCGACAGACACCCATATTGAAGGAATCATCCACCTATCCTGACAGTGTATAGGCTAAGAACATGACAAACTTCGATGATCTTCGATATAAAGAGATAAACTTGGGGGCCCTTGAGAGAGGTAATAAAAAAGACGTAACTCCACCCCTACTCTGCATTGCAGTCTTCATCACCTTCCAGCTCCCACTCGGCTACCATATCAGCCACTAAAATCTCAATGCGATAGAGAGAAAAATGGAAACAAGGGATGCACTGAAATAGAGAGATGACCTTGTTCAATAAATTCCAACAATTGGCAGCTAACACTACCAGAAATAGAACTTTTTTCGATGCAAAATTTATCTACGCAAAATTTTGTATAAATAAAAAGAATAATTGGCTACGCAAATAAAAAAATATTGGTAAAAAAGAGATTATTAGCTATGCATAAAAAATACATCATAAAAAATAATTATTGATGTAAATATACCATAAATAATCTGATCAAAGCATCGATAATAGATGGTCTTGATTTTTTATTTGGGTAAAACATTTACCAATGCAAAATTTGCATAGGTAATAATTGTTATTACTTATGCAAAAGAAATCATAGGCAATTAACATAATTAGCTTCGATAATTTTGCATTGAAAAATATTTTTTTTCTTTATTTATTTTTTTTATTTTGTTAAAATATTTGCTGACGCAAAATTTGCATAGAAAATAAGGGTCATTTCCTATGCTTTTAGTTTATGTAGGTAATTATATTATTGCCAACATAAATTATCATCAAAAATTATTTTTATAATTTTTTTATATTTTTTAATGCTATTTAATCATCAATAATAAGTTTAATTACCTATGTAACTATAAGCATAGGCAATTATGTTATTTCCTACATTTTTCTTGCATCAAAAATAGTTTTCTTTTTAATTATTTTTTTATTTTCATAAATAATTTATCATTATCTAAATAATTTATAGATATAATTTTAGAATTTAAAGCTCATCTTCACTATTCATTATCTAAATAATTATTGTTAGAATATCATCATAAAAGTCCACCTCTATCTGATAGCCCTAGCTATGTCGATCAATAAAATTTGATTTCGATGATCATGAATGATCATATAATGATCTGATAGATAAAAACCATCGATGAATCCAAAAACTTGCAACAATAATTTTGATGATATTTATTATATGCTATTAAAATTTTATCTCAATCAAACATCATTATCATAATCAATTAGCATAAGATGATTTTAGCCATTAAATAAAAAATACATGATCAAAAAGCCAAATAGTATCCAATTATAGAGTGATTTTTTAGATAAATGATCTTTGCTACTACTTTGATCATTTGTATGATAGTGATAATAAAATTTAAAATGTATGTATATGAGTGATCCAAAACTATATGTCTCTTGATACTCATTCTTAAGATCCTTAAGTAATTATACTTATGCTTTTATAAGATCTGCTTAATATGGATGGTTCATACATGCATGATCTAAATTTTATCATCACCATCATATAAATAATTAAAGTATTAGCAAAGATCATTTATCTAAAATATTATCTTATAATCGGATGCTGTTTGATCTTTTGATCATACATTTTTTATTTAATGGTTGAAATCGTTCCATGCTAAATTGATTATGATAATGATGTCTAATTGAGATAAAATTTTGATATTATGCTATAAATATCACCAAGATCATCATTGTAAGTTTTTAGATCTATTGGTGGTCTCTACCTATCAAATTATCATATGATCGTTCGTAATCATCGAAATTAAATTTTATTGATCGACATAGCTAAAGCTACCGGATCGAGATAGATTTTTTTAATGATACTCTAATGATAATTATTTAGATAATGAATGGTAAAAATAAGCTTTAAATTCTAAAATTATACCTATAAATTATTTAGATAATGGTAAATTATTTTTTAAAATAAAATTTAATTAAAAAAAAAATTTGATGCAAGAAAAATGTAGGCAATAATATAATTGCCTATGCTTAACAATTACATAAGCAATTAAGCTTATTAGTGATGATAAAGAAGCAACGCAAAATATTTAATTACCTACGAAAAAACTAACATAGAAAATTTATGTTATTTTCAACGGATACTTTGCATTGAGAAATGTTTTTTTGTTTTTAATTTTTTTAATTTTAGCTAAATATTTTTTAACTCTAATATAGCATAGGAAAAAATCTTGGTTATGAAAAATAAAAAATTAAATTAAAAAAAAATCAATATAAAGTATCCATTGGAAATAACCAAAATTTTCTACGTTAGCTTTTTACATAGGTAATTACACATATTTACCGATGTTAACTTTACGTTGCTAAAAACTTTTACTTTTTATTAAATATTTTATTTTTCATAAAATATTTTTTGATGTTTCTTTATCATCGATAATAATATTAATTACCTATGCTTCATATTTACATAGCTAATTATTGTAATTACCTATGCAAATTTAGCATCGATAAATGTTTATTAATTTTTTAATTTTTATAAAACATTCTCCGATGCTATATTATCATAGGTAAATAGTTTTTTTCCAACGTTTATTATTTCATCAGTGAAAAGGTTAATTTCCATTGTATGTTTGCATCGGTAAATATCTTTAGATATTTACCAAACCTGTCCCTCTGCGTGTTTTCATCTCCCGCCCCTGCCCTCCTGCTTCTCCCGATCGAAACCCACTCCTGCCCCAGCCATTTCGATCCTTCTCTCTCTTTCGATCCCTTACTCTCATTGTCAATCATCCCCACCTCCATCTCCACCGCTGCCGCTGTCGTCGCCACTACCATTATTGTCGTGCCACCATCGCTACCGTTATCATCGTGCTGCCACCCTAGAAAGGTAAACTCAATTTTTTCATATGCTCGAGGAAGGGAGGAGTGGGGGGTGTGGGGTAGGGGGAGGTGTTGTTTGCCCAAGCAAAGAGGAAGGAAAGGGAATGGGGGTGTTTGGTGGGTGGGGCGGAGGGGCACCGCAGGTCAAGGGTGGGGACACGATCAAAGCGGGCCCAAATTCAGGCATTTTGGGGGAGGAGGGGTGCCATGGGTGGTGTGGAGGAGGGATATTGCATGTGGGGGTGGGGGGGTTTTGTGTTCCTGTCAATGGCTACCAGTGCCCAAGAGGAGAGGGGAGGGGGGGTTAATCGCATGGAGGTCGGGGGCAGACCGCCGAGGCACGGGGGGTTAGGAGACGGCCAAAGGATAGGGGACTGCCATCAAGGCTAGGGGCAGAGTAGCCGGGGTTGTGGGGTGGGGGTGTTATGGCGCGCCGGTGGAAGGAGGAGGAAAAAAAGTAAATTTTTTTAAAAAAAATTATTTTTTATTGTATGTTTTATTAAATATTTTTCTCTTTTCTTATTGCATGTTTTATTAAATAAAAGTTGTTATAACTATGTAACAGCTTTCAATTTATATATTTGTTCAATTAAAATTTTTGTCACAATCATTCTTCCATTTTTTAAAAAAATTAAATAAAGAGTGATTTGGACAATAGCATTATTATTCTTTCATTATTGTCTGTTGTTTTTTATTTTAGTATCATCAAGCACTTTGGCACTAGCTAATTTCTAGCTATATATTAATTGTAAGGCAAATGATGGCTGATATATTTGTTATAGCGGTCCAAAGGATTTTAGCGGATGTCCATTGCAACAATAAGGCACCTTAGTTGAAACATAGCCTAGTTATGACAATAATTTTGAAATCACAACTTTTGACCATGATCATAACTAGGCTCACCTCAACTGCTCAATCTAACTTTTCAACGCTAAAAGCTAGATATATGACAACGATTAACACTATTTGATTAGTAAATTTGAAAAGAAATGGCAAAGGAAAATCCTCTGTTTGGATGGTAAAAACATGAGAAGAGTAAAAGACATGGATAGATATTCTACCATCTTAATCTTTACCAAAGTGGAGAGATTTGTAAGGGAGGGTAGGGGATTGAAGGGGGAGGGAGGGAGGGGAGAGAGAGAGAGAGAGAGAGAGAGAGAGAGAGAGAGAGAGAGAGAGAGAGAGAGAGCAAATGCTTATAGTTATATGTGTTAATAGCCCTCTCTGATTACCATTTCCTTATCAAATCCTTTTCAAAGCTTTAAACACTATTAATACCTTACCTCTATAGACCAGCTAATGCAGTCGTTCTCACATATGATAAGCCATCTTCATTTGTTTTCCTTACTCGTTTCTCCATACTAAATGCATATATTGTCCAGCTATTATATTCCGACATTTCTCTTTAGTTGAGATTAGTTTATAGAATATAATTTATGTTATATTTTATTAGCATTCTTGATTGATGATATTTATAATGTATGTTGTTGACAAATATTGTTTAACTTTGATTTTTTTTTATTTTTTTATTTGAGGTTCATATTGGTAGTTTGTTGTTAAAGCTACATTGGTTTATAATTTTTTATTTATGAAATTTATTACATAAATTTTTTTATGTTATTGTTTAGTCACTATTGAAGTTTATAATTTAATATAGAAAATATCCATATTTTAGAGAAAACTCTATTGAAATGTAAAGTTATCCTTTTATCATAAATAAGGATATCATTCATGAATGTATGTTCAAAGATGGTAGCTACATCGCATTGAGCCATAGATTTTCGTTCAAGAATCGATCTCAATCGGGATCGACTCTTGGATGCTCCATTTTCGGACATTTTAGAAAAGCTTTAATCTTATTATTGTTATTAGTCAATATTTTATTTTGTTATGTGGTATTCAGTAGTTATCTCTTATCTATTCTTCGGATATATATTGGATAGGATGCATAGGCACCATATTCACATCATATACTTAGAGAACTATGAGGAGATGCTATCAAAATTTTCATAATAATGGAACAAAATATCAACTAATAATAATAATAAGATTATTGCTCTTCTAAAAGGGATATGACCATACCTGTTAGATATGGATAGGATTATACATTTTTAAAATCTTACTAATAACACATACTTTAATGATGAACATTTTTTTGTGAATAGATGAAAAATATCGATAAGAGTTGGATGAATGCTCGCTCTATCATCTTACTTGAAAACCGACAAGATGTTAGAAATTTTATTAGATTTGCATGAGAAAGAGTTGATAATCCCAATAGAATCAAATGTCTTTGTCAGAAATGTCATAATAATTACTTCCAGCCAACAAATACAGCATTAGAGCACTTATTGAATTAGGATATGGATTCAAAGTATACTATTTGGGATTTGCATAGAAAATGTAGACCTACTAATATAAGAGACCAACATATAGGTTAACAGTCTAAACTAATTGGCATCAATGAGATGTTAGATGATTTATATGAAGGGGCATATTTTGACAACTCTCCTGACTGTACGGATAATACAAATGATGGACATTTTGAAAAACTCATGAGAGATGCCAAGAAGCCATTTTATCTAAATTGTAAGAAGTTCTCGATGCTTGAGTACTTGATAAAACTTCACCATAAAATCATATTTGGTTGGAGTCAAAAGGCATTTGATTTTATATTGAACTTAATCAAGGAGGCATCATCGGATAGTAAGAAACTTCCAAAATCATATTCAAAGGCAAAAAAATATATGCAAGAACTTGGACTGGGTTATACACCAATACATGAATGCAAGAATGATTGTGCATTATTTTATAAAGAACATCAATACTTGGATTATTGCCCAAAATATGGTGAGTTAAGGTATGCTAAATATTCTGAAAAAGGTAAAAGCAGCCTCATAAGATTTTGAGATACTTTTTATTAACATCAAAACTTCAAAGACTTTATCAATCATCGAGGACCATCGAGGTGATGAGATGGAATCATGAGATGAGAATTTCTAAGGATAACATCATTAGTCATCTAGCAGACTCTATAGTTTGGAGAGAATTTGATAAACAATATCCTCATTTTGCTAGTGACCCATGCAATATTCGTTTTGATCTAGCATTTGATAGTTTCAATCTATTCAAGACCATGAGCAATGCTTACAGTATGTGGCTAGTTATGCTAATACTATACAATGTTGCATCATAAAAATATATGAAAAAATTATTTATATTTTTATCATTACTTATACTACTATAAAAATGATCTATGGCAGCAATTTTTGAAACCGCTGTCATAGCTCCTATGGCAGCGATTTTCGTTAACCACTGCCACAGCTTCTATGTAACCGCTACTATAGGTCCAACATATAGCAGTGATTATCGAAAATCACTATCGTAGGTCAAATCTAGAGCAATGGTTTATTGTAACCGCTACCATAAGTCAGACCTATAGCAGCGATAATTATGAACCACTGCTATAAGCTGATTTATGGCAGTGATTAATTATAACCACCGTCATATATATTTTTTTTAAATATTATATAATTTTAAAATTTAATGCCCATCTTTACTATTCATTATCTAAATAATTATCATTAGAGTATCATCGTAAAAGGTTGCCTCGATCCAATGGCCCTAGCTTCATCGATCAAAAAAATTTAATTTCGATGATCACGAACGACGATGTGATGATCTAAAAGATGAAGATCTTCAATGGATCCAAAAACCTACAATGATGATCTCGATGATGTTTGTAGCATACTATCAAAGTTTTGTTTCAATTGGATATCGTTATCTTGGTCAATTTAGTATAGGTTAGTTTCGACTGTTAAATGATAAATAAGTGATCAAAGGATCAAACGATATCCGATTATGAGATAATTTTTTTTATAAATGATCTTGGCTACTACTTTAATCTTTTTTATGATGGTGATTATAAAATTCAACTCGTGGGATGAAGAACGATCTAAAACTATACGTCTTCTGATAACCATTTTGAAATTTCACTGGTTGTTATGCTCGTGCTTTTACAATATCTGCTTAACATAAATAATTTATACGAAAATAATTTAAATTTTACTATCATCGCCGTATAAAATATTTAAAATTATAATAAAGATCATTTAACTAAAAAATTATCTCATAATTGAATGCCATTTAATTTTTTGATCGCTTGTTTCTAATTTAACGATCGAAATTATTCCATACTAAATTGACCATAATAACGATATCCGATTGAAGTAAAATTTTGATAGTATGCTACAAACATCATCGAGATCATCATTGCAGATTTTTGGATCCATCGAAGATCTGCATCTACAAGATCATCGCATCATCATTCATGATCGTCGAAATCAAATTTTTTTAATCGATGAAGCTAGGGCCATCGGATCGAGGCAATCTTTTGCGATGATAATCTAATGATAATTATTTAGATAATGAATGGTGAAGATAAACATTAAATTTTAAAATTAAATAATATTTTAAAAAAATAAAAAAAATTATTTTCCACCTATAGCAGCAGTTATCAAAAACTGCTGCAATAGATCTCCAGCAGCAGTTATAAAACCACTATCGTAGATCAATGGCAGCAGTTTTGGATAACCACTATTGTAGATCTATGGCAGTGGTTTGATAATCGTTGTCATAGATCTATGATAGTGGCTCGATAACCGCTATCGTAGGTTAGGTTAAAAATTTCTAAATTTTTTCTTCCCTCCCATGCGCGCTCGATCTCTCTCGCTCTCTCTCTCCCCCTCCTCTTCATCATCAGTGAGGCTCCTTCCCCCCAGACTGGCATCGCCCCTCCTCCCTCCGACCGACGTTGCCCCTCCTCCCCCCGATCGACTTCGACCCTCCTTCCCCCTCAACCAGTGCTGCCCCTCCTTCCCCCTCCCTCTCTGGCCCCCTCATCCTGACCGCCCTCCCCGCCACCCCCACCCCTCCATCCAACGCTCCTCAGCCCCAGCAAAATCCCCCCTCTGGCGAACCCCCCTCCACCCTCGCTCGGCCCCCTGTAACCCCCCACCATCCTCCATCCGATCCTTCTTCGATCCCCAGCGAACCCCCCCTCCGACGAACCCCCATCCGACCCTCCCTCGGCCCCTTGTGAAATACCCCTCCAACAAACCCCCATCCACCCTTGACCCTCCATCGGCCCCCCATGAAACCCCTCCCCATACTCTATCCTCTCCTCCGACCCCGGTGCAAAACCAAACCCCCCATTCCGGTGAGCCCCCCTCACCCTCCTTCGGCCTGTGCAAAATCCCACCCCTCCCACCACCATCATTCTGACCCTTCCCCCGACCGAGTGCGAAGCCTCCTTTGGCCTCGACATCACTGTGCCTCCCTCCCCCCGGCCCCCCATCCGGCCGCCCCTGCTCTCTCTCTCTCTCTTTCCTCTTTTTCTCTCTTCTCTATCTTACTATCTTGCTTTTATTTTGCAGGTTATCTCTAGTGCCATCATCCTCCTCTAGCATCATTGTCGGCGACCCTCGGAGCTTTCGGTGCGACCCGCTCTCTATAGCCACAGGTATAATTTTTTTTAATTTTATAGTATTATTTATTAATCATGTATATTTATAATAATTTATAAAATATTTATAATAAATAATATAAATATTTATTATAAATATTATATTTATCTACATGCCATAGTTTTTGGTCCGTGCCGTGGCGGTAGCCTTGGGCCGTGCCATGTTAGTGGCTGTGGACTAGATTTGTCAATGGATTGGATTTGGATCGAAATTTGGATATTTAGATCTAGATCCAATTTTAATTATTGGTTACAAATCTGAACCTGAATATCCGACGGATCTATACTTGAGAAAGGAAGGGAGGGATCCGGCCTCGCCACCATCATTAATTATTTATGAATGTAATTCATATTGTAGAATTTATTGCATAATATTTTTTGGATGTTTATATCTTATTGCTTTTGTTTATTACATTGCATAACGATAGACCCATCAATTGATTAGTGTACAAAATCTTCGGCATCCGTACAATTATATATAATTATACGGATTAGAGAATTATGTACTGTTGGGGATAAACCCCGCTTCTACTGAAATCCAGTATGGTACCTAGCCTAATGCAACTAATAATCATAGAATAGCTTCGATCAAAAATTCTCCAACAACCAAACTCCTTTCGGACTTCTCCTTCAGTTAAATTCCTCTAGAAGCTAAACTCCTTCCAGATTTCTCCTTTAGTCGGATTACTCAAGGAGCCGAACTCCTTCCAAGCATCTCCTTAAGTCGGATTCCTCCAGCAGCCAAACTTTTTTCGAACCTCTCCTTCAGTCGGATTCCTATAGGAGCTGAACTCCTCCCGGACTTCTCCTTCAGTCGGATTCCTACAGGAGCCAAACTCCTTCCGAACATCTCATTAAGTTGGATTCCTCTAGGAGTCGAACTCCTTCTGAACCTCTCCTTCAGTCGGATTCCTACAGGAGCAGAACTCCTTCCAAACTTCTTCTTCAATCAGATTCCTCTAGGAGCCAAACTCCTTCTGGACTTCTCCTTCAGTCAGATTTCTACAGGAGCCAAACTCCTTCCAGACCTCTCCTTTAAGTCGGATTCCTACAGGAGTCGAACTTTTTTTGGACTCTCCTTCAGTTGAATTCCTATAGGAGCTAAACTCCTTCCAAACTTTTTCTTCAATCGGATTCCTCTAGGAGTCAAACTCCTTCTAGACTTCTTCTTTAGTCGGATTCCTGTAGGAGCTAAACTTCTTCCAGACTTCTTCTTCAGCCAGATTCCTATAGAAGTTGAACTCCTTCCAAACGTCTCCTTAAGTTGGATTCCTCTAGGAGCCAAACTCCTTTCGGACCTCTCCTTCAGTCGGATTCCTTCAGGAGCCGAACTCCTTTCGGACTTCTTCTTCAGTCGGATTTCTACAGGAGCTAAACTCCTTCTAGACCTCTCCTCTAAGCTTCTTTTGGACTTCTCCTTCAGTCGAATTTCTCCAAGAGCCAAACTCCTTCTAGACTTCTCCATCAGTCAAACTCCATCCAGATTCCTCCTATAGATCACTTCCAGATTTCAAGTAATATTCCTTTCGGATGATTCCCTCTAGCCGTATTCCCTTTAGGAGTCCAAATTCCTCTAAAATTGATATATGTCAAAGTTCTTCACCAACCAATGCCTACTTTCTCCAAACTTCGACTATTAACAACTATTAAATCTCAACGAACAGACGACCTCACTACCGAACAGTTACGACTATCATTTATCAATCTGCTATAGGCAACTCCACTACCGGATGGTTACGACTGTCATTTATCAATCTACTATAGGCGACCCTACTATCAGATGGTTACGATTGTTATTATCAATCTATTACGAGCAACACCTCTCTCCATAATAAATTTCATATGGCCTCGAGCGGCCCATGATCGATCGATTACGATTGTCACTATTAATCTACTCCGAACTCCATCTATAAAAGGAACCCTCTAGATACATTTTCTCTAAGCTCTCTTCTCCTTCCCAAAAATTCTACTAAATTTCTGCTTGAGCACTCCATTTTTGTTAGTCAGAAGATTTGATTTGATCGTTAGAGGATCCTACCGGAGCCACCACCACTGACTCCAGATTGGACTTTATTTTGCAGTTCACCAACGGCGACCTCTTCTTTTCCAACTCCAGCTTGATCCAGCATCAACTAGATTCTACACCAATATGATTAGCACTAGAGGAAGGGCCCTCTATTTCTGAAGTTTCCTTATTCTTAAAGGAGTGCTCAGTAGTGATCTTTCTTCTTTCTCTCTAGAGTTCTTTCTGAAAAAAAAATGCCTCCTAGGAAAGCTTCGACCCAATGATCAACGACCTCTACAGCCAAATTTCATCCAGATTTATCCACTCCCGCTTCAGCTCTGGTAACTCAAGCGCCACCTGCAGTCATGGTGGATGCGGGGTAGTTCAATCTGCTGGTCCAGCAAGTTCGCGATCTCACAGAGGCTATGCAAGCCATACATCGTCAGGCTCCGGCACCAATTTGACTGGAGCAGGCTTCTCTGGAGCCCCATGACCTGATCGGAGGATGGCCGACTTGGGCTAGCCGATCGATGACCTTCGAAAAAGGGAAGCAAAGGGTGGAGAGCCCTTGCTCAAACCATGTTTTGACCTAGGGAGAGCTTTGCCTCTATCCCATCAGAAAACTCTGAAGATCAACGATCGTGAAGATCTCTTGAATCAAAAGCTCTAAAAAATGAGCCGACGAATCGAAAAGCATCGTCATACTTCCTCCTCACACGATAATAATATTTGCACTGACCCTCCTTTTTCTTAGAGGATTATGCAAGAGCCCATTCCACCAAACTTTAAGCTTCCATAATTTGAAAGCTATGATGGAACCTCTAATCCAATCGATCACCTAGAGGTCTTCCGAATCATGATGTTGCTCCACGATACACCAGATGCCATCTTATGCTGAGCTTTTTCATCTACCTTAAAGGAAGCAGCAAGAAACTGGTACTCGATATTGAAGCTGGGTATGATCTTCTTCTTTGACCAGATGAGCCATCAGTTTATGGCTCACTTCATCAGCAGCCGACGTCCATACCGAGGTTTTGATTTTTTGATGAATATCAAGCAGAAGAAAGGAGAATCTATCTGGGCTTATGTCATCCGATTTAATGCTGCTGCATTAGAGGTCCAAAATTTGGATCAATCTATTGCAATGGCCGCACTCAAGGGCAGCCTTCAAAAGAATGATTTGCTATTCTTCCTGGAGAAGAAATATCTCAGAAACTTTGCCGATCTGCTAGCTCGGGCTGAAGGATATGCCCGAGTGAAAGAAACCTTCAAATTAAAGGATGAAGAAGCCGTAGGAGAGTGGTAGATGGGCGAGTCTAATAAATCCATAGCTGATGGGAGGTCGAATGAAGTTCGGCCGCACTCACGGACTCTCCCTGAATGCAAGCGAGCCCAAACTCCTCCTCGAGCTCGTCATCAAAGAAGCCTTGATAGAAGAGCACAAAGAAGTTCTCCCCTCAAAAAGTTTCATAACTACGCCCCCCTCAATGCTCCAAAAATGCAAGTATTAATGAAAATCAAAGAGCAACTACCGAGGTCTGAAAGGATGTGCACTCATCCTGGTAAGTGCAATCCTAGCAAATACTGTCTCTACCATCATGACCATGGCCACGATACTAAAGAAAGCATTCAACTCCAAGACAAGATCGAGGAGCTCGTCAGGAGAGGCCGATTGGGTCGATTCCTTAGATACCAGCCTAAAGCAAGAGAAGATCGATCGAAGGCCCTACCGCAGCTAGAACCACTAAGAAGGGAGGAACAACAAGGAGATCGACCGCCTCTTAGCATCATCAACACCATCTCTGGAGGACTTCGATGAGAAGAGGCCAACAGATCTGGGGGATCAGTAAAAAGATGGAGGGCTGAAGAACCCATAACCTTCACTGAGGTAGATGCATAGGGAGTATAGTTCCCACACAATGATGCGATTGTAATCTCTTTAAATATAGAGGACTATGATGTATGTCACATCCTAGTTGATAATGAAAGTTCGGCTGGTGTTGCAATACCAATTGAAGGTGCAATAACTCTAGCTGTGGCTGCCGGACAATATCCAAAACAATCCAGAGCGTAGGTGGATTTCTTGGTAGTAAAGGCTTCGCTTATAATGCAATTCTCAACCGATCTGATTTAAATATACTTCGGATGGTGGTGTCCACTTATTATTTAAAAATGAAGTTTTTGACAAGTTACGAGATCAAAGAGGTCAAGAGAGATCAAGCTCTGGCAAGGCATTGCTACTCAATTGCCCTGCGAAAAGAAGAACAATCCGACCCTTGTCCTGTTGACGGGCTAGATGCTCGGGATGACCTCGCAAAAAAAAGGGGAGAATCGATAGAAGATCTTATGACCGTTCTCCTGAATGATGAAAGCATGGAGTATACGGTGCAAATTAGCTCCAATCTGAAAGATGAAGTTTGGAAGCAGCTCATCATCTTTTTACGGAGGAATGCCGATGACTTCGCTTGGATTTCGATGGATATGCCTAGGATTGATGTCGAGGTTATAGAACATCGACTGGCCATTGATCCCAAGCATCGACTAGTGAAAAAAAGAGTTCGAGGCCATGCACCAGAAAGACGAAAGGTAATAGCAGAAGAAGTCGACAAGCTTTTCAATGCCGAATTTATTCGAGAAGTCAGCTATCCGACTTGGGTCTCTAACATGATCTTGGTCAAGAAAGCCAATGGCAAGTGGAGGATATGCATCGACTTTAAGAAGCTTAACAAGGCACGTCCAAAATATAGCTATCCTTTGTCCAAAATCGACCAACTAGTGGATGCGACTTCAGTCTACGAGCTCCTCACCTTCATGGGATCCTTCTCTGGCTACAACCAAATTTGGATGGCACCGAAGGATGAGAAGAAGACTGCTTTTATTACTAACCGCAAACTTTACTATTATAGGATCATGCCCTTCGAGCTTAAAAATATAGGTATGACTTATCAGCGCTTGGTCAATAAAATCTTCAAGAAGTAGATCGACCGCAATATGGAGGTTTATGTCGATGACATGCTGGTCAAAAGTTGAAAGACTATCAATCATATCACCGACCTTGAAGAGGCTTTCGATGCGCTTAGGAAATATAAGATGAAGCTGAACATAATCAAGTGCACCTTTGGAGTAGCCTCAGAAAGATTTTTGGAATTCATGATCTCGAGACAAGGGATCTAGGCCAACCCGAAGAAAATTCAAGCTATCCGGAGATGACTGCTCCGAAGTCCATCAAGAAAGTTTAGTGCCTAACTAGAAAGGTGGCATCTTTGAATTATTTTGTCTCAAGATCGATCGAACGCTGCATGCCCTTCTTCCAAATCCTCAGAAAATCAAAAGATTTTTGCTGAACTCAAGAATGCCAAAAGACATTCGACGAGCTCAAGAACTACCTCGGCTTTCCCCCTACTGGCCAAATCCAAATTCGGAGAGGAACTATTTCTATACCTCACAGTTTTCCCTACGACGCTAGCAGTAGTCCTGATCAAAGAAGAAGTGAAACTACAATGATCTTTTTACTACATAAGTCAGATTCTAAGGGATGCTGAGACCAGGTATACAAAGTTGGAAAAATTGACTTATGCTCTTCTGATTACAGCAGAAAGACTTCAACCTTACTTTTAGGGACATGCTATAATGCTCCTCACTGATCAGTCGATCAAAGCAATCCTTCATCAAATGGATGCTTCTGGAAGAATTGCAAATGGGCCATTGAATTAACAAAATTTGGCATCAATTACCAACCTCATCCAGCAATCAAGGCACAAGCACTGGCTAACTTCATAGTTGAATGTACTATTCTAGATGAAGTCAAGCTTGAGCAGAACAAGATTGGCATACCATGGTTGCAGCCGAGCCTCTTCAAAGAAAGTGCCAATCTTTCTGAAGGTTTTTGGGCCCTTTACGTGGATGGTTCGTCCAACTTCGCTGTAGCAGGTGCGGGATTAGTCCTAGTCAACCCTGAGATAGTCATCGTTGAGTATGCGCTACGCTTCAAATTTTCTGCAACTAATAACGGGATCGAATATGAAGCACTGATCGTCAGATTAAAAATAGTAAGAGAGTTAAAAGTAGATCGACTTCAAATCTATAGTGATTCTCAATTAGTGGTCCACCAAATTAGTGGCAACTATGAAGTACGGAAGAAAAGTATGATGAAATACCTTGAGAAAGTAAAGGATTTGACTCCGACCTTCAATAGTTTTGGCATTCGATAAATTTCGAGGACTAAAAAATATAAGAGCCGACCTCCTCTCTAAATTAGCCACTTCGGCCCTAATTGAACTATCCAAAAAGGTATTTTTTGAAACTCTAAAATGCCCAAGCTCAGAGGAATCATAGCTCGTTATGCAGACGAGGCTCGAGCCGAGCTGGATTGACCCGTTAGTTGACTATCTCAAAGAGAAAGTTCTTCCTCATGATCCGAAAGAAGCTCAGAGACTCAGGAATGAAGTCTCTCAGTACATTTTGTATGAGGGCAAGTTGTATAAAAAGTCATATTTGCTACCACTACTGAGATGTCTCTGATCTTCAGAGGCTGACTTTGCATTATGAGAAGTACACGAAAAAATTTATGGAAGTCATGTAGGAGCCAGATTTCTATCACAAAAATTACTTCGGTAAGGATACTATTGACCGACCTTGTATCATGATTCTATGGAGTATGTCAAGAAATGTGATCGCTATCAGAGAAATGCAAACATACAAAGACAGCCGACCTTCGAGCTTACTCCACTAAGCACACCATGGCCATTTGCGAAGTGAAAAATGGATATACTTGGCCCTTTTTCAGTGGCATCTGGACAATGATAGTTCCTCCTGGTTGCGATCGACTGCTTCACTAAATGGGTCGAAGCCAAACCACTAGCAAAAATTACTGAGACCAAGGTACAGTACTTCATCTAGAAGTCAATCATCTGTCGGTTTAGTCTGTCCCAAACTCTCATAACAGATAACAGACGATAGTTCATTGGGATGAGGTTCACTGAGTTCTACGAAGATCTAAACATCTTCCATCACTTCACGTCGATAACTCACCCACAGGTAAATGGGAAAACTGAAGTAACCAACCGGATCCTGTTGCAAGACATCAAGATAAGGCTCGATAGAGCAAAGAGAGCCTGGACGGACGAACTCTACCACATCCTCTGAGCATACCAAACTACTCAAAGACTATCGACTAGGAAAACACCAATCGCCTTGACCTTTGGAATGGAGGTAGTCATCCCAATCGAGCTTAAACTCCCATCAGCATAAGTCATGGTCTTAAATGAGCAGTGTAACTTTCAGAACCTCAGAGTCAACCTCGATCTGCTAAAAGAAAAATGAGAAGAAGCTCAAGTTCGGATGGTGGCCTACAGGTGAAGGGTGGCCCGATATTATAACTCCAGAGTCAGAGATAAAATATTCGAAGTGGAGGATTTAGTACTTCGATGAGCCACTATCTCTCAGCCTCAGAGCCAGGGAAAGCTTACCCCAAATTGCGAAGGATCCTACGAGGTGACAGAAGTCGTCCGACCCGGGACGTACTACTTGAAGAGACTCGGAGGGACAGACCTACCTAGACCATAAAATTCAAAAAATCTATGAATATATTATCGATAATTTGATTATAATGAAATCCTCCTACTCCAACATCCTAATCTTTGTTGTGTATCGATGATAAAGGAGGACTATCCCATGAACTTAGTTTCATGATAAATATAGTCCGTTAGGAATAGGAGGAGAACCTCATCTTGACATAAGCAAAGTTGAAGACCTCATTTATTTTAGATGAGATGAGGAGAGAGGTCCTGACAACGGCCATAATGTGCCCCTATAGTCCGTTAGGAACAGGACGAGAACCTCATCCTAACGTAAGCAAATTCGAAGACCTCATTCATTTTAGATGAAATGAGGGGAGAGGTCCTGACAATGGCCCTAATATGCCCCTACAATCCATTAGGAACAGGTAGAGAACCTCATCCTAATATGAATAAATTTGAAGGCCTCATTCATTTTAGGCGAGATGAGGGAAGAGATCCTGACAATGGCTCTAATATGCCCCTACAACCCATTAGGAATAGGAGAAGAACCTCATCCTAATATGAGAAAATTTGAAGGCCTTGTTTATTCTAGACAAGATGAGGGGAGAGGCCCTGACAATGACCCTAATGTGCCCCTACAGTCCGTTAGGAACAGGAGGAGAACCTCATCCTAACGTGAGCAAAGTTAAAGATCTTGTTCATTTTAGATGAGATGATGGAAGAGGCTCTGACAATGGACCTAATGTGCTCCTACAATCCGTTAGAAATAGGAGGAGAACCTCATCCTAACGTGAGCAAAGTTGAAGACCTCGTTCATTTTAGATGAGGTGAGAAGAGAAATCCCGACTCGGCTGGAGATAAGATCTCCTCCGAGCTTCGACTTCAACAAGACATAGGATCTCCTTCAACCTCGGTTGGAGATAAGATCTTTCTCGAGCCTCAACCTCAATAGGAGATAAGATCTCCTTCAATCTTGATTGGAGATAAGATCTCCTCCGAGCTTCAACTTCAAAAGGAGATAAGATCTCTCTCAACCTCCATGAGAGATAAGATCTCTCTCGAACTTCAACCTCAATGGATGTAGAGCCCAAAAAAAAACTTCGACAGTCATCTTTTTTGTACTTCCTTCCTTCAAATTTCAAACTCAAAAGTGTAGGGACTATTATTGGGGATAAACCCCACTCCCATCGAAGTCCAGTCTGGTACCTAGCCTAATGTAACTGATAATCATAGAAGAGCTTCAATCAAAAATTCTCCAACAACCGAACTTCTTCCAAACTTCTCCTTCAGTCAGATTTCTTCGGAGCCGAACTCCTTTTGGACATCTCCTTAAGTCGGATTCCTCTAGGAGTCGAATTTTTTTCGGACCTCTCCTTCAATTGGATTTCTACAGGAGCTGAACTTCTTTCAAACTTCTCCTTCAGTCGGATTCCTCCAAGAGCCAAATTACTTTCGGACATCTCCTTTAGTCAGATTCCTACAAGTGCTGAACTTCTTCCGAACTTCTCCTTCAGTCGGATTTCTACAGGAGCTGAACTTCTTTCAGATGTCTTTTTAAGTTCGATTCCTCCAAGAGCCGAACTCCTTTCGGATCTCTCCTTTAGTCAGATTCCTATAGGAGCTGAACTCCTTTCAGACTTCTCCTTCAGTCAGATTCCTCCAAGAGCCGAACTCCTTCCAGACTTCTCCTTCAATCGGATTCCTACAAGAGCCAAACTCCTTCCAGATCTCTCCTTTAGTCGGATCCCTACAGGATGCGAACTTTTTTCAGACCTCTCCTTTAGTTGGATTTCTACAGGAGCTGAACTCCTTTCAAACTTCTTCTTTAGTCAGATTCCTCTAGGAGTCAAACTCCTTTCAGATTACTCTTTCAATCAAATTTTTATAGAAGCTAAACTTTTTCCAGACTTCTCCTTCAATCGGATTCCTATAAGAGCTGAACTCCTTCCAGACATCTTCTTAAGTCAGATTCCTCCAGGAGCCGAACTTCTTTCGAACCTCTGCTGCAGTCGGATTCCTACAGGAGCCAAACTCCTTCCAGACTTCTTCTTCAGTCATATTCCTATAGAAGGCAAACTTCTTTCAGACCTCTTCTTCAATCGGATCCCTATAGGAGTCGAACTCCTTCCAGACCTCTTCTTTAGTCGGATTCCTCCAAGAGTGAGCTCCTTCAGGACTTCTCTTTCAGTCAGATTCCTCCAAGAGTCGAACTCCTTCTAGACTTCTCCATCAGTCAAACTCCATCTAGATTTTTTCAGTGAATTACTTTCAAATTTCAAGTAGTATTCCTTTTGGATGATCCGCATTAGCCGTATTTTCTTTAGAAGTTTGACCTCCTCTAGAATTGATATATGTCAAAGTTCTTCACCAACCAATGTCTGCTTCCTCCAAACTTTGACTATTAATGACTATTAAATCTCTACAAATAGGTGACCTCACTACCGGATGGTTATGACTGTCATTTATTAGTCTACTATAGGCGATCCCACTACCGAATGATTACGACTATCATTTATCAATCTACTATAGGTGATCCCACTATCGGATGGTTACGACTGTCATTATCAGTCTATTATGAGTGACACTTCTCTCCATAATAAATTTTACGTGACTTCGAGCAACCCATGATTGGACGGTTATGATTATCACTATTAATCTACTTTGGACTTCGTCTATAAAAGGAATCCTCCTGATATATTTTCTCTAAGCTCTCTTCTTCTTTCCAAAAACTCTACTAAATTTCTGTCTGAGCACTCCATTTTTGTTGGCCAGAAGAGTTGACTTGATCGTCGAAGGATCCTACCTGAGCCACCACCATCGACTTTGGACAAGACTTTATTTTGCAGGTCACTGACAATGACCTCCTTTTTTCCAACTCCAGCTCGATTCGACGTCAATCAGATTCTGCACCAACATGTACAATGATCAATTATTTATCCAATATGGATAGTTCAAAAATTATAAATAATTCTATAGGTAATTGCAGTAATCAAACGGTATGCTAAGAATTTTGAATAAAATTTTGGATAGTATTTTTCTTTTGTTCTCCCTACATGAGAGAACTAAGAAGAAATGCTGCCAAATTTCATTCGATCCCTATTGCATATCATTTGATTACTATAATGAACCTATAGAATTAATGTAATTATCATTTTTAAAATGGATAAGGGATGGATGAAGTTTAGTAGGCTCTCATCAGAATATAAGGCTGAACTTCAAAAATTTTTTGATTATGCTAGAGAGAAATTTAGGGACCATGAACTGATCCAATGTCCTTGTAAAAAGTGTATGGATGGACCGTGGCTACCTTGTCAAGATGTCAATGAGCACCTCACTATTTATGGCTTTAAAGCTAATTATGAAATTTGTTGGGACAAACATGGTGAGGATAGGCCGCAAGGAGACGATCAACCTAAAGGAGGAGTGAAACAAATGGTTCATGATATTTTTTCATTTGTTGGCCATAATGATGGTGCATCTACATCCATGTCTGATCCTGTGATTGGTCGAATGACAAATAGTGAGAATGTGGAGAAGGTCCGTAAGTTGATGGAGGATGCTAATGTTCCATTGTATCCCGGATGTGAAAAGATGGTAAAGCTTGAGTTCTTAATCTAGTTGTATTATGCAAAATCTTCCAACGGATTCAGTAATAATGAAGTGAACTGCATACTAAAGCTTTTGGAGGACATTCTTCTCCATGATGCATGAATTTCAAAGAATAATTATGAGACATCGAAGATTATTGAATAGCTGGCCTTTACTTATACCAAGATACATGCATGTCTCAATGATTGCATGCTCTATTGGAAGGGGGATGTCAACCACAATAAGTGCACGAGGTGCGGTGTATCAAGATGAAAATAGAATAAAGATAGTACATCGACTCGTGTACCTCAAAAGTTGATGTAGCACTTTTCTTTAATTTTGAGACTACAAAAGTTATTTATGTTGGCAAAGACATCGAAGGACATGAGATGGCATGAAGAGAACCAAACAAAAGATGATGCATTGAGGCATCCAACCGATGGAGAGGCATGGCAGAAGTTTAATGAATTACATTTCGATTTCGCATAAGAGATACGTAATGTGAGGTTAGGCTTGTCGTGCGATGGTTTCAACCCGTTCAAGTATATGAATACTGTCCATAGTGTATGGTCAGTATTTATTCATGTTTACAATCTTCCACCATGGATGTATATGAAAAATTTTTTTGCTTTCATGACAGTGCTCATCCCTAGACCGATGGAGGTAGGTAATGACATTGATGTTTATTTGCAGCCTTTTATTGTCGAACTAAAATAGTTATGGAGCATTAAAGGTATTCCAACTTTTGATGGTCATTCTTCATGCTCATAGCACTTTTGTGGATAATAAATGACTTTTTAGCCTATGCTCTAATGTTGGGTTGGAGCACCAAAGGTGAGCTAGCATGCCCGATTTGTGGAAGAAACACCTGGTCTAGAAGGTTAACACATCAAAGGAGCTTTAGCTATATAGGGCATCGACATTTCCTCCATTGAAACCATCCATATAGAAGGGATGCATGCTCCTTCGATGGCACTATTGAAGAAGGTGAGGTGCCTGGTCGGATGTCTGAAAGTGAAGTACTTAGAGAGTTGGATGGTCTTAGTGTTGAATTTGAAAAAGATGATCCAATTGGTGATAAAAAAAGAAAGCATCAATCAAAGAAAGATGACACACACTTTAATTGGAGGAAAAAGAGCATCTTCTTTGACTTGCCATATTGGGAGACAAACTTATTGTGTCACTGCTTAGATGTAATACATATTGAAAAGAATGTGTGCGAGCTTCTTTTGGCAACAATCTTGAATATCAAGTATAAGATCAAGGATGACTTGAATTCCTAACTTGACTTGAAAGAATGGAATATTAGAAGATCACTCCATCTAGAACCGACAGGGGTAGAATAGTGGAGGCTTCCTCATGCATGCTATGTGATGTGTTGCATTTTTATAGTAATTATTATTATTAGTTTTAATAATTTTGATGAAATTGGTATAATAATTAACTAAATAAATGTAAGAACCTGATATATTTTATGTCAATTGTAGGTAATTGAGCTAGGTCACACCTAATTGGTCTTAACCATGTTTTAAAGGTCAAAATTAAGTGAAATTGGTTGAGTCCAATTCAGCAGGATTTGTCATCCGGAGTCATCAGGGTCGTGCATTAAAATTGGAGTTCATCTTGAAGCAGAATAATCAAATCAAGATATCAATGGACCCCACACGTCATCCTTTTTGGCATCATCAGTCAAGTAAAGAAATCAAAGGTGCAGAAAATAAATCAAGCAGTTAATCTCTCTCATCTAGTCAACCAATCTAAATTTTAGATACTTTAGCATGAGGATTCCTAAAAGATAAGCTACAGGACTCCAAATTGAGCAAGACCAAATCCTACAGAATTCCAAGAGAAGCAAGAAAGGAACATAATTGACAAAATTAAATTTGAATTCTAGATGAGGCTGCTACAATAGGTTGAAGTTGGTAACAATGTTGGACATAATGAGAAATATTTGATACACTCGATTCTTCCTAATTTTTCTTGGCACAGAGATCCGATATGGCAGCAAATTTTGGATGGAAATGAGCTATCTTGTAAAGAATTAAATTTTTAAAAAAAATTAGAATCCAAACTAATTCTGCATGAGGAGGAAACTTGGAAAGAATTGGAACCAATTCTTAGAAAACCTAATTTGGGCAGCTGAAACGTTACTTTATTTTGAAGATTTTATAGACCCAGGAAGGCTGAAGAAGGAAGGAATTCTTGTTTTCTAATTAACCATGTCTCCTTTCCTTCTTTTACCATGGAAATCAGAATAAAATCAAAAAAATTTGGACAGCATAAGGAGTAGATGGCTGGTGGTTGCTTGAAGCTTATCCAAAAGAGGAGAGATTCTATACCAAATAAAAAGAATTATACACAGAATAAAATCATGAAGAAAATACCACCTTAACCCTAGTCCTAGCTCTATTTAAGAATTCTAAAATATATTCAAAAAGAAGAAGAGAGAGAAAAAAAAAAGAATCATCTTTGGAAGCTGAAAATCAAGCAAGGAGAGTTTGGAGCATCTGGAAGATTTGAAGAGAGGATTCATTCAGCTCTACAGTTCCTTCAGAGTTTTTAATTCTTTTCTTTTATCTATTTTGAATTTATTTTTTAGAACTCATTATTAAGATGATTTTGGATTATTATTCAAGTAAACTTGAGTTTGATTTTGATATGACGAAATGCTAAATTTCTAGCTAGGGTACCTGATGTAACTTGGATTCAATTTTAATTCTAGATCTTGTATTAATTTTCTTTGTTAATGCAATTGCTTGTTATTTGCACTTAATACTTTTAAGTATTATTATCTTTGGTACTTGATTGATTTCAATTTATAATTGGTACTGGAAAGGAAGATTATAAATTGGAGTTAATAATAAGCATCATAGGAATAATAATTGGAGTGGGAGCAGAAGATTTGACCTATGGAATCTTGAAAATAATCACTGTACTTAATGAACTAATTAAAATCTATTTTACTATTAAAAAATAAATTATAGATTTTAATTAGTATTTTTAATAAGTCTTGAGAGAGATTATTAAATAATTTAGGGTTATTGATCCTTGCATTAATAATTAAATTTGGATTATTAATCAGAATACCTAGAATTGATAATTGGTCTAAGTGAAATCAGATATACCCTAGTGCATTATCAATCAAATTTGGATTCAACTTTCATTGAGTTCTTTAGAGTTAATTTTAGCTTTAGTTTTCATTGTCATTTAGTTTCGATCGTTTAGATATTAGTGAAATCAGCATTCATTTTTAGTAATTAAACTCAGTTCTCGTGGGAACAATCTCTTATTCATCATTGTATTACTTGAACAATTTTATGCACTTGCAAAATAGACTATTAAGTTTTTGGCACCATTGCCGGGGATAGGTGCTTTAATATCAAGAATAGTTGATTTTACTAGTAATCTAATATTTTTTTTATATTTAAAAAAAATTATATACTTTACTACTTTTTAATTTTTATTTCTTGCTTTAAATTTTTTATATATGGTAGATCTCTATTCTTTCTAGCTAGATTATCTTAATTGCATGGTTTGATAATTAATTTATTTTGCATAATTAACTTACTGCTTATTATTCTTAGATATTTACTGCTTTTTATAGTTTAAAATAATTTACTACTTTTTATAGATTAGTAAATTTTTTTTTAGACTTAATCACTTAAACTTACTTTTTTGCAAAATCCAAAAAAAATAAAAAATTAATTAAAAAATAATAAGAAAATACTGACATTTCATAATACTTAACTAATATAGCATAACCAAAAATATTTTTTAAAAAAAATTAACTTGATTGGACATCTTATTTCTTCGCATTGCATCTCCATAATTAACTTTAAGGGCACTTAACCCATTAATCAGATAAGGTGGAGATTTGATCACCCTTCCTTAGCCCAAAAATTACATCTTTCATCCTGCATAACCTAGACCTTAATCTAAAATCAATTAGACATTGGCCCTAGGATATTCGAGCTTAATAGAATAGAAAGTCTAGAGTTTGATCGGGTTTGGATTGATTAGCTGCTCGGTATCTAAGGCAAATGGTTTAAGAAGATGGTTTTCAATTGGTTTCATTGTCTGACCTGGCCAACTCAATTGGTATCTAAGAAAAGCAACAAGCAGGGGACCTCCCATATCTTACACTTACCAAGTCGAGAGAGTTAGTTAGTTTTGGGCTTGGAGTGCTTGAAGGCGGTCTTGGAACATTTAGGAGCTATCTCGATCTAGGTTAATCCTAGGATAGATAGTCCATTTTGTGCTAACTTGTTTGTCATTAAAATTTAAATCTAATTAAAATATTCTTCTCTTTCATCTCTAGATTTAGGACTCATCAGGACTCATCTTTAGAACTCTTTTCTTTTCTATCTCTCCTTCCTCTTCTCTCTTCTCTTTAAAAAAAATAAATAATAATAATAATAATAATCTTTCAAAATTGCAACTTGGAAAAGAGAATTGGATCGACTTGTGAGAATTGAATCAAACCCTATTTCAAGTCAAAAAATTGATCGCACCTGTAGACAAAACAAAAAAAGCCATCAGAGAAGAGAAGGAATCCGAGGCAAAAGTAGAAATGGCTGAAGATACAAGGAGAGAACTTATTGTAGTAGGAAATAATGAGGTTATTAGAGAGGCAAACCCTAGGGCATTGTGAGATTATGCCATGCCTATCATGAATGGAGCTTTATCTAGCATCACAAGGCCACCTATGCAGCCAAACAACTTTGAGATCAAGCCTGCTTTGATCCAAACAGCAGTTCAGTTTGGAGGATTGCCCAATGATGATCCTAATGCGCACATTGCAAACTTCTTGGAAATATGTGATACCCTTAAGTAGAATGGAGTGTCAGATGATGCAATTCGGCTAAGATTGTTCCCATTTTCACTTAGAGATAAGGCTAGAGCATGGTTACAGTCTCTTCTTGCTGGCTCGATCACCACATGGAATGACTTAGCACAAAAATTTTTGGCAAAATTCTTTCCACCTGTTAAGACTGCCAAATTAAGGACCGACATCCAAACCTTCATGCAATTCGATATGGTGACCTTATATGAAGCTTGGGAAAGGTTTAAGGATCTACTTAGGAGGTATCCGCACCATGGGCTACCTAAATGGTTGGTTGTGCAAACCTTCTACAATGGATTGAATAACCATACTAGAATTAATATTGATGCTGCTGCTAGAGGTTCATTGATGGGGAAGTCGCTTGATGAGGCCTATGATCTTTTGGAGGAAATGGCCAACAATAATTACCAATGGTCCAATGAGAGGAACATGGCGAGGAGGCCTACTGGGGTTCATGAGATAGACGCTATTACTGCACTAAATGCAAAGGTAGACACTATTTTCAAAAAACTAGATCATTTATCTATTAATGCTATTAATACTCGTGTGCAGACCTATGAGATGTGTACTGGGTAACATGCTACTCGAGATTGCCCAATTAATAGCTCATTCATGCCTCCAATACAAGAACAAGTGTAATATATGGCAAACCAAGGAAGGCAACAGAACAATCCATACTCAAATACCTACACACCTGCCTGAAAGAACCATCCAAACTTTTTCTAAGAAAATCAACAGCAACAATAGAATTATCAAAATAGAGGACCACCTATTTCCCACAGCAAGAAAAGAAGTCTAACCTAGAAGAATTGGTTGCAACTCTTACTAAGGTCACTACTGATTTCATGGGTGAAACTAAGGCAAGCTTCCAAAACCATCAAGCTACCATTAAGAACTTGAAAGTACAAATGGGACAGTTGGCTAATATGGTAGCTAACAGAACTCAAGAATCATTGCCTAGCAATACTGAAATGAATCTGAAAGAGCATGTGAAGGCAATTACCTTAAGGAGTGGCAAACAACTTGGGGAACAACCAAGGAAAGAGCTTATTAAGGAGCAAGTAAAGGAACAAACTCAAGAAGAGACTATGATCAAAGAAAAGCTAAAAGAGAAAAAGGAAGAGCCAGTAAAGCCCTACATCCCACCAGTTCCTTTTCC
This sequence comes from Cocos nucifera, assembly GCA_006176705.1. NCBI lineage: Eukaryota > Viridiplantae > Streptophyta > Magnoliopsida > Arecales > Arecaceae > Cocos > Cocos nucifera. The sequence goes on along the minus strand of QRFJ01000139.1, from coordinate 2,353,595 downwards.
CCAAAGGCTCAAGCAAAGTAAGGATGACAAGAACTTCCTGAAATTTTTGAAGGTTTTCAAGAAACTACGCATAAATATTCCATTTATTGAGGCATTAGCCTAGATGCCTAGCTATATCAAATTCTTGAAGGATATCCTTTCCAAAAAGAGAAGGCTAGAGGACCATGAGACAGTCATGCTCACTGAAGAATATCAATCATTCAGAATAAGTTGCCATCAAAACTAAAGGATCCAGGGAGTTTTACAATTCCATGCAATATTGGCAATATCGAATTCACTAAAGCATTGTGCGATTTAGGTGCTAGCATTAACTTGATGCCGTTATCTATTTTCAGGAAGCTTGGACTAGGGGATGTGAAATCGATCGGCATTTTATTACAACTAGCTGATCGATCGATGACATATCCTAGAGGCACAGTGGAGGATGTGTTAGTCAAGGTAGACAAATTTATCTTTTCAATGGATTTCATTATCTTGGATATGGAGGAAGATAGAGAGGTTCCTTTGATATTAAGGCATCCAATCCTTGTAACTGGCAAGGCACTTATAAATATCTATGAGGGTGAGCTTACTTTAAGAATGGAACAAGAAGAGGTAATTTTTAACGTGCTCAATTCCTCTAAATATCCTCTTGAGAATGATGAGTGTTTTAGATTAGATGTGATTAATGAATTTATTAGTAAAATAATTAAAAATTCTAAATATGATTTGATTGATTGTGTTGAAGAGAAAATTATTAAAAATAAATTTGCATAGTTAATTGAGCATGTTGATGTGTTAAATGATGTTGAGAAAATACAGGATTCAGTAGAAGCTAACCCAACCTCCAAGCTTGAGCTTAAGCAGCTCCCTTCTCACTTAAGATATGCATTCTTGAAAGACTCATCCATTTTTTCTATCATTATATCTACTCATTTGTCTGCTGAACAAGAAAAAAATTATTGCATGTGTTGAGAAAGCATAAAAAAGCACTAGGCTGGTCTATTGATGATATTAAGGGGATTAGTCCCAGTATATGCATGCATAAAATTTTAATGGAAGATAACTACAAATCTTCAATTGAGCATCGACGTAGGTTTAATCCTAATATGAAGGAAGTAGTTAAAGCTGAAGTAATGAAATTACTTGATGCAGGAATTATCTATCCTATTTTTGATAGTAGTTGGGTAAGCCCTGTTCAAGTAGTTTTCTATCCTATCCTAAGAAAGGAGGGATGACTGTTATTACAAATAATAGAAATGAGCTGATACCCACTAGAATAGTCATTGGTTGGCGTGTGTGTATTGATTATAGAAAGTTAAACAAAGCCAATGCAAGGACCATTTTTTCTTTCCTTTTATTGACCAGATGCTTGAGAGATTGTCTGGATATCCCTTCTACTATTTCCTAGATGGTTATTCAGGATATTTTCAAATTCCTATTGCACCTGCGGATCAAGAAAAAACTACATTTACTGTCCATATGGAATATTTGCATATAGGAGAATGCCACTTGGGTTATATAATGCACCTGCAACTTTTCAAAAGTGTATGATGTCTATATTCTCTGACATGGTTGAAAAATTCATTAAAATCTTTATGGATGATTTTTCAATTTTTGGTCCTTCTTTTGATATGTGTTTGACTAACCTCTCCTAAGTTCTACAGCGTTGTGAAGAAACTAATCTTGTATGGAATTGGAAGAAGTATCATTTTATGGTACAGGAAGGAGTAGTGTTAGGACACAAGATTTCATCTAGAGGCATAGAAGTGGACAAAGCAAAGGTGGAGGTCATTGAAAAATTACTACCACCAATATCTATTAAAGGAGTGAGGAGTTTCTTAGGATATGCTGGCTTCTATAGAAGATTTATAAAAGACTTCTCCAAAATTACCAAACCTCTTTGTAATTTGTTGATCAAGGATGTGCCTTTTAAATTTACTGATGAGTGTTTGGTTGTTTTTAACAGATTAAAGAAAGAATTAATCTCAGCTCTCATCATCACTGTACCTAATTGGAATTTACCATTTGAACTTATGTGTGATGCAAGAGACTACATTATAGGTGCGGTCTTGAGACAAAGAAAGGGGAACGGACTTCATGTGGTGTACTATGCGAGTCGGACACTAAATGATGCATAGTTGAACTATGCCACCATAGAGAAGGAGTTGCTTGCTATTATTTTTGCTTTTGATAAATTTAGACCATATCTTATAGGAGCAAAAATAATAGTTTATACTGACCACTCAGCAATTAAATATTTACTTGAAAAAAAGATGCGAAATCAAGACTAATTCGTTGGATGCTCTTGTTGCAAGAATTTGACTTGGAGATTAGGGACAAGAAAGGAGCAAAAAATCTCATAGCAGATCACTTGTCCCAGTTAGAATTAGGTAAAAAAATTGAAGACACTGAAGTACCCATTATCGAGTCATTCCCTGATGAGCAGTTATTTGCATTACTCACATCTAGCACACCATGGTATGCTGATATTATTAATTTTAAGGCATGTAATATTATTCCTCTTGAATTTAATTATCAGCAAAAAAGGAAATTTTTACATGATGCAAAATATTATTTTTGAGAGGATCCATATTTATATAAGTATTATCCAGATCAGCTTATTAGGAAATGTGTGCCTGATGGTGAAATTAAAAATATTTTAAAATACTATCATTCATTAGAATGTGGGGGCCATTTTGGATCCAGCAAAATAGCTGCTAAGATATTACAGTGTAATTTTTATTGGCCTAACCTGTTTAAAGATGCTATTGCTTTTGTTTCTTCTTATGACCGATGTCAAAGAACTGAAAATATTTCTTTTAGATAGAAAATGCCACTAATTAATATCCTTGAGGTAAAGCTATTTGATGTGTGGGGATTAGATTTTATAGGGCCTTTTCCACCTTCTCATTCAAATCAATACATCTTAGTGGTGGTGGACTATGTATCCAAATGGATCGAGGCAGTAGCACTTTTCTTTAATGATGCCAAGAGTGTGCTCAAGTTCTTAAAGAAATACATATTCACACACTTTGGTGTTCCAAGGGCTATCATCATAGATGGAGGTAAGCATTTCTGTAATCGTTATTTGGATTCTCTACTTACAAAATATGGTGTTACTCATTGTGTAGGTACACCATATCATCCCCAAATAAGTGGACAAGTAGAGATTTCTAACCGTGAAATTAAAAGGATATTGGAGACTACTGTCAACTCATCGAGAAAGGACTGGTCCCTAAAATTAGATGATGCATTATGGGCATACAGAACAATATTCAAAATACCAATTGGGATGTCCCCGTATTGCCTAGTTTATGGAAAAGCATGCCACTTACTTGTGGAGCTGGAGCATCGAGATTATTGGGCAACTAGGTTGCTAAATTTTAATATAGAAGCTGCTGAGGAGAAAAGATTATTACAACTTAATGAACTTGATGAGTTCCGCCTCCATGCATATGAAAATGCAAGAATTTACAAGAAGAGAATGAAAAAATGGCATGTCAAACATATTGTGAGGCATGAATTTCAAGTAGGACAAAAGGTGTTGCTGTATAACTCCCGCCTAAAGCTATTTCCAGGTAAGCTCTAGTTTAGGTGGTCAGGTCCATTTGAGATTGTACAAGTTTTTCCATATGGAGTTGTTGAGCTGAAGAGTAGTGATAGGACCTTCAAGGTCAATGGGCAAAGATTGAAGGAATACATTGATGGAGGATTTGAGCAACCAAAAACCTCCATATCGTTGACATAATGCATTGGGATAGTCAAGCTAACGACTATAAACTAGCGCTTCTTGGGAGGCAACCCAAGCAAAATTCTTTTTACTTTCTTTATTTTTGTGAATTGAGTCAATTTTAATCTTTACTACATTTTCAAAGTTTGAATGGATGTTGTTCACTTTTTGTAGGCACATTGAAGAAGATAAGAGAGGAAAAATGATTGAGGACAAGTTGTAAACTCATACATAGGCACGCTATAAAGGGGAGTACCCCTAACCTTTAAAAATGCCTTGCTATAATATGTAGTGGTGATCTTGTCATTGAGGACAATGTCCAATTCAGGTTTGGAAGTGCATTTATATTTCTCATGTTAGTATTTTATGATAAAAAATAAAATAAAATAAAATAAGAGTAAAATATTGATTTACTGATGACTTCTAAGGATATAGAGAGAGATGATTTTTCCTTTGTATTATTATTTGGCTATCTAAGCTTTGAATTTAGAAGTCAAATTTAGTGATTGACTATTTTAAACTTATAAATACTTAGATAAAATCTCATATAGGAAATAGTTACTTTGCTTCGCCAATCCTGCTTGTGAGCTTTATTATGCTTGTTGCAATGAAATGTAGGCAATATATTTGAGAGAAATGATATAGACATTCCTTTGCTATACCCTTTTTGATCCCTTGTATTTTCTTTCCATCCTATCTCATATCTACTATTCATATTGTTTGAGAATAATTGATTACAACAGTTAGAACATACTAAATTTTTAGTATTCCTTCCTTTAAAAAAAAAAGAAAAGAAAAAGAAAAAAAGCACAATCTACTCTGCTATTTTAAGTTGCCTAATAACTAGCAGCATTCATGAGCCCCATGTTTGCTTTTACGCCAAACAATGACTTAAATTATGAGTATGCAAAGCATTTTAAGTATATGACTTGCTGAGTAACTGGGTGCCTTTATGACCAATGTCGGTATTCGCGTAAAAAGACAAATGATGACTTAAGGAAGAGTGCCAAAATGTATAGACTGTTCTGAAAGTATAAAATAAAATAAATAAAGGAAGGGATGTAAAGTATAAGTAATTGAGTATGCTCTGATTTATTGTGGTTAATTTATTTTTACTTATGTGACCATAACCATCATTCAGGTTGCTTGCTTTCAATTTTTTTTAGCCCATAAAAGTCCTATTGATCTCTTGAGGATGTTGTTTGCCCTAGTGGAGATGGGCTAATAGGGTTTTGCATGCATGGATGGATGTTTGAACCGAATTACTTTATTAAAATCTAAAAAAATCAGGGTAGCTATTGATTGTGCATGATTTTGTTTGAGTATGAATGAGTTTGGAATAGTTAGCTTATGGGTTTGCCTTTCGATTTTAGGTTGAGGTAGTTAAGCTATGGCATTTGGGTAGAGATTACTCCTTTATGTCCAGATGGATCTTAAGTGTATTAATGTTAAATAAAGTTTTTAGTAATAATTTTTGTTTTAGATTCTCCATTTTTTATTTGGACTTTTGTTTGGCTCGAGGATAAGCAAAAACTTAGGTTTGGAGGTGTTTAATGTATTGCATTTTTATAGTAATTATTATTATTAGTTTTAATGATTTTGATGAAATTGGTATAATAATTAACTAAATAAATGTAAGAACCTGATATGTTTTATGTCAATTGTAGGTAATTGAGCTAGGTCACACCTAATTGGTCATAACCATGTTTTAAAGGTCAAAATTAAGTGAAATTGGTTGAGTCCAATTCAGCAGGATCTATCATCCAGAGTCATCAGGGTCGTGCATCAAAATTAGAGTTCATCTCGAAGCAAAATAACCAAATCAAGATATCAATAGAATATAATTCTAAGAGAAGTAAGAAAGGAACATAATTAATAAAATCAAATTTGGATTCCAGATGAGGTTGCTACAGCAGGTTGAAGTTGGTAACAATATTAGACATAATGAGAAATACCCGATACACCCGATTCTTCCTAGTTTTTCTTGGCACAGAGATCCGATATTGCAACAAATTTTGGATGGCAAGGAGCTATCTTGTAAAGAATTAAATAAAAAAAAATTAGAATCCAAACTAATTCTACATGAGGAGCAAACTTGGAAAGAATTGGGACCAATTCTTAGAAAACCTGATTTGGGCAGCTAAAATGTTACTTTATTTTGGAGATTTTATGGACTTAGAAAGGCTGAAGAAGGAAGGAATCCTTCTTCTCTAATTAACCATTCCTTCTTTCCTTCTTTTACCATGAAAATTAGAATAAAATCAAAAAAATTTGGGCAGCATAAGGAGTAGATGGTTGGTGGTTGCTTGAAGCTTATCCAAAGGAGAAGAGATTCTATACCAAATAAAAAGAATTATACATAGAATAAAATCATGAAGAAAATACCACCTTAATCCTAGCCCTAGCCCTATTTAAGAATCCTAAAACATATTCAAAAAGAAAAATAGAGAAAAGAAAAGAAAAAAAGAATCATCTTTGAAAGCTGAAAATCAAGCAAGGAGAGTTTGGAGCACCTGGAAGATTTGAAGAGAGGATTCATTCGGCTCTATAGTTCCTTCGGAGTTTTTAATTCTTTTCCTTTGTCTACTTTGAATTTATTTTCTAGAACTCATTGTTAGGATGATTTTGGATTATTATTCAAGTAAACTTGAGTTTGATTTTGATATGACGAAAAGCTAAATTTCTAGCTAGGGTACCTGATGTAACTTAGATTTGATTTCAATTCCAGGTCTTGTATTAATTTTCTTTGTTAATGCAATTGCTTGTTATTGCACTTAATGCTTTTAAGTATTATTATCTTTGGTACTTGATTGATTTTGATTTATAATTGGCACTAGGAAGGAAGATTATAAATTGGAGTTAATAATAAGCATCATAGGAATAATAATTGAAGCAGAAGCAGAAGATTTGATCTGTGGGATCTTAAAAATAATCACTGTACTTAATGAACTAATTGAAATCTATTTTACTATTGAAAAATAGATTATAGATTTTAATTAGTATTTTTAATAAGTCTCGGGAGAGATTATTAAATAATTTAGGGTTATTGATCCTTACATTAATAATTAAATTTGGATTATTAATCAGAATATCTGAAATTGATAATTGGTCCAAGTGAAATCAAATATGCCCTAGTGCTTTATCAATTAAATTTTAATTCAGCTTTCATTGAGTTCTTTAGAGTTAATTTTAGCTTTAGTTTTCATTGTCATTCAGTTTCGATCGTTCAGATATTAGTGAAATCAGCATTCATTTTTGGTAATTAAACTCAGTCCTCATGAGAACGATCTCTTATTTATCATTGTATTACTTGAGCGATTTCGTGTACTTGCGAAATAGGTTATTACTATGTTATGAATGCCTCCGAACTGTCCATATTTCTTCATGTGTTGGAAAACATAAAGATCCCAGATGGATACTCAAGCAACATATCAAAGCGTGTAAATAGTAAGGATGTCAAACTTGGGAGATTGAAGACTCATGATTATCATATACTGATGCAGAAATTGATCCCAATAGCGATTCATCGTGTATTGCCAAAAATTATTAGAATGGCGGTTATTCGTCTTTGCAACTTTTACAGAGATATTTGTGCAAAGAGGTTGCTTAAGAAAGATGTAAAGAAAATGAAGGCAAGGGCGGTGACTATATTATATGATCTAGAGAAGATATTTTTCTCATCATTTTTTATGATTATGATGCATCTCACCGTACACCTTATGAGAGAAGTTGTACTTGGAGGCCCAGTGTTCTGCTGATGGATGTATCTTATTGAGAGAAATATTCAAACTCTAAAATCTTATGTAAGAAATATGAATCGTCTGGAGGGATCTATAGCAGAAGATTATTTGGGTTAAGAGTGTGTGAATTTTTGTACCAAGTACTTAAACAAGCTCGAGACACGTCGTAATTGGTCAATGAGGAATCAGGATGATCAGTATGAGCCAATTAAGCCTACATTTGAGTCCATTCCATGGTCAAGTGGACTTTTTACTTCATACCATCTCACTAATTTGAGCATTGAGGAAAAGGATAAGGAACACCGCTACGTGCTATTCAACTATGATGTCATTGAGCCGTACATCAGATAAGTCACTTGACATTATTTATTTCATAATAATTAGAAAAAAATATTCAATTGTACCTAAATTTATTCTTTGTGCATGCGGCAAACACAAGGAGGTCATAAGAGTAAAATATGGTGCTCTAAGTATGCAAGAGAAAGAAAAAATGCATAGCAACAAATTTTTTGAATGGTTCAAAAATCATGTAAGCGATTATATATTCTTTCCTGGTATAACTTATTGAAACATGTTTACTAATTAGGTATCATCTTCTTAATTAGGTGTGGAGATTGCCGCTCAGTGATTGAGCCCTGAAGTGCATGCTCTTTTAATGGGCCCTAATCGTACCGTGCGTGTATAAACAGCTCATCATTAAGGACTACATGTTTAATATTCACGGTAGGTTCATAAATTTGGCAACACAAAATAGTGACATCATGTTAAGCACCACCACTGGGTGTTATGCTAGCTCGAGGGATTCACAGCCTCGTACGGAGGATTTGAACTATTATGGCATGGTGGAGAAGATAGTCATCTTGGACTATTATTCTAAAGGAAGGATCGCGTTGATGAAGTGCAATTGGTTTGACATCTTATCACAATCTGGGATGAAGATTGATGAGTGTGGTTTTACTCTCGTTAACATGCAATGCCATGTCTGCACTGAAGAATTGTATATACTTGCCTCCCAAGCTAGTCAAATCTTCTATATTAGTGATTTCTTAGAGCCTCAATGGGGTGTTGTTATGAGGATGGTGTCTAGGCATATTTTTGATGATACCGAAATTGATGATGATGTTGGACCATGCATGCAAAGTGCTTCTCTAGGATAAAATTTATCTGGTACTGTCGAGATTCCAAACACATTTATCAGGAGCGATAGTGATGTCCATATTGTAGATGCCACTAGACGATGACTTCAACATTCTAGTATAAATTATTAGAGTCTAATTATTAATTTTTATTTAAATTTTTCTTTATTTCTTTCTTATTTTGATCAAAGAGCTCTCTTTCTTCTGATCTTTGGAAGCTTAAGAAAACTGTGCCATGCCGGTAGGCCGTGCCGTGCCGGTAGGCCATGCCGTGTCGGTCACTAAGAGAACCCCCATCTGGTATAAATATTAGAGGCTATTTATTGATGCTATACTAATATTTTTGTTCAACATGTTATATTGATTAATATTCATTAATGTTGTAGGTCACGATGGCACCGAAATATCATCTAGTTTTCACCCTGCTCCTCAATGGGTTACGCATAGTTCAGCATCCGAGGAGCAGTCGGAGCATACTCCATCCATCTCAGCACATATTTTGGAGTTACGAGCTTCGAGAATATATTGACCTGCATTCTAGCTCCAGCTCCGGCTCCAACACCAGCTCCAACTCTGGCTCTAGCTCCAGCTCTGATGATGTAGATTTAGAAAACTTTTGATGTATTTTATTTTTTAAAAAATATTATAATAAATTTTATTTGATAATAAAATTTTAGCATTTTAGAATAATTTTTGTGTTTATTATATTTTCTTATGTTATATATCTAATTTATCAAATAAAATATATAAAAAAATAAAAATTTTAATTTTTTAATTATAAAAAGATCTACGATAGTGGTTTTATAATCATTGTCATAGGTCTGTGGTGCTAACGATGCCAACCACTGCATTAGACCTATGGCAGCGGTTAAAAAATTGCTGCTATAGATTACCTATAGTAGCGGTTATGTAACTGTTGCTATAGATAACCTATGATAGTGGTTACGTAACCGCTGCTATAGGTCGATCTATTACAGTGATTTATAAATTACTGCAATAGGCTATCTATGGCAGCGATTCAAACAACCGCTATAATAACCATTGCTATAGAGCTACGGCGATAACCATATTGGCAACGGTTAGAAAACCGCTGCCATAGCCTATGGCAGCGATTTTTTGGGCTACGGTAGTGGTTACAAACCGCTGCCATAGCCCTTTTTTATAATAGTGTTATTCCTGGATCTAGAGCTTCTAGTAATGAGATAGATGTTTATCTGCGATCCTTAATCGATGAATTAAGAGAACTTTGGAAGATTGGTGTTGTGACATATAATTTAGTTAGTAAAAAAAAAAATTTGATTGCATGCAATGATAATGTGGATAATTAATAATTTTTTGGTATATGGCAATCTATCTAGATGGAGCACAAAAGGATATTTGGCATGTCCAATTTATAATGGTGATAGCTACTCCATTAGACTGAAGCATGGAAGGAAAATTACCTATATGGGTTATCGTAGGTTTTTAATATCTAATCATTCTTGGAGAATCCGTCAGAATTGATGCTTTAATAAAAAATCAGAGATACATGGGCCATCTTATGTGATGAGCGATGATGACATATTGGCATAACTAAAGGCCATTAGTAGTGTTAAATTCAATAAAGTTTTTGAGGGTTGCAAGTGAAAGCATAGTGAATCAAAGTTGAACTAGATGAAATGGAGCATATTTTTTGAATTATCTTATTGGCAACATCTCCTATATCATCATAATTTGGATGTCATACATATTGAGAAGAATATTTATGATAATATTATTGAAACACTTCTTAACATCAATGAAAAAATAAAGGATAATCCAAATTTTTGGCTAGACTTGGAAAGAATGAAAATACGGCATGAGTTGCACTTGATGCCTCATGATGGTCGAAAATTTTTAATATCAACTACAAGTTATACATTGCATAACGATGAAAAAAGAAATTTTTGTGAGTGGTTAAAAATCATAAAATTTTCTAATGGTTTTACCTCCAATATTTCAAGCCATGTGAATTTGAAAGATGGTAGTATCTCAAGTATAAAGAAGAGTCATGACTCTCATGTTATGTTACAGTATATTATATCCATTGTAATGCATGGCTTCTCCATCCTAGAGGTATAGAATGCACTTATTGAATTGGATATTTTTTTTAAGAATTATGTTGTTGGAAACTCCAAATTGATGTACTTAAGAAGCTTCAATCAAGCATTGCCTTATTGTTGTGTAAGCTCAAAAAAAATTTTCCATCATCATTTTTCGATATAATGATATACTTGGTAGTTCACCTTCAAGGGAGGCTTTGCTTGCCAGGTCAATTTAGTATCGATGGATGAATCTTGTTAAACAATAATAATATTATAAAAAAGTTATTTTTTTTACTTAATTTATAATCATAATAAGAAAAATAATTATATATTTTTTATATTTATTTTTATCATTTTGTATGTGTAGATTCTTGTATAAGTTGAAATAATATGTGCAAAATAAGGCACATCTAGAAAAATCAATTGCAGAAGCATATATTTTCACAGGGTATCTTACATTCTTTTTGATGTACCTTAATGATGTGAAAACATGATTCAATCATGAAAAGCATAATGTAGATAGGGAGTGGGCCAATATTGAATCTACATTATCTATTTTTAATGTTAATGTTTATTCCATTAGTAGAAAAAAGTATAAATATATGGACATAGAAGAGCGCAAGCTGGTGCATTTCTATGTAGTAAATAATTATGAAAAAATCAATCATTTTATGGAGTAAGTATGTTTACATAATCAATATTATATACTTTTCATGAGATAAAATAAATAATAAACATGTATTTATTTTAGAGAGCATAGAGACATATTATTATAATAAAATAATAGAGATGTTGGAGGACGACGTCAAAGAAAGTTTGTAGCTTGGTTCAGACAATGTGTAAGCATTATAGCAATTTTATTTAATTTTTTATTATATGTAATATACATAGGGATGATTTATCATAACTTATATATATGTTGTTGTAGATGATATTAATGTATCATAATAAAGAAGATAGTGCAATCGAGGAATTATATGATTTAGCATGCCATCTCGATTCTAGAATTTCATGTTATAGCTCATGTATTGTTGCTGGTATAAGATTTCATATAAGGAAGCTTGAGATGCAGCGGCAAACTCAAAATAGTAGAATTTTGATGTTACAAAATGATAAAGATAATGTGATTGAATATTATGGTATCCTAATGTATATTATACAGTTAATATATGGGTCAAAATAATTTATTTACTTGTTTAAATGCTAATGGTGGGATATCAGCAATAATAGGATGAGTATTCATAAAGATGCATATTTCACAAGTGTCAACTTTGCGAGAATATGGTATCAATTCGATCCTTTCATACTTGCTAGTTGGCAAAGTAGGGATTATACCTAAAAAATATGAGATATAAGGTGAATGGCATATTATGCAAAGGATTGCACCAAGGGGTATTTATGACATATATGTTCGTTCTGAGATAGAAAAAGATGAGGATTTCTTTCAGGAGGAATAGAATACAGATGACTTAGGATAGTACAATACCAACATTGCAAGCACATCTCTTCTAATTAGGAATGATGTGCAATCTGATAATATTGATGTTAGTAAATTAAATCTAAATTTATCGGAGGATTGTGATGACAATGATGACAACTTTATAAATGATGACGAGGAAGATTATACATTAATAGATTATGATGATGAAGATGTCAATAATTTTCTTGATGAAGATATAGACATTGAATAATAATATATAACTTTTTTAAAAATTTATATATCTTTAATTTTATATATCATTAAGTATTGATATAATTTTTATCGATATTATATTATCTCTAATATGTTGTTTGATACAGATATACCACCAGGTGGACAATCCTATAGGAGAGGCCTACATGAAAATATCGGTGCATCTCCATCTCAGCAGTAGTCTCTTGATCAAGAAGTCATATTATCTACTACCATGATAGGTTGATTTTATATATTATAATTTTTATATTTAATTTACTTCATTTTTTTATCATTTATAAATAATTGATTTTAAGCTGCCACTAGGAGGATGATCTAATGGAAGGATCGACAAAAAAGTGTCGGTATCTCTTCATCTCAGCAGCACACTACCGAAGCAGGCACATCATCTCCTACTATGATAGATTGATTTTACATATTATAATTTTTTATATATATTTACTTTAAATTTTTATCATATATAAATAACTAATTTTAAGCTTTTATTTTGCTGCAACTACTGATATTGTAATTAGGCAGACTTATGGAGCCACTAGAAATGAGAAGCTGGAGGAGTGGAGGAAGGCACATTCTAGAATAAGGATAAAGGTTGTCATCCCACCAAGATATATCATACCACTTGAGTGCCACATCAAGGATCCATACGTGTACGAGGTTGGCATTATTATCCAATCGTATGCTTTCCTAATGTTGTTCGACTGTTGTAGAGTTATGAGACCACAGCAGCAGATCCTCCTCAACCATCTGTAGGTAATCAAATATAAATTATGTTATATTTTTTAAATATATATCCTATTTATTTATATTTATTTGATAATTATTTAATTTTTATTTTTTTAAATCTTATATATTATATATTATTTTTGTAGCATGACTTTGATATCGAGGATATTGATACCCCATGCATGCGAGAGGCTATCCTTAGATATGGAAAGGTTACTTAGGAGATTTAGATATGAGCTCCATAGCCACTGAAAGGAGGTCTTCTATGTACATGAGGTGATGGCGGCACCTGAAATACCGTATAGGAGTGTATCATGCTCTGATTGGGATCTCCTCTACACTAGATATAAGGAACCTGCATACCGAATATAACTATTATATATAATAAAAATATTAATTATTGAATTAATATGATTTTATAATATGTTCACTAGTATCTTGATTGCATTTACTTATTAGGCCTTTTGCAAAAAGGCCTTATAAAGCCAGTCGAGGCTCTCGATGATGCATTGTGGCAGATCGAAATTATTTGCATAGTATCAGTATGAGCTGATAAGTACATATACATACATCTTTATTGATTTGTTAGAATATATCTGTATTTTTATATTTACATTCATAAATTTTAGAGGGACATCGAGATAGGATAGCTATCTGGGTGGATTAACGTCTATCAAAGGATCCATCATCGGGTGATAGGCGAGTGGCTTTCCGAGACTAGAAAGATAAGATATGTGAGTATTAATTGATTAAGTTCTATTTCAATTTCATTATGAAGTATAGACTTTTGATTATATTTATTTTTTTCTTTAACTAGGAGCGAATGATGGAGATACGATCCCAGCCCTCCGCTGAGGACTTCACCCCACTCACAGATGACGATATCTATGATGAGGTGCTTAGTAGGAGATCTAGCTATCTTATAGGGTTGGGATATGGGTGAAGGAACCAGATCTAGGGTTTCATAGGTAGATCTTAAAATTTTTTCAAAATCTTACAGTGGAAGACTTAAATAAATCTAAAATTTATTTAAATAATCATGTAAATACCTAGATCTCAGATCTATTACATGATTAAGATATGATATTAAATTAAAAATTAAAATTAAATAAGAAAGAAAAAGATTGATCAAATCAACCAAGATCTACACTACATCAAATGCAGGTATGAAGTTTATAGATTAGATTTATTACCTGAGCAAGTTTAGACGTTCTAACTTACTGATCTAGGCTTGAGGATGAAGTTATGAGCCGCACACGTGTTCGGCCTCTAGGAGTCATCCATGTGAGTCTACGATCTCTGATCTAAAGTTCGATACAAGAAATCAGCACTGCATGCTAGTACTGTGCTGATCCTTCTTCGACAGTCAATCCGATGCTCCCTTCTTTAAAATTTGGACTCTCCAAAATATGAGAAAAAAAGTGAGAGTTTGCTGATATGAGACTCTCTCAAACAAAACTCAAAAGAAAGGAGGAGAGATTGAAAATAAAATAGTCCTAGAAGAAGACCCTCTTCTTCTTCTCTTTTCTCTCACCTAGACACCTAGTTTGGTGCCTATGGAACCCCCATGCCTAAGGACCCTCTTCCTCTAATTTTTGCACACCCCAAACCTCTCTTAAAGCTCTATATTTTACAAAAAAATTAGGATAAAATTCATCCAATAAATAGGAAAAAAGAAGAGTCCAAGTTAGGTCAAATTTTTAGACTAGGAATATCCAAACATGGGAAGTTGTTGGGGTGCCTAACTCTTAGGCACCTCCTCCATAATTTTTAGCATAGACCAGCAAGGGAGGGTGCACAAAAAAAGAGATTATTTTCATGAAATAAGAAAAAAAATAATTAAAACAGGGGGCGATACTTAAGGAAAGATGTTTTGGTCAACAAGGATTCTATCTCATAGAATCCTAAGCAAAACCAATTCCTCCTTGGACTTGGTCTTCCACCTAACTTCCAAATATGACTTAGAGGGAGAGAGGGGGCATGAAAATTAGGAAGAAAGAGATTTTTCATAAAAAATATCTAAAAAATAGATATGGGGGGTGTTGGGACCAAGGTGGCACAAGGAGATAGGGAGTCCTGGTCACACTAGGACTCCTATTTTGACTTGATCAAACAAGATCTTTTAACCAAATAAAATTAAAAATAAAATAACCTAATTAAATAAGACCCTAACCCATTTAAGAATTTAATTAAATTAGATTAATTCATATTTAATTTTAATTTATTTTTTAATTAAATTAAAAAATTGGGTTAATCTGAGTCCTAGTTACACTAAGACTAGTTCTTTCTTGCACTTGGCTTATCCAATAAATCAATTGAACTTAACCCAATCAAGTCTAAACCAAATCTAATTAAATTATATTTAATTAAACTTAATTTCAGATTATTGACTTAATCAAATTAAGCTAATTAATAATTTAATTGCTAATCTATCCTCCTGCAATACTTGCACTAGATTAAACACCAATCATACTGATTGTTTAATCCTAGAACGATTCTTAATCGTTGATTGATAAGCATCATAAATTCACCAATAAAAGTATTAATTTATTAATTAATTTATATTAATTTTTAAGAATTATTAATCAATTTATATATATAATTTTTGAAAAATTCATATTTTTATTAATTAAAAAATTAATTAAAAAATAATAATAAAAATAATAAAAATTAAAAAATAAAATTTTATTATCAATAGAAAGAGCTCATTTTTTTGATCATAACAAAATAAATTTCAAGAAAAATAGAGCTAAAATGGAAAAGATATGAATTTTTAAAAATATAAAATAAATAAAAATTAAATAAAAAAAAGAAAACGGCTCAGTCGGCTCCGCAAGCCGAGCCACCAAGCCAAGCTGAGCCACCAAGCCAAGCCAAGCCATCAAAGCTGACTCAGCCGTTGAAGCCATCAGCCGGTCTACGATCCAGGCGTGGACCGCCAGCTCAGCAAAATTCGGCGAATCAGAGCCTGCCACGTGGTGGACCTAGACCCTTAAAGGGTCTACAGAAATTTATCGCGGCTCACAGAGCAATCTGGTCATTTCACTCGGCGACAGAAGCGTTGATTGGTTGCGGTGTGCGGTGCGGTCGGTCTACGCGGTCCATGGGAACAGTGATTGCACGATCGGACGGGTGCGGTTGATTGCGGTTAAGATCGGACGGTCAGCATTTTTTTCAATTGCCAATTTCACTCGGATCACCATCGGACGGCAGCGCCTGATTCCAGCTTCGATCCGACGGTCCAGAATGCTCCCGACGGTGATCAGGACTCCCGAAGTGCGATTTGCGGCCAGATTTCCTCGATGAAGCGCGATCGGATCGGCCAGAATTTAATCCGACCCGATCTGAGTTGATCTGCATCCGATTTTGATGATTTTTGGACCGTTGGATTCCTATTGAATGGCTGGATTTTATCAGATTTATCAGAGTCATATCAGAGCTATTTTGATTCAAATTTTATCCGAATTTGTTTGTATTTTGACGATTACAAAGGCTATTAGTCCCATATTGCCTTTAGAAAAAAATATCCAGCCCTCCTAGCTCTATAAAAAGGACCCCAGGCCATCAGAAATCAACATCTCCGATCAAGGTGAAGCTTTGGTACAGGGCGAAGCCAGGCTATGGGTTAAAGGCTGCTTCGAAGCAACGGGTGCCGAGAAGAAGAGCCGAGCTTCTACACCATCTTTCTGCCAATGCCGATCCAAGATCAGAGATCAGGCTATTTTATTTTTTTTTTTTCTTTTTAAATTTTATGTATTTAAATTCTAAAATTTTAATTAATAAAAATTTTATTTTTGCATTTTAATTTTTTTATTTTTTATTTTTATTATAATTTAATTTCTATACTTTAATTATTATTTTTTTTTTGCAAGTAGATGCTAAGATCTAACTAGTAGATCTTAGTACCAAGTTTAAATTCCTGCATCTTTTAATTTTTACTTTTTAATTTTCCGACTTCACTTTTAATTCCAAAAACTCAAATTCTTTTCTTCTTTCTTTTTCAAAAAATCAAAGATTTCAAATCTAAAAACACTACCTTTCCCTGTGGATTCGACCCGACTCACTACTATCTACGCATTTTCAATGATTTTAAGAAGTCGGATTAAACTGATAAACACGGTGTCTTAACGACAACATCGCGTCCCTATCAAGTTTTTGGCGCCGTTGCCGGGGAAGGAATAGATGCTATTTTTTTCTTTTGATTTCTTTGATTTTTTTTTGTAAATTAATTATATTTTTTTTTAATATTGCTTACTAATTTTTTTTTTTTTATTTTTATAGAAAAAAAAGGAGAAAACGAAAAAAGCAATCTAATTTTGCTGGTGAGATCAATCCTAACCCTAGTTCCTCTTTTCTTTTTTTATTTATTTATTTATTTTATTTTTTAAATTAATTTTAAAAAAATATTCATTTAAACCTAATTAAAAGCCTCATGATAAGATTAGAAACCCTAACTATTTAGAGCATGCATCATATTAGTTTTATTTTTATTTTATTTTTATTTTTTTTGGTGATTGCTGGAGGCAAGGTAAGCCTTTCAGAATTCAATTAGTTGCATGCATCTAGTTTAAATTGCATAGAACCCTTTGATTGAATTTTTTTTTTTTTTTGCATATTCATATTAAATCAAATTAAGGGCACAACCCAATTAAACAAGATAAGGTGGGGATTTGATCACCCTTCCTTAGCCCACAAACAACCAACCAGCATCCTGCATTGACCTAAGCCTTTAATTTTAAAATCAATTAGACATCAACCCTAGGAACTCGAGCTCAATAGGATAAGGAAATCCTAAGAGTTGAACCGGGTTAGGATAAGTCAATTTGACTGGTGTCTAGGAAAGTGGTTCAGGGACGATTGGGCCCGAAGGAAGGTGGTTTCTAATTGGTTCCGTTCGCTTACCTGGCCAAGCACAATTGGTGTCTAAGGCAAGCAACGGGGGGACTCCCACCGACCTTACACTTACCTGGCTAGTTGATTGGCTAATCCTACACTTGGAGGGCTTGAAGGTGACCTTGGCAGTTAGGAGCTGTCTAGATCTAGGATAACCCTTAGTCAGGATTGATTGACCAACTTGATTGCTAACCAACATCAAACCTAATTAAACCTAATTCTTCTCTTTCTTCTTAGTTCTAGGACTCCTTAGGACCTCTTCTTTAGAACTCTTTTTCTTTCTTCTCCTTTCTCCTCTAAAAATAAAATAAAATAAAAATTAAACTTAAACTAAAAAAATATTAATAATTAAATTAAATTAAATTAAATTAAAATTAACAAATAAAATAATTAAAAAAAATTAATTAATTTTTTAATATAATAAAATAATAATAATAATAATAAAAAAAAAAATATTTTCTAAAAATTTTTAAACCATACATTAGGGTTACACTAATACATGCATGGTAGGAAATCGCTTTTTTCTGATTTAGTTGAACTTAATTGAATGGTTGATTCACATTAAACATAATAATCAAATGGCTAATATGAAATCTAATAGTCCAAAAATTAGATAAAGTTGACCTTCTTGATCAGAAAATAGATCAACTCCTAACCCTAGGTCAACAATCTCCTCTAATTATCAGGAGAGTTATTCAATCTGTGCTAGTCCAACCCATCATGTAAGTGAATATCCTATGACTGCACAGTTTCCATATTTTATCCAAGAACAAGTTCAAGCTACTCAAGGATACTCCAAATTGATTAATGACCCATTTTCAAATTCATATAATTCAGATTGGAGTAACTTTAATTTTTCTTGGACATCCCAACAGACTCAGGCTCAGACCCAAATTTCACTTGAGCAAAATTATCAAAATTATGCCTATAATAATGGTCAGCCTAGTCAGTTTAACCAGCCATCATATTATAATCAGCCTTCATACCCACCTCCTCAACAGACCAATCTAGCTGATGATAGATTTAACCAACTTCAACAATTAATTCTAACTCAACAGCAATCTATCGCCAGACTAGAAGCTCAAATAGGATAATTAGTTGAGTCTAACATGAGGAGAGAACTAGATCAACTACCGAACCTACCAATTTCAAACAACCCACCTAATGACCACCAACCACCTGGATTAAATTATCAATCTAATGTTTCATCTAAGAATCTCCAATTTGAGAATACCAAAGTAATTCCTGAACTTAAAAGCTATAGGATTCTTATGGACCCATACCAAGATCCAGGTGAGAGAGGCTAGTACTGATGCTAGCCAAAATAAAAATTTAGAGGAAACTGGTTAGTACTGAGACTAACCACATAGAAGAACCCAAGCCAGGAATTAGTACTGATGCTAGTTCCAGTTTAAATGAGATAGAAATAAGGGAAAAAGAGAATAGATGATTTACCCGAGACTTATAAACCTAATGTCCTATTCCCTTCAACCCTAGAAGCTGGTTCTTCTTATAAAAATCAAAAGGCATGTAATGAAATGTCAATGGAGTTGTTTAAGCAAGATCACATTAATTTACCTCCAGAATTAAAACCGCCTTTAGTCACCATTCCAGCACCCATTGAATCAAACTTAACTCCTAAAACAAAAACTCATTCATGAGCATTTTAGAAGAACAAATAGGAGAAATTCTTAATAAACATGGGTCTGAGAATGGAATCATAAAATATATCCCAAAAATTAATAGTGAATATATCAATAATGGGATTAAAAATCAACTTTCTGAGATTGGCAATCCAAAACCATTGGAATTTGTCAATCCAATATTCGACACAGGATAGTGAGCTACATTGTGTCTGGCTGAAGACGGTAAACTTAGCGCTTGTTGGGAGGCAACCCAATATTTAGTTTTTATCTAATTTATTTTTTTTTTTATTTTTTTTTAGGATAATTTGAATAAGTTGGAGGGAGAGCTCAAATTTTCAAAGGCATGTGCTGGACCAAAAAAAAATATATATATATATACTGAGTTAGGTGTATTCTTCCATGTTTTTTTTATTACATCCTTTATTTTTTTCTTCTTCTCCATTGAGGACAATGTCGATTAAGTTGGGGGGAGAGAAAAATAAAAATTTTAAAATTTTAAGTCCTCGAAAAAGTTAGTATTTAGTATTTAGATACTTGATTATGCTTAAGAATCGAATTAAACTAAGCATTTTTAAAAGAAAATTGATACACAGATCAGAGAATCTGTGAGATATTGAGGAATCAAGTATTAAGAAAATTCAATAAAGAGTTAAGTCTAGAACATAAAAAAATTTTTTCTTTGGAGCATTTCTAATTATTTCTACTAGCATCAAAGAAAAGTCTACTTTTTATAGGCTTGTGTAGGGTAACTATACGTTTCTTCATATAAAAATTTATTTTAATAAAATAGTTTCCAAGTACTTCTCACTGAGTAACCGGGCCTCTTTGCCTAAGCAAGCATTGAGTTTCGCGTCAAAAGGTGGGAAGGGCAAAGAAGCTCGTTGTAAAGCTAGTCTTAACTCGTAGCCTATTTGATTCGAGCTAGTAAGCCCGAGGGGTATTCTATACCTAGTGCCCTAAAGCCAACTGGTTTGGGAGTCATTGGCCCAAGACTCGCTACATGGATCAAATAGAAAGCTTAAGGAGTTAAGACACTCAATAGTGGTACAACGTTAAAAAAAAAAAAAAAAAAAAAAAAAAAAATTGGTTTTCCCACCGAGTAACCGGGTCCCGTTGCCTAAGTAAGCAATGATATTCGCATCAAAAAGTGGGCAATGTGAAAAATAAAAATTAATAAATGAAGGATGGAAGTAGCAATACACTGCCTATATGAAAGTTTAGACAAATCAGAGATAAAAGTGGAATAATTTAGAAAAAGTTCTGAAAAATTTAATGTTCTTTACTTAATTTTTCTATTGATAAGTATTAATACCCCAATGATATATCTCATTTAAGCTCTACTGAATATCAATGGCCATTTTGAAAATTGCTTAGGTAAAATTCGAAACTCTAAAGTTAAAAGGTATTTAAAACTAAATTCTTTCTTTACTCGAGGACGAGCAAAGCTTAAGTTGGGGGGTGTGATAAGCATCATAAATTCATCCAATAAAAGTATTAATTTATTAATTAATTTATATTAATTTTTAAGAATTATTAATCAATTTATATATAATTTTTAAAAAATTCATATTTTTATTAATTAAAAAATTAATTAAAAAATAATAAAAAAATAATAAAAATTAAAAAATAAAATTTTATTATCAATAGAAAGAGCTCATTTTTTTGATCACAACGAAATAAATTTCAAGTAAAACGGAGCTAAAATGGAAAAAGATATGAATTTTTAAAAATATAAAATAAATAAAAATTAAATAAAAAAAGAAAATGGCTCAGCCGGCTCCGCAAGCCGAGCCACCAAGCCAAGCCAAGCCATCAAAGCCGACTCAGCCATTGAAGCCATCAGCCGGTCCACGATCCAGGCGTGGACCGCCAGCTCAGCAAAATCCGGCGAATCAGAGATTGCCACGTGGTGGACCTAGACCCTTAAAGGGTCTACAGAAATTTATCGCGGCTCACAGGGCAATTCTGGTCATTTTCACTCGGTGACAGAAGCGCTGATTGGCTGCGGTGTGCGGTGCGGCCGGTCCACGCGGTCCATGGGAACAGTAATTGCGCGATCGGACGGCTGCGGTTGATTGCGGTCAAGATCGGACGGTCGGTTTTTTTCGATTGATTCAAATTCATTCGGATCACCATCGGATGGCAGCGCCAGATCCAGATGAAGATCCGACGGTCCAGAATGCTCCCGACGGTGATCAAGACTCCCGAAGCATGATTTGCGGCCAGATTTCCTCGATCAAGCGCGATCCAACGGCCAGAATTTAATCCGACCCGATCTGAGCTGATCTGCATCCGATTTTGATGATTTTTGGACCGTTGGATTTCCTATTGAATGGCTGGATTTTATCAGATTTATCAGAGTCATATCAGAGCTATTTTGATTCAAATTTTATCCAAATTTCTTTGTATTTTGATTACAAAGGCTATTAGTCCCATATTGCCTTTAGAAAAAAATATCCAGCCCTCCTAGCTCTATAAAAAGGACCCCAGGCCATCCAGAAATCAACATCTCCGATCAAGGTGAAGCTTTGGTACAGGGCGAAGCCAGGCTATGGGTTAAAGGCTGCTTCGAAGCAACGGGTGCCGAGAAGAAGAGCCGAGCTTCTACACCATCTTTCTGCCAATGCCGATCCAAGATCAGAGATCAGGCTATTTTATTTTTTTAAAATTTTATGTATTTAAATTTTAAAATTTTAATTAATAAAAATTTTATTTTTGCATTTTAATTTTACTTTTATTTTTATTATAATTTAATTTCTACACTTTAATTATTATTTTTTTATTGCAAGTAGATGCTAAGATCTAACTAGTAGATCTTAGTACCAAGTTTAAATTCCTGCATCCTTTTAATTTTTGCTTTTTATTTTTCGACTTCACTTTTGATTCCAAAAACTTCAAATTTCTTTTTCTTTTCAAAAAATCAAAGATTTCAAATCTAAAAACACTACCTTCCCTGTGGATTCGACCCGACTCACTGCTATCTATGCATTTTCAATGATTTTAAGAAGTCGGATTAAACTGATAAACACATGAACGGCGCATTATAGGAACGCGATGTTGTCGTTAAGACACCGTGTTTATCAGTTTAATCCGACTTCTTAAAATCATTGAAAATGCGTAGATAGTAGTGAGTCGGGTCGAATCCACAGGGAAGGTAGTATTTTTAGATTTGAAATCTTTGATTTTTTTGAAAAGAAAAGAAGAAAAGAATTTGAGTTTTTAGAATCAAAAGTGAAGTCGGAAAATTAAAAGCAAAAATTAAAAGATGCAGAAATTTAAATTTGGTACTAAGATCTATTAGTTAGATCTTAGCATCTACTTGCAATAAAATAAAAAGTAATAATTAAAGTGCAGAAATTAAATTATAATAAAAATAAAAAGTAAGAAATTAAAATGTAAAAAATAAAATTTTTATTAATTAAAATTTTAGAAATTTAAATACATAGAAATTTAAAAAAAATAAAATAGCCTGATCTCTGATCTTGGATCGGCATTGGCAGAAAGATGGTGTAGAAGCTCGGCTCTTCTTCTCGGCACCCGTTGCTTCGAAGCAGCCTTTAACCCATAGCCTGGCTTCGCCCTGTACCAAAGCTTCACCTTGATCGGAGATGTTGATTTCTGGATGGCCTGGGGTCCTTTTTATAGAGCTAGGAGGGCTGGATATTTTTTCTAAAGGCAATATGGGACTAATGCCTTTGTAATCATCAAAATACAAAGAAATTTGGATAAAATTTGAATCAAAATAGCTCTGATATGACTCTGATAAATCTGATAAAATCCAGCCATTCAATAGGAAATCCAACGGTCCAAAAATCATCAAAATCGGATGCAGATAAGCTCAGATCGGGTCGGATTAAATTCTGGCCGTTGGATCGCGCTTGATCGGAGGAAATCTGGCCGCAAATCATGCTTCGGGAGTCTTGATCACCGCCGGCAGCATTCTGGACCGTCGGATCATCGCCTGGATCGAGCGCTGCCATCCGATGGTGATCCGCGTGATGTTTGTATCTGAATAAAATTCGGAAGCAACCACAGCCGTCCGATCCTGACCGCAAACAACCACATCCGTCCGATCGCGCAATAACTGTTCCCATGGACCGCGTGGACCGGCCGCACCGCACACCGCAACCAATCAGCGCCGCTGTTGTCGGACGAAAAGACTAAATTACCCTTGTGAGCCGCGATAAATTTCTGTAGACCCTTAAGGGGTCTAGGTCCACCACGTGGCAATCTCTGATTCGCCGGAATTTGCTGAGCTGGCGGTCCACGCCTGGATCGTGGACCGGCTGATGGCTTCAATGGCTGAGTCGGCTTGATGGCTTGGCTTGGCTTGGTGGCTCGGCTTGCGGAGCCGGCTGAGCCATTTTCTTTTTTATTTAATTTTTATTTATTTTATATTTTTAAAAATTCATATCTTTTTCATTTTAGCTCCGTTTTACTTGAAATTTATTTCGTTGTGATCAAAAAAATGAGCTCTTTCTATTGATAATAAAATTTTATTTTTTAATTTTTATTATTTTTTATTATTTTTTAATTAATTTTTTAATTAATAAAAATATGAATTTTTCAAAAATTATATATAAATTGATTAATTAATTCTTAAAAATTAATATAAATTAATTAATAAATTAATACTTTTATTGATGAATTTATGATGCTTATCACACCCCCCAACTTAAGCTTTGCTCGTCCTCGAGTAAAGAAAGAATTTAGTTTTAAATACCTTTTAACTTTAGAGTTTCGAATTTTACCTAAGCAATTTTCAAAATGGCCATTGATATTCAGTAGAGCTTAAATGAGATATATCATTGGGGTATTAATACTTATCAATAGAAAAATTAAGTAAAGAACATTAAATTTTTCAGAACTTTTTCTAAATTATTCCACTTTTATCTCTGATTTGTCTAAACTTTCATATAGGCAGTGTATTGCTACTTCCATCCTTCATTTATTAATTTTTATTTTCACATTGCCCACTTTTTGATGCGAATATCATTGCTTACTTAGGCAACGGGACCCGGTTACTCGGTGGGAAACCAATGTTTTTTTTTTTTTTTTTTTTTTTTTTTTTAACGTTGTACCACTATTGAGTGTCTTAACTCCTTAAGCTTTCTATTTGATCCATGTAGCGAGTCTTGGGCCAATGACTCCCAAACCAGTTGGCTTTAGGGCACTAGGTATAGAATACCCCTCGGGCTTACTAGCTCGAATCAAATAGGCTACGAGTTAAGACTAGCTTTACAACGAGCTTCTTTGCCCTTCCCACCTTTTGATGCGAAACTCAATGCTTGCTTAGGCAAAGAGGCCCGGTTACTCAGTGAGAAGTACTTGAAAACTATTTTATTAAAATAAATTTTTATATGAAGAAACGTATAGTTACCCTACACAAGCCTATAAAAAGTAGACTTTTCTTTGATGCTAGTAGAAATAATTAGAAATGCTCCAAGAAAAAAAAATTTTATGTTCTAGACTTAACTCTTTATTGAATTTTCTTAATACTTGATTCCTCAATATCTCATAGATTCTCTGAATCTGTGCATCAATTTTCTTTTAAAAATGCTTAGTTTAATTCGATTCTTAAGCATAATCAAGTATCTAAATACTAAATACTAACTTTTTTCGAGGACTTAAAATTTTAAAATTTTTATTTTTCTCTCCCCCCAACTTAATCGACATTGTCCTCAATGGAGAAGAAAAAAAATAAAGGATGTAATAAAGAACATGGAAGAATACACCTAACTCAGTATATTTTTATTTATTTATTTATTTTTTTGGTCCAGCACATGCCTTTGAAAATTTGAGCTCTCCCTCCAACTTATTCAAATTATCCTAAAAAAATAAACTAAAAAGATAAATTAGATAAAAACTAAATATTGGGTTGCCTCCCAACAAGCGCTAAGTTTACCGTCTTCAGCCAGACACAATGTAGCTCACTATCCTGTGTCGAATATTGGATTGACAAATTCCAATGGTTTTGGATTGCCAATCTCAGAAAGTTGATTTTTAATCCCATTATTGATATAATCTTTGTTAATTTTAGGGATATAATTTATGATTCCATTCTCAGACCCATGTTTATTAAGAATTTCTCCTATTTGTTCTTTCTAAAATGCTCATGAATGGAGTTTTAGGAGTTAAGTTTGATTCAATGGGTGCTGGAATGGTGACTAAAGGCGGTTTTAATTCTGGAGGTAAATTAATGTGATCCTGCTTAAACAACTCCATTGACATTTCATTACATGCCTTTTGATTTTTATAAGAAGAACCAGCTTCTAGGGTTGAAGGGAATAGGACATTAGGTTTATAAGTCTCGGGTAAATCATCTATTCTCTTTTCCCTTATTTCTATCTCATTTAAACTGGAACTAGCATCAGTACTAATTTCTGGCTTGGGTTCTTCTATGTGGTTAGTCTCAGTACTAACCAGTTCCTCTAAATTTTTATTTTGGCTAGCATCAGTACTAGCCTCTCTCACCTGGTCTTGGTATGGGTCCATAAGAATCCTATAGCTTTTAAGTTCAGGAATTACTTTGGTATTCTCAAATTGGAGATTCTTAGATGAAACATTAGATTGATAATTTAATCCAGGTGGTTGGTGGTCATTAGGTGGGTTGTTTGAAATTGGTAGGTTCGGTAGTTGATCTAGTTCTCTCCTCATGTTAGACTCAACTAATTATCCTATTTGAGCTTCTAGTCTGGCGATAGATTGCTGTTGAGTTAGAATTAATTGTTGAAGTTGGTTAAATCTATCATCAGCTAGATTGGTCTGTTGAGGAGGTGGGTATGAAGGCTGATTATAATATGATGGCTGGTTAAACTGACTAGGCTGACCATTATTATAGGCATAATTTTGATAATTTTGCTCAAGTGAAAATTTGGGTCTGAGCCTGAGTCTGTTGGGATGTCCAAGAAAAATTAAAGTTACTCCAATCTGAATTATATGAATTTGAAAATGGATCATTAATCAATTTGGAGTATCCTTGAGTAGCTTGAACTTGTTCTTGGATAAAATATGGAAACTGTGCAGTCATAGGACATTCACTTACATGATGGGTTGGACTAGCACAGATTGAATAATCTCCTGATAATTAGAAGATGATGTGAATTGACCTAGTTGTTGACCTAGGGTTAGGAGTTGATCTATTTTCTGAGCAAGAAGGTCAACTTTATCTAATTTTTGGACTATTAGATTCATATTAGCCATTTGATTATTATGTTTAATGTGAATCAACCATTCAATTAAGTTCAACTAAATCAGAAAAAGTGATTTCCTACCATGCATGTATTAGTGCAACCCTAATGTATGGTTCAAAAAAAAAATTTTAGAATTTTTTTTTATTATTTTTATTATTATTATTATATTATTAATTAAATTTTTATTTATTAATTTTAATTTAATTTAATTTAATTTAATTATTATTTTTAATATTTTTTTAGTTAGTTTAATTTAATTTTTATTTTATTTTATTTTATTTTATTTTTTAGAGAAAGAAGAAAAAGAAAGAAGAGTTCTAAAGAAGAGGTCCTAAGGAGTCCTAGAACTAAGAAGAGAGAGAAGAATTAGGTTTAATTAGGTTTGATGTTGGTTAGCAATCAAGTTGGTCAATCAATCCTGACTAAAGGGTTATCCTAGAATCTAGACAGCTCCTAACTGCCAAGGTCACCTTCAAAGCCCTCCAAGTGTAGGATTAGCCAATCAACTAGCCAGGTAAGTGTAAGGTCGGTGGGAGTCCCCCCGTTGCTTGCCTTAGACACCAATTGTGCTTGGCCAGGTAAGCAAATAGAATCAATTAGAAACCACCTTCCTTCGGACCCAGTCGTCCCTGAACCACTTTCCTAGACACCAGTCAAATTGACTTATCCTAACCCGGTTCAACTCTTAGGATTCCTTGTCCTATTGAGCTCGAGTTCCTAGGGTTGATGTCTAATTGATTTTAAAATTAAAGGCTTAGGTCAATGCAGGATGTTGGTTGGTTGTTTGTGGGCTAAGGAAGGGTGATCAAATCCCCACCTTATCTTGTTTAATTGGGTTGTGCCCTTAATTTGATTTAATATGAATATGCATAAAAAATTTTCAATCAAAGGGTTCTATGCAATTTAAACTAGATGCATGCAACTAATTGAATTCTGAAAGGCTTACCTTGCCTCCAGCAATCACCAAAAAAATAAAAATAAAAATAAAAATAATATGATGCATGCTCTAAGCAGTTAGGATTTCTAATCTTATCATGAGATTTTTAATTAGATTTAAATGAATATTTTTTAAAATTAATTTAAAAATAAAATAAATAAATAAATAAAATAAAAAGAAAAGAGAACTAGGGTTAGGATTGATCTCACCAAGCAAAACTCCTGGTTCTTTTTGTTCTTTAATCTCTTTTTTTATTTATGGCTTCATCAAGAAAATGGAGAGAAATCTGCATTTATTAAATGGGCAAATGGTCTAGCAGTGGTTATTCCTTATTTTGTACTATGGACGATATTCTCTTAGTTGGGAATGACATCCCCACACTACACAAGAAATAAAAAGTCTGGTTGTCATCACAAGTTCTCCGTGAAGGACTTGGGTGAAGCAATCCTACATCCAAGGAATGAAGATTATAGGGATAGATCTAAAAAGAATGCTTGGTATATCCCAATCCACGTACATAGTAGACTGTGCTGAAGAAGTTCAGCATGTGAGGAATTCCAAAAAAGGGGCTATCTTTCGATTAGCCAAGAAATTTTTCATCTGCTAAGAAGGATTGTTCGACAACTCCTAAAGAGAGAGAACATTATGAGTTAGAATTCTATATGCTTCTGATAGTGGGATCTATTATGTATGCAATGATATTATATTGAGACCAGATGTTTGGCATACTCACTAGGAGTAGTGAGTAGATACAGAGTCTGACTCTGGAGAAAATTACTGAAAGTGGTTGAAAATCTGTTTAAAGTATTTGAGAAATACTAAGGACCAATGGTTGTTTTATAGTTTGAGTCAGATCTAAAGCTGTGAGGTTTATATGGACTCCAGCTTCCAATCTTGATCATTGATGACACTAAAAGTGTGTCAGAACATATCTTTACTCTAAATGATGGAGCCATCTGCTGGAAAAATTTCAAGCAGCATACAGTGGTTGACTCTGTTTATAAAATAGTAGTATATGGCTAAGCATTGAGATTGCTAGTAAAAGAAGCTGTGTGGTTAGGAAGTTCATCATCGAGCTTGGAGTAGCACCCTCCTTTGATGGTCCAGTTTCATGTTCTATTGCTTGATAACTATTAGCACCATTAGCTCAAAGCAAAGAACCGAAGGCACACAGCGAACAAAGCACATTCTGTGCCACTTTCATTTGATCCATGAGATCGTAGATCATGGTAACATCGACCTTCAGAAGATCGACGAAAAGAAGAACCTATAGCCGAGCCCTTCACTTAAAGCTCTTGGCAATCAAGAAGTCTTACAATCATAAGTCAAAGATGGATATTAGATACTGTGCCGAGTTGCTTTAGGATAAGTGAAAGTTATTGAAAATTATGTCCCAAAGTCAATCATCAGCCTCGTTGATGGTTGAGATATTGAATTGATTTATTAATTAATAAAAAAATATTTTTAGCATCTTTTTCATCATAAGTTTATCATTCTTCTAATCGAACTTTCATTTGTGATGAAGTCTCTAGGACTATTTAGTTTTGATAAAGAGAGAATTTATCGATTAGTCCTTAAATGAGTTCAGGATCAAATGATAAGCTATTAATTAGGATAATAGTGTCTATTGAGCATAGGTCACTATATACCATATAGGTTGGTTGTCCTCTTAACCAAGGAGTATGAAGATACTGGTATGGCATATAGGTGAGATGTATGGATACATCATCATTGAACGTGACCAACTCCAGAGCATTTTACTATCAAGAATATTTCTAATGGGATATAGGTATAAGTATCCCTTAGATCTGAGATCACCTCAGTGACTTACAAGCAGCTCACTATGCTTTGGTAACAGACTAACTGAATTTCTAATTCAGTAATGGAAGGCTTAGGCAACATTGATCTCTTCTT